>JAAGVU020000061.1:32604868-32616040 GCA_011763525.2 Mormyrus iriodes | reverse complement strand
GTGTCTCCCCGAAGGGAGAGGATGGCTTTCCCTCAGGAGAACCAGAGAGAGGCACCAGGATACAAAACAATCAAAGATATTAAACACAGTTTCATGGTGAAGGGTCACCTGTGACTGGCTAACCATACGCTCCGGTTTGGCAAATTTATGCACATATACATATTTGCTAAATATGCACTGAAAGACTTTTGTCACAGATTACAGATACAGAAAATGTCACAACCATACAACATACAGAACATAAATGTAACAAAGATCATGATGATGCAAGTAAGACAGTTTCGGTAACATTATTAACAAGAGAGTTCGAGCTTTATATAGTAAGAATATTTCGACAGGAGGTGTTAGTTTAATCAAGGAGGCAGTGACACTGTCTGTGAAACTATCAGCTAATATCAGCGTCTGCCATTTTAGCCCATATCTCACGCAATCGCCAATAAGTTGTCATCGCACATCGTCTCGCCTTTGAGGATCTGAAGGTTCGCTATTTATTTATCCAAAGGTACAGCACACACCCAGAGTCAGTGATACATTATACAGGCCTCTGAACTGAAACAATGCAGGAGTTTTATAGGGGACAAACGGCCAATAATTTTAATTTAGCTAACGGAAGTGGGAGACAAAAGCTTAGCTCACACGGAGCGGTCTGCACACGGAGCGGTCTGCAAAGCTGCGGTCTCCGGAGGATTATACACATAATCTGCTCAGGTGTTATCTCCTAGCTGCAGCCCGCGCCCATCAGAATCAGCACCCCCTGCATCAACCGTGCTCCACACCCAGCTTTTTTTGGACACACTATCTGATGTTGTGGGGCTTCTTGGAAGATAGGAAACCAGGACCCTTCTCAGAAACAGATTCATCGAGGCTTGAGCTGTGTGGAACTGCATGCAGAATTCGTCCCTGCGTGCTCATTTTTCCGTTACAAAGGAAATCCAAATGACAGAGAGCAATGGGACTCTGTTCTGTGTGCTGGTACCCAGAGCAAAGACTGATATGCACAGCAGAGCTGCCATCTTACCGAGTAAGACTATCTGAGGAGCTACCTGCTGGGTATCCAACATGCTCATCGGCTCAGAAAGCACATTCCCAAACACTGTCACTGTCCTGTGTGGTTCCTGCAGAATCTCGACTGTGACACCTGTAGCACTGGTCCTCCTGCCCGGAACTGTGGAGACATCCACAGATTCGGGCCCATGCAGCATCCAGCCCTTGGGCTAAATGATCGGATTAGCTTGCCTTTAACTGGCTTTCCTCTGATAACTGGTTTTAATGAGATCATCACATAAGCCTGATGTATTACGTATCCCTTCCCTTCAGACTGAGGAAAGGTTCTATGTTTTTTCTGCAGTATGAAATGAAAAAAATCAGCTATATATTCCTGTTAATTAATTTCCATGAGTGCAAACCTGACTGGCAAACACAAACATCACAGACTAACGCCGGTTCCCTCTTACCTCTGCTGGGAGAGAATCATAAAGAACTTTCTGTGCAACTGAATAAGCAGCTTAGTCATCCACATCTCCATCCTTAGCCTCAGCGGTCACTGCCCACAGACCGAAGCCTGGGGCTGCTATTTATCGGGCGTGCGTGCAGCCGGGGCTGGTGGCTCCTTCCCAGCCCAGCAAAAAGCGTGAAATCCCCACCGAGCATGACAACAATGGCACAGCACTGCAGTTGAAAAAAGCACTCCCATTGGAGAAGGGTGGGGGTGGGGGTGGCCTTTAGATCTCTCAGACAAGCCTGCATCCGCCCACAGATGGACGAGGCATCTAAAGATCAAATGTAATCAGACAGAGAGACTGCGCTAGCTGTGCACGAGCCAAGGCCTTTGTGACCTCAGTGCCTCACCGTTTGGGTTTCATGGTGCACCTAACTATAGTGCGTATGCTAATTCTGTCTCTGAGCATCGGAAAATAATATGATGATGTCTGAATTTTGTGAGCAGTTGTCTTGTTTAAATGTCATTTGATTATCTGGGTGTAGCTGTAATCAGTACAAAACAATACATGGGATTCCTGTGGTCTGGAACCAAACCGTTCCAGGGCCAGGTTTTATTGAGCTGCACGGTGTCTGACCTCCCACAAGCCCACTGATTCATCTACATCCTCTGCTATTAGCTATGAGAAATAATGCTACTCCAAACGTAGTATAACAGCCACCAAGAAAAAAATATTCTAATTAAAATAAAGTAAAAGATTACATGTAAGAAAATCAGCAGAAATATAAGACTGGGCGACTCTGATTAAAGCTTCATGGATCTTTTTACAGCACATCCTGCAGGTGGGGGCAGCTTCTCATGGAGGCTCTGTGCCCCCGAGCTGGGACATCGCTTTGGACAGCACCACATTCTGATTGGGGGAGAGCAGGAAAAGACGGCGCTCAGCTCTTCCCGTTAAGTACACTCAGGAGAGCTTAACGGGGAGCTTGCCTTCTGCCTTGTCGTTAATATGTCCGTTTGGCGGAAGCGATGCATCTGCTCAGCTGATAAGCAGCATATGCGAGCAATGCGATGGAAGGCGACGCATCAGTGCATGCCTGCACATGTCACATGCATGCACCTGCTCTTTATGTCCTTGCAGCAGGGCGAAAGTGCAGAGACTCCCCTAACGACAGTCGGGGAGGGGGGGTGCTCCATTTTAAGCCCTCGGCTAAAGCCCCTGGGCTGCGTCGGTGCCCACTGCAGGACAGTGCCAGGAACAGGCACGGAGCAGCTCTTCTGGACCGGAATTCCGAACAGGTCGGACGTGTCTCGGCCTTGCCTGATGCTGTCCTTGCTCTTCAGGGACCGGCTTTCTCCGGAATTCTCTGATTCACCTGTCAATCTATTTCTTCTTTATTGACAATTTAAGTGGTAATTAAGGCCGGATACAAATCAGTCAGGGCGGGGCAGAATCCTGACACAGATCCCTCCAAGCCCTGCTACAGATGGATGTGAGTGTGTGTGCGTGCGCACGTGCGTGTTTATGCTTGCGTGGGTGAGCCCAGGGTGTCTCTGCTGCCCACCTGTTCCTGGGCAGAGCCTGAGCAGCCCACATGAGAGTGAGTCGCCTGCTCCCAACATCTGAGCACCGTGTCTCCTGACCTAGAACTTTCCACACTGAGGTATGAAGCTGCAAATTGCTGCACAATCATCTCATCCATCCTCTTCTAATATCTGTGAATGCCCCTGGGAGTCCAACCCCCTGCTGCCCGACCCAGGTCCATAAATACAGTTCACCGTTATGTTATCTTGGCCCTGGAGTGTGGGGTGCAGAAACCACAGAATAAAAACCAGGTGAGCCTCACATATGCAGGGTCTGTGAGGCGGGACGTGTCCCCCACCTCCTCCTGCAAGATCTCCATGTTTTGGATATGCTGTCAGACAGATGGCACATCCCACAGTGACACTGTCTGTGAATCTATCACCTAATATCAATGTCTGCCATTTTAGCCCATATCTCACGCAATCTCCAAATATGTTTTGGCACAGAAATTGTGACTCATGTGATATGGATGTTGATTTTGCTGAAATCAGACAATAAAGAGTACAAAAAGATGAAAAATTCTTTTAAAAACCAACACAAGGAAAGAAATGCTTTCAAAATGAATCTGGGGATCTGGCAGGCTTATGTTTTAATATTAATACTAATATTAATTTTGCACAAGAAATATCTTCCAGAAACAGAACTGTCAAAGATGGGGGAGATGAAATTGACACAGCGAGGAGAGCTGCAGAGGGCAGCCAGAAGGGTAACGTAGCGTAAGGGGTAAGGACCAATTAGCAGCTCCTCCCCAGTCACGATGGCTCCGCCCTCGCTTTCACAGGGATACTCATCATTAAATTTGACAAAGAGTCTGTTTAATGCCATGCAACTGTTTTCCGTTTCTCATGAAGGAAGGAATGAGGGACCGCACGCACATTACACAGACTGCAAATATCACCTTGTTTATAGCATTCACATGGACATACATGCACACACAGAGTGCAGACAGCTCGGAGATGGGCACTCATAGTGCCTTGTGGCATTCTGACACACACTCCTTTTTCATGTGGATAAACGGGGTTGACAGTTCATTAGTAAACGAGGTCACTGGCTGGATACGGATCACATGTCTATTAATGTTCCTGCACTGACAGAGGCTAGTGCACTGCAATCAGAGAGCATACTACAGTGTAAACAGGCAGAGTGTGTGTGCGTGTGCGTGCGTGTGGGTGTGTGTGTGTCTCTCTCTCTCCAGATAGCCTTGCCACTGTGAATTTCATCCATCAGCATCAATAAGCTGAAAAAATGGTTCCTTCAGAAATAAACAGTCTACCCCGCCCTTCAACACCACCGATGGGCTGCCTCAAGGGCCTCCCACGACACACCGAGCAGCGCATGTGGGACACGCCCAGGACAGACGCTCGCATGCACACACCCCCGCCCCCCTGCCTAGGATCTTCTGTTCCATCCAAGTCAGAGTCATGGAGACCCCAGCAGCCCGTGACGGACCCAGAGCAGCGAGTGTCCTTTTACTGTGCTGAGAGTCGGCTCTGTTTTGGGCCCTCGGCAAACGGCCCTCCGGAGCCTGAGCTGAACATAATGGCCGCTTCAGTGCAGGGCGCATGAAGTGGTGAAACGCCGTGATCGCCGCACATACACTCCCCACACTGCACACTCACATTCTGCAGCACACAGCCCCCCTTTGTCATCCAGTTACTGCCTGCAGAGTTTTTCTTCCCTAAAACAGACAGGGATCCCCCAGCTGAGTCACTGTTGCCGAGTATGAGGAGCCCTTTTGGGGCCCTGAAGTTCTGAGCCCGTCTGTGTTCCAGTGAAATGGGTCTCGTCCTGTGTGAGCCCAAAGCTCCTCCTTCACCTACAGTCCAGAGAGACGTGTGCTGACCACTAGGGGACCATCATCAGGATCAGGGAGAGCATGGAGCTCAGTTTCTAGCCTTCACCGGGCCCGGTCCAGATGGTCAGGCCTCGCCTCTCATGGGTGGCTGCCCTATCGCCAGATTGGAACAGGGGGAGACGGCCTTTCTTTCTAGAGGGTAAGACAACACAACATCAGACTGCGAGGAGGTGCAAGGAGGCGTGAGGAGGTGTGAGGAGGCACGAGCGTGGGAAAGGAACTGGCAAGGCCACCCAAGCAGTCTGGGAAATTTTTGCCCCCAGGGTCCCTTAGCTGCTCATAGGACACCGGCTTCCAGCTCATGTTTCGGAACAGTTCCTTGTGACGTCATGAGGGTCCCCGGGCCAGCCAACCACGCACCCTGCTCCTCCTGCTCCTCCTCCTCTACTCCTTGCTCCTCCTTCTCTCCCTGCCCTTGCTGTCTGGTGGACCCCGAGCCGGAGACAACATACCAGTGATGGCACCAACCATTGCCATTAGCAACAACGACACCTTCCACCTCTGCTTGGAGTCATGGACTCGCTTAACATTACCGTGCAAAGGTCAAGATAACGGGTTGAGAGAAAATCCAAATGATCTCAGCATTTAAAAAATAGTTTATTTAGTATATATAATATATATAAATATAGTGTCTGTGTGCCTGGATTATCGAAGGAAATCCGGAGCCCAGTTCGGGAGAGAAATTGCATCCCCATGGGGGAGTTGCAGAATAAGTATTTACAGATAACACTCAAACAGAAAATGGGGCTTTACTTTTCAGAATCAGTTTGGACTTCTGTACTCTTTCAAGCAGCCTAAGACGTCCAAGCTGGGGCAATCTGTGGACTTTTTAAGGTGGGGGGCATAAGAAGGGCCATAATTCATACACAGGGGCGAACATTAACGTTAGCCAATGATTTGTTTGGAGTCAGTGAGTGACGGGGGGAGGTGGCACTCCGGGTCAATTCGCTTTCAGCAAGGGCCAGTACACAGCCGTGTGTCTTGGGCTGCCTCTTTTTGGGCGCCTGAAGCCCTATCTGTAAGGCGGAAGCCAGCTCCAGCAAGCCCGATCTTCCTGGGCGGGGGCAGTGTCTCCGGCTGGCACGTCCGTGAGCAGCTTTCTGAGACGCCGTCCGGTTCTCCCGCTGGCTTGGCTGCTGCTGGCGCTACGCATCCCATCATGGTGTAGGCTCTTCCGGACATAGGGGAAGCGTCATTCCAGGATTTCTGGGAGGCCCAGAAGTAACTTTTGGACACTGACGAGTACCGTAAGATGGTCAGATACGCAGACATTTACATCTTATTAATTTAGCAGCTGCTTTTATCTAAAGTGGAGAAATTGGGGAGCAGGAGCCTCGCTCGGGGGCCCAGAGGTGAAATTTGAACAAGCAACCTTCCAATAACAGGCAGCGTGCACCCATACGCTTTACATACATGTACCATGTACACGAAAGGCAGAAATACTTCAAAAAGTAGATACACTTTTCTTAAATCCATTGTGTCTTATAATTCAGTCGCTACTATTCCCATTACCACTACCAGTCCTGGAAAGAAGTGCCCAGGACAGGGATCGCCCAGACAATGACCTGTGTAAGAGGCCGGCTCTCTCTTTCTGTCCGGCACCCCACAGCGCCCGCCGTCCTGCCGAAACCACAGCCCAGATCCGGAGCTCGGCCAGAATTGTATTTCCTTAATAACTCACATGAATCCTGGCGCTGCCATGCGGGCAGCAGGAGTCCTGTCCCATCATTTGGGGGATGGGGGGGTGGAGGGCAGATCCGTGGGCACCAAGAGGGGGTTTGGAAATGCATCCCCCAGCACGTTTCCCAAATAATGGTAATCAAGCTTAAAGCTGCAGAAAAGGAGGTGCTGCCTAGCAGACGCATCTCAAATGCCGTGTCATTCAGCAGCATCTTCGGCCAGCTCCCCATCACCGCCAAATAAACACTATTCAAGGCATTCCCTTCTGTGTTTCTGACTGGCAGGGGAGCGGATTCCACTTTCACACTTCGCAGTGTGAGGAGTAGAACAAGGAGAGGAAGAGGAGCAGGGAGAGGAAGAGCAGGGAAAGGAAGACGAGTGGGGAAAGGAGGAGGAAGATGAGGAATGGGGAGTAGAGGAAGAGGAGTAGGGAGAGAAGGAAGAAGAGCAGGGAGAGGAGTAGTGGGGAGAGGAGGAGGAAGAGCAAGGAGTAGAGGAGTAGTGGGGAGAGGAGTAGGTTATTTCAGTATCAAAGAACCTAATGTGAGCCACCGCCGGAAGACAGAGTATAAATATCACAGTCATTGAGCCCCGGAGCCCAAGTGTACCTGATGTGACCCGACGCCCCCAGAGCAGCGGGCCGGACCCTCACGGGGGGCGGCTGCTTCGGGGCCATGATTCAGGCAGATCTGCAGGGTTCACGCCAGGGGGACTGATTTAGGAAAAGCGGCAGGGAGGAGGCATGCAGAAAAGCAGTGATGTCAGCACAGAGACATCTGGGGGGTGGGGTTAGGAGCCAGGAAGAGGCCAGCGGAGCCTCACCTGACATCACCCCTCTCCCGGATCCAGGGGGCAGGTGAGGTCGCAATTCCTTTGCCATGTTTGGAAGGCCAGCAGACTTACACAGGGTGAGGTGTCTGTTGCTGGCCACGTCACTGAGGGCCGCGAGCGGCCGGGGGGGGAGGGGGGGGTTCTGCATATCAGCATTTTCCTCTTCACGGAAAACCAATGTGGGAAAATGAATTCTGCGGTGTTCTAGTTAGTCGGGCAATATTTAATGCGCCTGAATTAATGATTAGTGATGTGATGTCCATTGACGGGAATATACGTGTGAGAACCTGTGGGGGTGGGGGGGATGATCCAGCATGACTCCCCCACCGGAGTGAGGGGTACTGAAAGATCAGAGACATGGACCTCAGCATCGCCATCCATGTGCAGCATGGCCCTTTCTGCTTACGGACAGGAACGGATGGTACCTTGGGCTTATCAGATCTAAAACTTCTGGAATTCTCTCTGTGGATCCGTGTGACAGCCTCACAAGGTACAGCTTTCAGTGTGTTGACAGCTTTTAAAAAAAAATGACCAAAGCGTGAGCAGAAATGTGTGTGGTGGCCCAGCTCCCTCGCGATGGTGTGACCCCTTATTCTTACTGACCCACATGGGTTAAGATTTGGAGCCACAGCTGGCATTCAATCTGCTGGGACAGGGTTTAAACGGACGGCCATTTCCCCACCGTGACCGCGTCGGACCCTCAAACGGATGCCCGTTCTCCGTGCCCTGAAAGGGGCTCGCTTTCAGCTTTTCAGCCAAGGCACGGATTTTAGAAACCAGAGAGAAAGTGTAACACAAACCAGGAGCCTGAGCGCTGAGGCGCCCTCGCTGTATCGAATGCTAATCAGCCCATTCAATGCCTCCCTTCAGACGGACATCCGCGTGGGCCTCTTTGCCCCCCCGGCACCAAGGGCCCAGAGGGGCTGCCTTTATTCCCGCCCGCGCCGTGTGAAAGCGCTAAATGCCCATTCGGCCGCGGCCAGCCCTCCTTTATTCTGCTCAGTGGTCCCTGCGAAGCGTCCGCACGTTTCTTGGGAAAAACATGGCCTCTGAATCAGTGTTAAATCAATACGAGGTCGGCCGGAGCTGCCGAAAGTGGGCATTAAAAATGGCATCGATAAACAAAACTGGGCAAATTGGTTCAAATAATACCGACTGGTGTGATTAGCCCATGTCAGGGAGCAGAACCGCCATGCACCGATCTGACGATCAGTTCCGGGACTCGTTGGGATAAAAGGGCTGAAATCTCCTCGACATACTTGTCCACCAACAGGAAACGTAGGCTGTCCTCAGGAAGCCATTCCCTGACAGGGTGCCATTTACCGACAGGGTGCCATTCCCCAACAGGGTGCCATTCCCCAACAGGGTGCCATTCCCCAACGGGGTTCCATTCCCCGACAGGGTGCCATTTACCGACAAGGTGCAATTCCTCGACAGGGTGCCATTTACTGACAGGGTGCAATTCCCCGACAGGATGCCATTTACTGACAAGGTGCCATTTACCGACAGGGTGCCATTCCCTGCTGGGGTGCCATTCCCCAATGGGGTGCCATTCCCCGACAGGGTGCCATTCCCCGATGGGGTGCCATTCCCCAACAGGGTGCCATTCCCCAATGGAGTGCCATTCCCTGCCGGGGTGCCATTCCATGCTAGGGTGCCATTCCCCGCTAGAGCACCATTCCCCGATGGGGTACCATTCCAAACTGGGGTGCCGTTCTCCGACGGAGTGCCATTCCCTCACAGGATACTTTTCCCCGCCAATCAGCATCGGCGTGGATATTAGCCTGTACTCACCGCTGCCATCGCTCCCAAATGGAACGCTCCTTGCTGTTTCCCAGTGTCCTGCCAGCCTAATGGTTTTTCCGGATTTTAATGCACTCAGCTGATCTCCATTTCCACTGGATAAGAAGCTATTGATTCAGCAAAGTAAGTGTTAAACGCACATGCAGGACATCCTGTCTCACATTAATCCACCTCTAGTCAGACCATCTGCCTTGCCAACAGCATCACTCATGTCACCACCGGAGGTTAAAGGTCACCGAGTACTAAGTCCCTGTGATAATGATGCCCCCTGTCATGTGACTCAACAACTGCTCTGGGGAGCACCCAGACCCACCCTCCACACTGGGTTAAATCAGTTTCAGCAGAAACAAAACTCACCTCCCCCCAGTCGTTTAGAATGCTTAACTGTCACTGTAAGTCTGACTGTAAGTCACTCATCCAACCAACTACCCTGTAAAACTTAAACCGTGCAGGTACAAAGCTTCTGCTATGCTGGAGGCATGGTGGCAGTGCTGGGGTCATTGCCATGGAAACGCGGGGGTCGTTGCCATGGCGTGGGCCAACCGCCCACTGCGTGAGGTTCAGCTCCAAACCAAGCAGTGAACAGTGAAGCCCCCCCTTGCAGCCTGAAGGTTTGAGCGACACACATATGAGCCCGTAGCTTTGTTATGGAAATGCTGTAGGCAGATCACCTCACAGCAATCAATACAAACAGCAAGTATGTTCATAAGGCTCTAAACAGTCCCACATGAACACGGGGAGAACATAGAGGATCCCCGCCCACAGACATGGAGGTGTGAGCCGTTCTACTTATGAGATCATCCAAAAGGAACAAGGAGAATCCAGGAGGTACATTGCCAGCTGAAGAGACAGCATGCACACAAGGACTTCAGCAGCCCCCTGTACTACAACATTTACAATTTTCTGCACAGGAATGAGCCAGGAGTCCTTTCAGGCATAAGCACATTAGCTTCAGACCATTCATAGCCCTGGATTTCCTTTCAGGCATCAGATATTAATGGTGCTACTAAGAGGGTCTCTGGCTTCTTTTCCAGAAGGAAAGATGGAAAGATGAAGAGATGGAGTGCTCCAAACGCTTTCGAAGGAGATGCAGATTAAAAAGGAAACTTACTGCAAGAATCTGTGAGACTGCTGATTTGTTCCTTACACTGAAAGGCAGTAATAAGTCTGAATTCTAATTTTCTTATCAATCTGTCATTTGTGCATTCCCACACCTAGGATGCACGGGTAAAGGACAGCAAGTGATGGGCACATGGAAGGGAAAACAGAACAGGGGAAAGGAAGAACACACACTTCGGTACATGCAAGGAAGAACACGCAACAGGGAACACAGAAGGAAGAACACGCAACTGGGAACATGCAGGGAAGAACACGCAACTGGGGACATGCAAGGAAGAACACAGGACCATGGAAATGCAAGAGAGAACGCGTAACAGGAGACACATGAGGGAGAACATGCAACAGGGGTCACGCAGATGGCAGCTACTTTAGCTGCCTGCCCCGTTAACAGGTTACCAATTATCTAGTTGCAAAATACAGAGAGAAATCAAAACGCCTGACAGGTGCGGCAGATGTGTTTGGGACGTGAATAAATTTGCATGGACGAATGTTTTGAAAACCCCAACTGCAGCGAGAATCCTGCTTCAGTGAGCCCTGCTTATTCCCAGTAGGAGCCTGGTGGCAGAAAGCAGAGAGCTCATTCCTGTCAGAGATTAATGTCCCTTATAGCTCCAGTGCTCATGCTCAAGCAGCAGACAACATTTGTACAGCCTTTACACGCATCCCACACAAACTTGACAGGTAAATTTGGCTAATCGACACAGTTAACGTTAATTAGGAGACAAGCTAACGAGAAACTATCTATCAATCCATCTTCCAAGTGAAGGGCCAGTGGCCTGGAGACGCCCTGGATGGGATTACAGTCCATCACAGGACAGGATGTCAGTCCGTCACAGGACACAGGGCAGGGGACACCCAGGA
>JAAGVU020000061.1:32587893-32597920 GCA_011763525.2 Mormyrus iriodes | reverse complement strand
GACTCACACTCATCACGGGGTTTTGATTTGCCTGGAGTCCCCCCCCCCCCCCCAGACAGGATGCCAACTGATCACTGGGAACTGTTAGTGGTGTTCTGTTTATCTATACATTTTCTATTCTGTATTCTGTGTCTAAATCTTCATATTGATAATGGTCAGTGATTCAGATTATTACACTGTTTTGTTATTTTATTTTAGATGAACCACACACACACACACACACACACACACACACACACACACATACAGATCTGTACTCATATCTTTGTGGGGACTCTCCATTAATTTCTATGGGCATAACCATAATTCCAACAATGACAACCTTAACCCCTACCCAGCCCTAACCATAAGTAAAAGCAACCCAACGAAATACAAGACTTTTGGCATATTTATTTATTTATTTTATTGTAGTCACAGATTTTTATAAAATTGAGTTTCCCCTCATGGGGACTGAAAAAATGGTCCCCACAATGCCAAAATAACAGGTTTTTACCACATTGTCGGGACATTTAGTCCCCACAACGTAAGGTATACCTGAACCACACGCACACACATGCAATCCTTTGTGGGATCCTGTGTACCTCTGTGAGGTCCTGTGTGTTCACTGTTCTTTCTCAGCTTCCCTATTTTGCTTAACTACCTGTTCACCATCCCTGTTTCTGTTGTTTTGGGTTCAGTTTAGAAACCCCATCAAATGCTCCGCATGCTCCCCTAAAGCCAAAGATGCGACCCCCCAACATCTCTTATTGCCCCCCCCCCCCCCATTTGATACAGTCTAGAACTGGGTCTGTACGCACCCCCCGCGACCCTGAATAGGATAAGAGATTACAGAAAATGGATGGATGGATGGAAGAATATCAATGATCCAGAGCTGGGGGAGGGGTAGATGATAGGCGCAGAGGGGTGAGGTTGTGTGTGGAACAGCATCATCTCACGGTCCTTCGGGATGGCGGCTCTGATCCGCAGTGACAGTAATGAAAATGAAACAGACCGAGATATTTTATAATATCAGATATATTAGATCAAAGGCGCAAAGCCCTAACATTAAAGAGCAGCCTGAGCGCCGAGGCGCCTCCACAGAGATCAGATGGACACTTTCCCTCTCCGTCATTTGCCTTTTTGTGTATAACCTACAGACGATATTGTTTTGGTTACTCAGAATAATGGTGGAATCGTTGATATCTATGTCAAAGATGCAAGATGTCTTGCTGTTTTTTTCAAACGGTACAACAGCTGAGCTTCGGCATCTGGATGCTCCTGAAGGCAGCACCAGTGGCAATGTGGTGTGAGACGGGGATTCCGGCCGGGGAACGTCATGCGGAGAAGCTGTCAGGGACATATGTGCCCAACCATGTCTAATACAGCCGCTGGCATCAATCATGGGTTAATTTTGGTTACTCTGCAGAGAAAAGCCAGTGCGGAGATATACGGGATGAATATTTAATGGGTTTTATGGGCATGTGGATATTTCAAGGCGAAGCGGCGCACTAATTAAATTACAGAGTATTATTGCTAAACGGACGCCTGCTGGCTGTTGAAAAGGCATGATGACCTGGAATTGTTGGATTATATTGAAATGCTGAGCAGCCGCGCAAAACCGGGTATTTAAAAGAATTATCTGTTAAAACGTAATATGTTGTTTCACAAATAACAGAATTATACTTCAGTACCTTAACGAAGGTCATTGGACCCTATTTAATAATGGTTAATATTTACACATACATGGGAATCCCAAATGTGAAATTAGTCTCTAAATATAGTCACATGCTTACAGTGGTCTAAAGTTAGTCCGCAGTATTAAAGATAATATGGTAAACCGATAAAATGAGACCTACGGCTGGAACGCCGCAGCACACCGCCATGCTGCCTTGTATGATTTAAGAGGTTTCTCGACACGATGGATTATGAAAATATTTTCCATTAGTTGCGGCGCAAAGGATTTTTACATATAAACAGAATGTAAACGACATTTTTTAAAAAGTCATGTGAATGACAATGACGTTCTCATAATCCGTCAGGGACGCTGTTTCTCCTAACGTGCATGATAGATATTTCCTTTTGCAAACACTAGATGGCAGTAGCATGAAAAAAATTAACGTTATTAGCTTCTGCAGGTGCCGTCACACATGAAATGTTTCACAAAAACACTTATCAAAAATGTCTCATTTGCAAGTCAATGTGTACTTTACTCAATGTCGTATGGCTCATGGAAAATAATGCAAATTCATTGTTTTACTCTAAATGTAATTCCAGTGTCTCTTTTGCAATTGGTGAAACGTCTGGCATTTTAAACACATCTAAATCATGGAGGTCTCAGAATTTTCATTACAAAAGAGAAATAATTTCTCTCCTGTCAAAATCTCAATTTGCATTTCTGATGAAAGTCAGGTGAAAGAGCAATTGAAGTAAATTTAGGGTGAATCTGTCACGAAATGAGCAATAAAATACACAGACCAGTGATTACAGCTTTAGATGTTATCTTCTGTTTTTAGTCGCACAAGTACCTTAAAACCTGCGCCTAGATATTAAATCTGTAAGAAAATAAAGTTCTGTCTTTAGGTGCAGTGCACCAATCAAGGTTTGATTGCACGTAGCATAATCAGAGGTGAGAGACAGGTTTGCGTTACGGTACGTGCGTGTGGAGGACGGTTCCGGCCTTTACCAGCACGGTAATGCACCCTGCTTGTGTGTTTGGCCACAAAGAAGCATGAATCACAGGGACAGAATAAGCCTGTTACTCGCTCGGACGTGCTTTGTGTCCCAGGGACAGCCCCACCCCCGACCCCAGTGAGCCGCGAGCTGGTGATGACGTCTCGCTGGAGTCGTTTTCCTTGCAGCTTATTTCTGTGGCAGGTTGGGCCTAAGTGGGAAAATGGCTGATATGCATTTTTTAGTAATCGAATCTGTGTTTTCACACACACACACTCACAGACAGTTCATTAATGCACAGCTTGTCGTGATTCAGTTTATAATTAGTGTCAAAGAACTCATTTCAGTCACGTTTTCTCCAGGTCCTTGTGCAATATTGTGTACAAAGTATTATGTAATATGTGCACTGTTACTCTAAGTGATTGGAAATTAGTTATTAAAGAAGGAGCCCTTTGCATTTTATGCAGCCTATTGATATAGTATGACTTATTGATATAGTATGATTTAATAAATCTAAGTGACTATTAATGTGAGATTTCACTACCCAAAATGGTGGGTAAGGGAAGGCCCCATGTCATTCCAGGAAATAAGTGATTGTTTATGCATTTTAAAGTTGGGTGCAATAAAAACATGAACCAGGCATCAAACAAATTAGTGAAATCTTGAAACCAACATTTATTCTCAATTAAAATACAAAGTCTTTTGCGGTCATATAGTCATCCCTCTCACGCACATCCGGTCCATCAGTAGCCCAGCGTGCCGTCCTCGTTCCCAGGACCGTAACGTCACGCACGTACCTGGGATCCCGCCTGCAGGTCTCTTCGGCCATGGTGGAACTGCGTGGCTTTTTTAACATTGCAATCACACGAATGTTCATGAGTCTTCAGACAAACAGTTGCGGGGGACAGACCTGAAAGTCGTGTGCTTATTTTGCCCGGACATAAGGCTGAGAATGACTCGCTTTAGAGGATGGCAAACTAATGAAATTCACAGCGAATGAAACTCTAATGAAGATTTGACACGTTTATTCCGATGCACCCCGACAGTCCTGCCACCCTGTACACATTTATACACATTAATTATTTTTCATCTATCTCCTGCTCCAGCCTACAGTCCTACCGTCAATTAGGAAATTTACAAATTCGACAGAACACCTACTCACAAAAGCATAGTGAACTTAAAACTTGATGCAAGTTATGAAGAGCCCAAATCACGAAAACCCGATACCCCCAGCAAACTAAACATTAAGAGAAGTCCCTGCATATTTAGGGCAGATTGCGTGGCTACGCCCCCTAAACTCTTTTGTAGGCAGATGAGAAAACAAACCTAGAAAATAAAAAGGAAAGAACCACTTTATAGAGGAGAACACAGACTCTCCTAGAGTTTGGTTATAGTTGGCATTTGATTTTCCTCTCCCTAAAAAGCAAGTAGTACGCAGGTTTTAATAAACTCCACGCAAAATACAATGCTTAGGATGGAGTCCCGGTTATGTGCGGCACCCCCTCGTCCCGTGAAGGTGACAGGCGTGGGCGCCATGACGCATGCACATGTCACTGCGTGCGGGGAGCGGATGGATATGGGCCGCCGTGACACGGGCATGCGATGCGATGCTTTCCCCTGCATTAATGCATTTGCCACAATAAAAATTTGATGCAAAAAAATGACAAACATGGAAAATTAAACAAAAAACACATAAATTAACTGGGAGCACTGGAACTGTGTTTGCTTAAGTACGCTGAAGCGGTTACATGTGAAAAGGGTGAACACAAAGTATTCCAGTCCAGTTCGTAAACACACATTCTTAATTTGCAATTATATATAAACGGTACCTGCCTTGCAAAAAAGACGTAACAACGAAAGCTATACATTTTGTCATTTTTCACAACATCGTCCCCGAGACATTAAAGCCTTTTCCATGTAATAACAAGGTAACACTTTGACGAAGAAAACTATAAGAAGGCATGTTCGGTAATCCTGAAGCGCAGTGAACAGTCAGAAGCGACTCACTGCCCCAAGCTTACGCGCTAGTATTATCCCCGTGTTATAACGCGCTTGATGATTATTATATCCATGCGGTATATTAGAAGCATATGATATCTGGCTTTAATGCAAGCGGAGCGCCAATTTTAATTTCGGGAAACAAGAAAAAGCTGGCAAAGAAGGGAACAGCGATAGAGCCCCTCTGCGCCCTGTCACGCGTGGCCGAGGCGGCCGCAGCCCTGCTCTCTGAGCACACCGCCCTTAGTGATTGGACGGTAGTGTGCATGTGACCTGCGTGGAGGGGGAAGGGTGGCTGTGACGTCACAGAGCAACGGGACGGCCTGCGTGTCATCCTACGGTCCGGGTTACACGAAGGAGTTCATGGCGTTGACGGGGGAGGGCGCCTCCGAGCTGCGGTCACCCTCGACCGCGTCCCTCCCCCTCTTCCCGCTATACTGCCCGATAAAGGAGCCGTCTTCGTTGAACTGTCCGTCTCCACCTTCCCCGTAGTCAACTAAACTGTCATCACTGTCCTCCTTCCTTATCGTGCCATTGGGAGGGGTGAGGCTTCCTTTTAACGGTTTATGGTCCTCAGTGTCACTAGGAGAAAATAACATGCAGGGGTTACAGGTGACAGGAAGGGTGACGCCCTGAGGGATAAGTTAGCTTTCTGTGATGGAGAAAAAATGTCAAACACAAAAAAAGCCACATGCTAATTAACCTTGAAGTATACAGGTAAACACCTTCTTCCATCTTGCAGACATCAGACAACACGGCTTCCGTTGCAATAACGTGAATTAGAGGGTGTCTGTCCAGTGAAAGGCCTGATCCAGGATCAGATTCTCACCACTACCTCTGCCTAATTCCCTGACTAATTGTTCCCATTCTCATCATCATAATTACATATAAATGTCTTGTATGTGATTTACAAGACGTCTAAGTATTATGGCAGTTTAAATACATCTCACTTCTGTTTTCGTTTAATCGCAGTTACCAGACTTCTCCGGTGATTAAATGGATCACGTTGGACATGGGGTTACTGCACCTTCCCCCGAGAACGGGAGTCATGCTCCGAGAGTGTCCAGACCCCCCTCTAAGCCAAAGTGTGGAGCGGGAGGGAGCCAGGAATTCAGGCAGCCGCTGGGTTCCCGGGAAGCGTCCCTCCCTCCACACTCAGGTGGCGATGAAAACAACAGAACCAAGGCCGTGATGGGAATCGAACAGGCAGATGGAGGGAAGCGTGAGGAGAGGCGGTAGCATGAGGGCCGCCTTTGATGGCCTGCAGGCCGCGGCCCCAGGATGCTGATGGCGGTGAATGAACAATGGGCACCAGCTGACCCCCTGGCCCTGTGGTGCCGGCTTCTCTGAGCAGCAGAGATGCCAGGGCGTGGAGCCCCAGCTGCGTGGAGGCGGGGAGACACTTGCCACCTGACAGATTCCCCTTTACCTTTCAAGAGCCCTGCTCTCACCTACGAGTTTGTCTAAGGGTAAGATGCCTGCAACCTATTTAGCCCGATCAGTCCAGAAATTTCTACACCTGGAGGAAAACTGACAGGACTGTGCTTGCTGGATGAGACCTGGGGCTGGCATGAGAGGCAGGGCGATGGCATGGGCATGCCGTTTCGACTGACCTGATGCCCCACAGGAGGCAGACCGCACATTTTCTGCCTACTTACATACTCTCCGTTTCCAGTAACTTCCATTATCGTTACAGATCCACCTGAAGAAACCAGAATGGAGTTCTGCACGTGAACGCAAACGCCCATTTCAGATTACGGCATCTCAACACCAGCCTGCTGGGAATCGGCTGGAATTCCAGACACAACGGCATTAATAAATAACAATAAGGAGGGCGAATAAGCAATTAAAGGGAAAGAAATACATACAGTCGCTTCGCTGATTTAAATATTACAAATTAAAAGATACAAAAATACGTGCGCTTATATTTTCTCAAGCATGGACTTCAGAACAAAGCAGACAAGAACAAGCCGACTCCATCTAAGTATAATATGATGCTAAGATAAATCGTGTGCTTTGTGCTTAGATCACTGCTTAAGGGACTGGGGCTAAATTCCCCGTATGCTACAAAAACGTCAACCCTTAGACTGTTGCGTTTGTAAGGTGTGTCGGTTATGCCGAGTTACGAACATGCAGATCCCTACAGACCGTACTCTCCGCTAGCGACACCGTCACATAAAATCGCGTTTACGTCTCTAGCCATGCACTACATAGCAAAGGGGCTTGGCGTGTCACTCAGATACACAGCATACTGAAAGATATCAATGAGACAATCACAAAACTACGCGCAGGTTTTAAAAGGTGACACAAAAAAAAACAGTAAAATTCTCAAGTTTAACAAAGAAATAAAGTGCTTTTAGAAGAAGAGCAGGAGGAGAGGCAGCTATGCGGAAGCAGGTGGCTGGTGATCCTGGCAGGTGCTTTCAGTTCTGCACCACTAATTAGAATATCCACGTATACAGGAGTGTGCGCTCTATGCATAAATCATTATCTACGCTGGCTGCTTGGGACTCAACAGGGACAGTTTTGGCTCGCTGGGCTTCTCAGAGGAGTACATCAGAGAGGAGCATCTTCACAGGAGAGTACACCCTATGCATGTATGATTATCTACGTTGGCTGCTTGGGGAAAGGGACACTTTTGGCTCACTGGGTTTCTCAGAGGAGTAAAACAGAAACATGGGGAGGAGCATCTTCACAGAAGTGGAGACGGCGCGGGTCCCCCTGCTGGTCCGTTAAGAGAACGCGGCGAGCGAGGCCGGCCCGTCCCACCCATCCCGCCGGGTTGTGTTTCCCGCTGGAGAGGGTTGGCAAAAGTTCCGCTTGAGCGAAAGTCTGGTGGGTTGAGTTCAAGCACAACTGCAGGTTGGAGACGGACACTCCTCATCAACGAAGGAAGAGGCCCAAGGCCCGAGACGTGGTGCAGAACGGTGGGAGAGGGGGGCATCAACATCGGGGGGGGCGCGGTCATACTCTCATACTCTCACCTGTACTCCCCAAACGTGCCGTCGTCGTCCTTCATTGGCTGAATCTCCGGGTCGGCATGTGCGTCTTCCTTCTCTTTCACTGGCAGGACAGTGATGTTAGTCATGGACCACTCAGGATTGGGGGCACGTGGAGGGGGGGCACACAGGAGGGTCACCTACCTGGATACTTTCCCCCTTTGTTCCTCTTGATGAAGCAGATGATGAGGAGCACCAGGATGAGGAGAGCGATGGCACACATGAGGCCGATGAACCAGCCCTGCGTGGCGATGTCCACTTGCCGGCTGGCCATGGCTGATCACAGCACCCAGAACAGAAGGTCACATGGAGCAGGTGAGGTCACATGGAAGGGGTGAGGTCACACGGCAAGGGTGAAGTCATACGGAGGGGGTGAGATCACATGGCAGGGATGAAGTCACACAGAGGGGGTGAGGTCACAGGTAGGGGGTTCAGAGGGGGGTTGTTTCTCAATACCAAGAACACAAAGATGGTACTTGTGGTCTTGGCAAGACAGGTCTTGCTAACTTTCCTCCCAAGAACGAACTTGAGATGCAATGAATCATGAGATTGTTTTTGTTCAGTGAGGATGGAACCGATGTGTCCTTGATATTTGGTTTGGGCCAAGAACGACATCCGGGGATTTATACCGTCCTCAGTACTCTTGTTCATACTATTGGAACTTCGGCAATGGAAGACGACGTAAAACGGGTACATGAGAACACAAGTGTGGTCAAGTAGGCATACTGAGAAACACCCAGAGAGAGCCTGCCTCCATCTGCCTCCACCCTCCAAAACAGCAACCAAACTTGTGATAAGGAATGACTGAAATACATCACAGTATATGGAGTGTTAAACCAAACCAAATTACAAACAAAAAACTGCACAGATTTGGACATGATTAACTGATAATGAACTGTAGTTCATTTATAAATTAATATTCATTTTAAAGAATGAAATCAAAGGTGTATTATTACTTGCTAAAATTTGGTTTAACATGGTTGGAGTACAAACGAAAGATGTCAGTCAGCGATCTCGGTTTTAATCGTGCACCTCGAGTGACAATAAGCCAAGAGCGATGTCTGCATTTCCGCAAGGTACCAGCCCACTGCATACTTTAACCGCAGCTGCAGTCCAGCCTCGATTGCTGGATGATTGCAAACAAACACACATGGATACAAACACACCAGACCACAAAATGACCACTGCGGATAAAGGCCCGTCCACGACATGTGTGGGGGACCCTCAGCCCGAGGCTCCCTGAACGGCCCATCATGCACTGCACCACTATGGCTGCTTTCCTGTGTTTGTTTGGCTTTATCCGGCTTAAACGCTACACATCTGCTGGGGGAGCCCAGTGTGTGAGCCTGCACTGGGCCTGGAGATGGCAACCTGTGGCCTTCTGAATTCCAGTGACAGCCCTGGCATTCCCACAGGGATTCCGGGGAAAGCGAGACACATGGAATGCATTCCAGCATGCATTCTGGCGGGTGGAGATGCACGCCACGCACAGAGGATGCTGGGGGCCAGTCTCACGCCGCGCACAGAGGATGCTGGGGGCCAGTCCCTCACCTGGCACGCTAACCCGCAGCTCCTCTGTCCTGTCGGCCACCTGATCAGAGTGATCTTTAGCCACAACACGCACTTGGTACGACGTCCCTGGCTTTAAGCCCTTAATAGTGTGTGTCTGAGAGCCGTTTACCACCTCTCTTATCCAGTCTTCTTTACCTAAAAGAGTTTTTGGAAAAGAGTCAGTCTGTCCCTAAAACGGTGTGATAGCATAAGACAGATCAGTCATGTACACAAAACACAGCCCTGACGGTTACTGCTAAAAACCCTTTAGGCAAGACAAAACAAACACGACAAATGCATCCTCATTAAAAACGCTTTACAGTTAAAGATCTGTGGTTGTGCAGCCGTGAAATTTACCCCAAGTACAATTTCTCTCTATCTGAACATTCCCAACTAAGCCATCCATTTGTAATTAAAAATACTCCAATGGATTTTGAGACACTGGAAAAAAAAACATTACTTAACATTCATGTGGGAAATAAAATACCATCAGACTTCCTGACAGACAGCGAAGGAAGATCAACACAACACGCTTTGCAGGTCATTAAAACCATCATTCTCATACCGGAATATCCATGACCAAATCGCTTCAGGAAGGTCGTCCACATGCCAAACAGTATGACTATAATTACACATATTTCCTTTTAAGTTTCTCCACATTTGTATGCATGTTGTATCAATCTTTCTGCGACTGTAGCTGAACACTGGAAACAAAAATCCATCCATCCATCCATCCATCCATTTTCCAGAACTGCTTATTCCATTTCGGGTCACGGGGGGTCCGGAGCCTATCCCGGAGGCTGCGGGCGCAAGGCAGGGAACAACCCAGG
>JAAGVU020000061.1:32572747-32585919 GCA_011763525.2 Mormyrus iriodes | reverse complement strand
CTCGTATGGCACAGATATAAAAGGTATGCAGGCCTATCTCTGTCACTCTGCTGGGGCCAGTGCTCGTAAGGCACAGACAGAAAAGGCATGCAGGCCTATCTCTGTCACTCTGCCGGGGCCAGTGCTCGTACGGCACAGACAGAAAAGGCATGCAGGCCTATCTCTGTCAGTCTGCAGGGGCCAGTGCTCGTATGGCACAGATATAAAAGGTATGCAGGCCTATCTCTGTCACTCTGCTGGGGCCAGTGCTCGTAAGGCACAGATTTAAAAGGCATGCAGGCCTGTCTCTGTCAGTCTGCCGGGGCCAGTGCTCGTAAGGCACAGACAGAAAAGGCATGCAGGCCTTTCTCTCTCAGTCTGCCGGGACCAGTGCTCATAAGGCACAGACAGAAAAGGCATGCGGGCCTCTCTCTCTCAGTCTGCTGGGGCCAGTGCTCGTAAGGCACAGATAGAAAAGGCATGCAGGCCTATCTCTGTCACTCTGCTGGGGCCAGTGCTCATAAGGCACAGATAGAAAAGGCATGCAGGCCTATCTCTGTCAGTCTGCCGGGGCCAGTGCTCGTAAGGCACAGACAGAAAAGGCATGCAGGCCTATCTCTCTCAGTCTGCAGGGATTAGTGCTCCTAAGGCACATACAGAAAAGGCATACAGCTCTTTCTCTCTCAGTCTGCAGGCGCCAGTGCTCGTAAGGTTCAGACAGAAAAGGCATTCAGGCCTCTCTCTCTCAGTCTGCATACTGGATAATGGAAAATGCATGCAGGTGAGTCGGCTTCCATGCGTCCTTTACCTGGGCCTACATCTAATGAGGGCTGGTGGATGAATGCTTCAGGGGGGAAAACACAGAGAAAAGAGGCAGGACATGAATATTGGGGAGGGGGGGCAGAGCATCATGGGAAAACAGAGAAGATCTCAGGCAGTGAATTCCATATGATCAACATCGCAAGGAAATTAGACGCATCAACAAAAGCTACCTGAAGTCCAGACATGGAAGAATGATGAATCAATAAGCGTTAATCTGCAAGTTTCCTAAAATCCTTCTTCATTGGCTTAGTTTTCCAATCAAGAACACGCCCAAGGTCTACATGGTATACAACTCCAAACGTAGAAAGTACTTCACGGTTATTTTAGCTTTACGATAAGAGCTATTAAGCCTGATATTTAAAAATTATTTAGGAACAGGGAGGTTAAAAACAGACAGGTGAATAAGGACAGCAATTCAATAATGCAGCTGTCGGCACCGTAGGTAACGTCACCCAGAGGTTAACTCGTGTCACACACATTAACAGCTAATAAGTCATTTAAGAATGAGTGGAGCAGTTCAGCCCAAACGCCTTCCCACTGAGATCCCTCTGCAGCAGTAAGTGCTAATGAGGTCTACCACATGGGAAATGAATTTTAGTAACGCCTGGGGAAAAATGTTCGAGAAATGAAATAATCCTAAAGAGAGCCGTAATGAAGGGATGCAATAATGACCAAGTTCACAGGTGTATTTCTGAATCAAATGCCATTTAGTGCTTTTGAAAACCATACAAACTCAGTAGTGGGCTACAAATTCACCACACCCCACTAAGCTACTTTCTCAGATGGCTGCAAGGTTCCTGAACACGCCCGAGCTCCGACACCGAGCCACAGCGCTGGGAGGACCATACCACAGTCTCCGAGCTTCATAAAATATGCATGGCTTGTCCTTGGGGATGTGGGACACGACGGTGGATCTGCAGGATAGAGCTGACTGGCCTCGTGTGATTCAGCAAAGGAAGGTCTTAGATTGCCACCGCAATATTGATCACATGATCGTCATTTTCAATGATTTTTTGAAAATGATTTTTCCAGCTCTGGAGTAGACTTTCGAGTCATGAGCTTATGCTCTCGGGAAGAGGTAGGAACCATAGGCTTTCCGAAGCTCCCCATGTCCCCGTAAATTTTTGCACAAATAAGAAACATATTTTCAGCAAGTCAACAAAGTGAAATTGCGAATAGGGTGTCTTTCCATTAATGGATGCTATGTGAATAATACTTGCCATTCATCGCTCCATCATACTAAGATCCATGCCTCGTACTTCAACATGCAGCGGGGCTTTCCATGAGTTAGCAGCTCTGTGACAACTGATGATCATGTCCTACGTGTCTACTAATTCCCAAGCTTTGTTTCCATTGCAGTTTTGTGTATTACTTTTTTCAAAAAGAGGCTGAACGGGTTTTTTCAAATTTGGCGTGCTTCCATTAATGGTTTTCCAGTATGAATCTTTAAGATGAGTAAAATCTAGGTCAACTAGAAACTGCTAGTGAGTTGGGGAAACGAAGGACCTGAGAGAGGCTGTGAAACAACCCTGACACACTCACACACAGCAACGTCTGTGCTAGAAACAGGCCCAAAGGGAGCACAGGGATACCCAGCCCAGCATCAGGACACCCGAAGCCGAAATATCCATGACGATATAATGGATGTGAAGCTGTGCCATGGAGACTCGTACCTTCATCCATGACAGTGACCACCTCATCCGTAATGGCAGGCCCGGCGCCCTGCGTGGTTCTGGCATTGATGTAAAACTTGTAGCGTGTGCTGTATTTGAGGTTGGGCAGCGTGAAGTTGGTTTCGTTGGCTGGGAGGGAGATCTGCTCCAGTGGGCCGAGCTCGTTTGTGTTGTTGACTGAGGGGTAAAGAGCGAGACAAATCTACTTCCACAGTCATCAGCGACTCACAAATAGTCCAATCTTGTGAGTCTGACGCTTGTGAATTGACTCACCTAAATACTGATGGTACTTGTGCTATGTATATCAGAGACGCTGATATTTATATGGAACAGTTGGCATAGAAACACCACAGGCTCTTTGGTTCCCAAAGACTCACTTGTCTGGTACTTCAGAGTGTAGCCGAGCAAGTGTCCATTCTTCTCAAAAGGGGGACCCCACTCCAGAGTCAGGGAGTCCAGGTTGATGTTTGTGAACCTCAGGAATGCCACGGGACCAGGGACTGTTCACACACAGCACTTTACATTATTTATCAACAAAGAATAAACTAAAACTTTCCATTAAAAGAGGTCAAGGAACAAGACTTTGTCAAACTGTTCCTCGCCCTCTCTTAAGTATGGTCTGCCGATAATCATTCATTTACATTACATTTTATTTATGCTTTCATCCCAAAAGCAGAGGTGGGTAATTCAGGTCCAGAGAGTAAAAGTCCAGACCAAGATTTTGTTTCAACCAACCAGTTGAGTAAAAAGAGTCATAGTCACACTGTACTCAACTGGTTGGTAGAAACAAAATTTTGTTCTGGACTTTTACTCTCTGGACCTGAACTACCCACTTCTGCCCACTTCAACTGAAAAAGTAAGTTCAGCCAATATCTCTAGAGTAAGTGGGGGTTAGGGTCACGCTCAGGGGCCCAATGGTGAGATCACAATGCCGGGTCTGAGATTTGAACTGGTGACCTTCCGATCACAAACACAAGTGTCCTAACCCACTGAGCCACACACTGTCCCCATAATACAGAACTGACATGGGCTTGATCCGGATCCTTCAGCATGCCAACAGTGACCGGCAACTGATTGAGTAATCTTACTCATTGACTTATTATTTATGCACAGCATTAACCTTGGACCTTGGGATCCAGTGCCTACCTCCTTCGGGGGTCTCAAAATGCTGGCTGGGGCTGGCGGGACCCTCGCCCTTGCTGTTGAAAACCCGGACGTTGAAAGTGTAGAGGCTGAACGGGTGCAGGCCAGGCAGCTTGCCATGTGTCCTGTTCCTATTGAAGGTGAGGATACGCTGCTCCTCGTGCTGCGGGTTGTGCTCCAGAAGGCTCCTCTCCTTCCAGTAGTAGACCTGCCCCGAGTGAGCCATCACCTCCCATGAGACACAGCTCAACTCGTCCGGGCAACATGCCCCATGCTGACGCATGCAGAGCCGAGCGCCGATGCTCCAGGGTAAAGAACGCGCAGTACCTTATAGCCCTTGAGTCGACCTCGGACCATCTGCAGCGATACGGCCTCCCAGTGGACCTCGGCCAGCGTGCTGTTATGCACCACGGCTTGAATCCGGCCCGGAGACGCCAAGGGCACTGAGGGAGTAGGCAGCCGTGAGTGTAAGTGTCGACGATTAGCACCACGCTAAGCGCCTGCACCACCAGATGGCACTGAGCGATGTGAGCGCAGCAGGGAAACTCTGCACATAGGCATACAATTTACCAGTACAGTTTGGAAAGATGGGCAGGATGGGGGGGAATTACCAGTTTAATGGACAGAAACATGCCCCTCCCACAGGACCACTCCCCCAAACTCACAGTCCTCTCCGGAGTAGCCCAGCACCACCTCTGGCTCCGGAGCGCCTCCGTAGTCGTTCACAGCTTGCACCTTCACCTCGTACGGGACAAACGTGGGTGTCCCCGACACCACGAACTTAGACACATTAGCCACTGTCACCGATGTCCAGTCCTTGTCAACATCCTGCTGCATCCAGCTAACCTTGTACTGGAGACCCGGCCCATTGGACTGCAAGCCTGTCAGGGGCTTTGATCCGTAAAAAATGAGCTTTATGTAGAACAGGCTATGAATAAATTCAGAACAGATAATTTGCTGATAAAATGTGCTATGCAGATGGGGATAATAAGCCAGAAGCAAATGATTTTATCTATGTGAATTTTAATATACCATAATCTCTAGCTCATGTCTTACCTTCCAGGATATCACCAGATTATTATGCTCAGTTCCAAATGCCTCCACCTCTGAAGGGTTTTCATCAGGAGCTACAGACAGGAGGATGAAAATGAGACTCACACGGCACGACGTCCCTGTGCAGAACGTCCGCATGCAGAGGGTCGGGGCACCCGCTTGCCTGCCGGGTCAGTTCTGTACTGCTGAGATGGCGTGCTGGGCAGGCTGAAGCCCACTGCATTGGCAGCCAGCACCCTGAAGGTGTAGTGGACGTAGGGGGAGAGCCTCAGGTAGGCTGTGGTTTTGCTTCCCGGGACTTCAGTGAGATTTTTCCAGATACCGGGGTGATGAAGTGCGTCCTCATACTGAACAACAAACTCTGCGCAAGTAAAATTACAGCTTTAGGTCCCACAATGTGGAGAAACAGAGTCATAGCACAATAGACTGACACACTGGGACTGACAGTACAACTGAGACATTGAGACTCGTACTGAGAGTCTGACTGACACACTGAAGCTCATATTGAGAGTCTGACTGACACACTGAAGCTCATACTGAGAGTCTGACTGATACATTGAAGCTCATACTGAGAGTCTGAGTGACACACTGAGACTCATATGGAAAGTCTTACTGACACACTGAAGCTCATACTGAGAGTCTGACTAACACACTGAAGCTCATACTGAGAGTCTTACTGACACACTGAAGCTCATACTGAGAGTCTGACTGACACACTGAGACTCATACGGAAAGTCTTACTGACACACTGAAGCTCATACTGAGAGTCTGACTGACATACTGAAGCTCATACTGAGAGTCTGACTGACTCACTGAAGCTCATACTGAGAGTCTGACTGACACACTGAAGCTCGTACAGAGAGTACGACTGACACACTGAGACTCATATGGAAAGTCTGACTGACACACTGAGACTCATACAGAGAGTATGACTGACACACTGAGACTCGTACAGAGAGTATGACTGACACACTGAAGCTCGTACTGAGAGTATGACTGACACACTGAGACTCATACGGAAAGTCTGACTGACACACTGAGACTCGTACAGAGAGTACGACTGACACACTGAGACTCATACGGAAAGTCTGACTGACACACTGAGACTCGTACAGAGAGTATGACTGACACACTGAGACTCGTACAGAGAGAATGACTGACACACTTAGACTCATACGGAAAGTCTGACTAACACACTGAGACTCATACGGAAAGTCTGACTGTCACACTGAGATTCATACGGAAAGTCTGACTGAGACACTGAGACTCATACTCTTAATAGGGCTGTTATGTTCATCTCCAGGGATCCAGGTGAGCTGGATGCTCCGCTTCCTCTGGTCAGTCAGTTCCAAGTCCATGGGTGGGTCCGGTTGTTCTGGAATAGAACCCACTGTCAGAAAAGCATGGCAGGCTGGAGGGTTCCGCATCTCACACTTGGTGGATGGCCTCCTCTCTACAGGAAATGTGGTAATCATGTTGAGCTCTCAAGTGATTAGAGCTTGATGATGGATCCTGGAAGTTCTAGTTCCCATTGGGAATCAGAAGTGCTCTTCTGGGTGTGTCAACATGCAAACATAAATAGTTACAACACATTTAAAGACACTCAAAAATGCCGCAAATGGAGAAAGGCCAAGGAACTTTAAAAGTAAATGTGGCAAAATGAGAAGGACGGCAGACTGGTTTGGACCGGCACGGTCCCTACGGCGCTATGAAGCATGCGGCGACCCAAAGCTGCCCCATGCCCCAGAAACACCTAGCGGTGAGCAAAACGGCAGCCCAGCCATACTGCCTGTCTGACCTCCGCTTTTCCCTGCACGGCCTGTGACTCGTCACTGTGACACACAATGATGGAGCATGACATGGCAGAGAGCCCCACCCACCCGACCTGTGTGCCCCCTTGTGATGTCACGCACACACAGGAGACGGGGGCTGGACCACAGCATGCAGAAAACGAAAGAAAAAAAGCAACAACTAAAACAGCCCCAAACAAAACAGAGTCAAGGGGAGTCCTGAGTGATGCAGTAATCAGACTGATCAAATCTTTGGCTGGCGGTTTACCGTAGATGACAGCCGGGGGTGGCGTTTCCTCTGACCAGGGGAAGGCAGGAGGTAGGAGGCAGTGGTTAGTAACACGAGAAACAAACCCAGCTGACAGGAGAAGGTCCAGGCTTCTACACTGGCTCACATAGTGTGTCCAGTAAAGGGGAACTCCAGCACACTGTCAGGCTTAGTAAGCTTTGGGTCGGCATCCAGCATGAGACTATTTCTGCTCTGGTAATACTGGTCACACACGCAGATGAGGTGCAGGAATTAGGCACTGCCAGTAAAGGGTAGAGATTAAACAGCTTAAGAAGGACCTTAAGCACTGATTTTACAGGTTCATAAGGTAAACATTGTAAGGTATTCTAGAGCACGGTTTCTGAATTGGTGGGTTGTGACCCAAAAATGGATTGTGGGACCATGTTCCGGGGGACCCAGAGTATGTTTACAAACACAGAGAGAGAGAGATAGACCAAAGAGCTGACAGTGCCAATGATGATCAGTTTTCTGCAAGGCCCTCCCCACATAGTTCACTGTATTTATCAAAGACCACTGAAGTTCTCCCATAATGCACTGCAAAACAGGCAGCTTTGGAGGTCATACCGACAACGGTCAGCCTGGTGATGGCAGTGTCCTGGTCCAGTGTGGTGTTCACGATGCAGGTGTAGTTGCCCTCATCAGCCTCGGTCACGTCCTGGATGGTCAGGCTCTCAGGACCAATCACCAGCCTATAGATGCAGATGCAGTGGGTCAGCAGTACTGGGTTCTGAGGAAAAGGACCTTCATTGCCAGTTAATTACTTCCGTTACAGATGCTATGCTGGTCACTAGAATCCAGTGCCAGATCACAAACCCAAAAAGCATGCAGAATGGACATCCATCCATCCATCCATCCATCCATCTTCTAACCTCTTGTCCTGGTCACTATAGCTACAGCTTCACACTTTGACATGTGTGGACAGAGTCCCCACCTGTCATCATCCGGCAAATCGCCGTCATCCTTCAGCCATGTCGTGGTGGGCATGAGGGTCGGGTCGTGCTTCACCTTGCACTCAAACATCACCTCTCGGTTCCTCTGGACTTCCTTGACCTCAGGCTGCTTTAAAATCCTGGTGGGTTCTGAGGAGGAGAAGGAAGAAGATGACAGATTTTCAGCAAGAGCTCGGAACGAAATTAGCAAGAGCCTGTTACTAATGCATGATGAGATGAGCTTGGCATGAAGTATTCAGAGCATTCTAATTTTAGGAAGGACCAGACGCCCCTGGGGCTTAAGGGGGCCTGTAACTGAGGAGAAAAGGCAGAAACATCTGTCAAATCAGTACTCTCGCAGTGGGACTCACACTGCTCTTACCAATCAGCAGGCCACTATTTGCATACCGCACTATTGACTGCATGGATAACTGCCCCATCATCCCAAAGCTCCTGAACTGGGTTATGAAGCTGTACACTGTGTGTAAATTCATTTATACTGAAAATGAATCAAGTGTCTACAGCCAGAGGTTAAATCAATAAAATTCATCATGTATTAGATTATAAAGACAGTGAGCTGATTGTGAAGAGAGCCTGGTTTAGTTACAGGCAGCCACCAAGCCTGCGGGAGGTGGCAAGCCCTCCTTGGGCACTCCATATGAAACCTTTAATCATCAACAAAGCAAATACAGTCCTACAGGCCTACAAGTGCAATGCAGCAAATACGCCGAGACTGAAGCCTTACATCTTCTGCAGGCCTTGTCCTGGCCCTGTTCCTCCCTTACCTTTGACCTCCAGGAACACCTGGTTCTCCTTGCTGCCCAGGATGTTGACAGCGATGCAGGTGTACCTGCCGCTGTGGGACCCATGAGCCGCTTGGATCTCTAGGGTCCCGTTCTCATATATCCTGTGCTGGTCTCCCGCAGTGACGCTAACATGGCCGTCCTTGAACCTGCCGGGGAACACCACCAGGTGCTTAGCTACGCACAGAAGAAACCAGCAGAGAAATGCTCTCGGGGAGCCGTGTGAATGAAGAGTAATGCAGGTAATTTGGAGAGCCAGCGGGGGGGGGGCGGCACTGGGAATGCGAGCAGCTCAGGGGCAGCCCAAGCAAAGCCGAGACGAGTGGAGTGTCGCATGCCAGCATGCCCCCTTCCCCGTCCCCGAAACTTGCCACGTGATCACGGGTATCGGCGATCCGAACACGGCGCAGTCCAGCAGGGCACGTGTGCCGAAGATGACCTGATAGACTTTGTTGGGTGGCGTGAGCACCCTCGGTGGTTCGGCTAAGACGAGACACAAACAAAGATCATTCTGCTGACCATGAAGGCAACGCTGCGGAGTCAGAAGCAGAGTCACAAGATCATAGCTAGCTAGCTGGTTAGCAGAACATAAATAAGGAATGCATTACTATTTAGCGTAGTGACCGTTTGTGGCCAACAGGGGGCTCCCACGCGGTAGTAAACGCAAGCCCTGGCTAAATCAAATCTGACACATTTTGAAGATACTGGGTGTAAACAAAATGCAACCAAGGATTCTGCTTTCTGTAGAGAAGTCGGGCCTCCTCACGTGCCAGCTTAAGAATCTTCATTGCGCTGCATAAGGCTAATTCAAACTTACCGAGCACATTGACCAATGAGTTGGCCAGCAGGTAGCCATATTCATTGGAGGCGTTGCACTGGTAAACCGCACTGGATCCGACCTGAATGTCTGTAAAGGTGATTCTGTCGCCCTCCAGATTCCTGCTGGGGTCCACGGGAGAATCTGACAAGGCACCACATCCCACCCTTAGCTTCTCTCAGAGCATTACACACGAAGTTAAACGGGTAACTCCAAAATGTTTCAATTAGACCCATGGTGCACTCACTCTCTATGGGAATCCCATTCATTAACCAAGTGATCTCGGGCATGGGATCGCCACCAGCTTGGCAGCTGAGGGCACCCGTCTCTTTGGGGGATAGAATGAGGTTCTTGGGGGCTTTGATCCAGTAGGGGGCAGCTGTGAGCACATAGAGAGTTCATCCATTAATAGATTTTTAGTGACACAGGAACTTTGTTTAAAGGTGGCAGGCTACATGTGGTAAAATGGAGGACAGTGGTCAGCAGTGCATGGCAGACCTTTGACAGTGACGGTGATGATGTGTTCGACAGAGCCCAGGGAGTTCCCGGCCCGGCAGCGGTAATCCCCAGCATCGTCCTTTGTGATGTCCACGATCCTCAAGGTTTTGTGGAAGTTTCTGAAGGAGGTCCTCTTGCTGTTGAAAGACCCATTCTCACGGTGCCATGAGAGCTTGGGTGTCGGCCTTCACGGGCATAGACAGGTATGGGTTAGCCAACAGCACCACAGACATTACGAGCTGTGAACATGCCAATATCTACACATGTGGGAAGCCAAAGGGTTATGCACTAAACACACCCTCACAAGCGTTTTCTGGAACTCTAAGAGTATGAAATGAAAAAGTCACTTTCCTAAAATCATGGAAAAAAACAGATGACAGAAACAGAACAAAGACCCCAAACCCAAAGCCAACTTACAAGCCCTCAGCAATGCACTCCAGTTCCAGAACTTCTCCTCTCAGTACCACCCTGCTGGTGGAGGTTCCGGGGGGTAAGAGGAAGGTTGGGGGGCGCTCTCCGGTGGGACTGTCTGAAACAGCAACAGAAGACCCAGTCCTGGTCATGTGGGGCTCCTCACAGCTAAGGAGCTCCATGGAATACCCTTTCACGAAAAGGCGGTGAGCCATGAATGATGCCAAATGACGGGACTCCTTTTTTTTTATTAATATATCACATTTCTATTGTGCTTCACCATGGAACTGACCTGTATTCAAAATAAATATTATATCGGCCATTAAAGAAATGTAATATTTAATTATATTTTTGTCCAAAATGATGTACAAAATGATGCACAGGGTCAGACAGTCTCTGGGGTGATTGGGAGTTAAGGGCCTCGCTCAAGGGCCCAACGCTGACATCACACTACCAACCATGGGATTTGAACCAGTGACCTTCTGATCACAGACACAGTGTCCTAACCGACAGGGCCAAACAACTAGAAGGAGAGAAGAATCATCTAGGGCCTCTGTAATGCTGAGCAAGAGCTTGTGAACTTCTGGCAGGAGGGAAGGGACATCTCCTCTGGGACATCGGAGAGGTCAGCGCACTCAGCAGCTAAAGGAATCTGTTTGACGACATTCATTCTTCAGCAAAGCAGGAGCGTCTGCCTGCTTGGTCCGCAGTGAAGCCCCTCAGCGTCCTGTCCACATGCCGGAATCTCCAAACAGTTACAGGCCGTTATGCCATCTGCATGTCTACTTTACGTTACAGTGAACCGTTAAGCGTCACAGATAGAGGACAACAAACAACAGATGCGTGAGACTGAAAAGGGGAGATTAGAGAATACTCAATACGGTCATGGGGACACGTCTCCTTCTATCTTCATTTTATGCTGTTTCCACATGCAAATATTCATAAAAGGACAAACAGAACTACGACACAATGCACCACATTAGTAAGAGGACATTTAACCAAAATGCTGAAATACTGAGTGATCAGTGGGTTTAATTAGAATTTAAAAATCTATATGTTAGATGGTTAATCTACTGTTAGTTAAGATGGGATGTTTTTCTTACACGTAGGAAATGAAGCCCTGAATTGGATGCTAATCAGCTGCTTTTGACTGGCTGATATTTTTTTCTTACAGTAAAATCCTGAGTATCAGTCAGGAAAAGTATGATTTTTACAAGAAATGGAGAGCAAATCATGACCTGTTTTTATCTTTAAACGCCAGACTCGAAAGAGGAAGAGAAATGATTATGTGACGTCAAACGTCATTGAAATCTATACAAGTGGCTACATTTAAACAATTTTCATTGGTGTAATACTTTGTAATACTTTATAATTCAGCTGTAGGTAAAGGTGACAAAGGGTTTGGGGTTAATATTATGAGGGTGATTTCTAGCACTGTTAGACTGGGAGGTTTTCACTAGGGGGCGCCAGCACTCACCACCAAAAAAATCTGTGTCATTGAAAAATGGGGCCATTGTCTCATTGATTGCATCCACTGCAACACAACAGAAAATTATAAGAAAATGCAACACAACAAACAAATGTGCTGTCACCAATGCTGTGAATGAAAAATAGTGCAACAAGAAAATAGCATGAAGCTGACAAAAAGGGTATTAAACGAGTTTCATCTGAACTGAAAATTATGAGTGAAACTGAATATGGTAAATCCCCCTAATGGCAAAGCAACAGAACAGCCCCTGGTGGAGAATCACACACAAGGCCTTCATTTCTTGGCTCTGAGCGTGGGGTGCGGTCGGGGGGGAGCACACTTACTGTTCAGGACCTTCACTGTGATTGGCTGCTTCTGCTGTATGGTCTGCGTGTGGGGGAAGCGCGCGTAGCAGATGTAGTCATTGCGTGTGTCCTGCCTGCGCACGTTGGCGAAGTACAGGTCCCCGTTCATGGCCTGGGAGACACGGCTGTCCTGAGGAAGCCTCTGAAAATCTGGAAGGGAGGGATGGATACAGGGAGGGCTGCAGATCTGGGAAGGAGGGACCAGCGACTACAGGCTCTTGGCCAATGCTGGCGACATCCCTATATTTTTTATATTTTATTTGCATCCTGTGTGTTTACTTGTTTGCGCTGGCCACCATGTTCTCTCTTTGCACACGGTCTGTTTGGCACTATATGCTCATCTGCTCACTTCAATCATGCTGCTGTACGCACAAGAATTTCCCACTGGGATCAATGAAGCCCATCTTAATCTTAATTAATCTTAAGGGAAGTGAGGCATAGACTGATCCTGGGAAAGCCCTCAGGAGGAGGGCAGGTGGCGAGCTCAGGCTTACTGTTGTCCATCCAGATGATGATGGGCGGAGGAAGGCCAGCGGGTGGCCGGCACCGCAGGACCAGAGACACTCCCTCCTGCACTATGACCGGCTCAATGTTCTCCTTTGACCACAAGGGGGACCCTGAGAGGCAGATTAGACAAGCAGTGGAATATTGTGCGATGGACGTCGTCAACGGCTCAGCTATGGGCCCGGGCACAGTGAGGGACAGGGATAAAGGGCCGGTAAAGCCATCCTGAAGACATGGAAAGTGACCAAGGCAATAACTTTCGCAATGGGGGCTGTTTTATTCTAGCACAAGTGGACGACCTACCAAAGGTATAAAACGGAGGGATGCTGTCATTTTGCAGAAGAGTTGGGAATATAGATATATCATGCAGACTGAACCTGTACTGGTTTTACCTTCCAGGTAGAGCGATCAGATGACTGAAAGGAAATCAAATTTTTACAGACAGGAGACAGAAGCAGGTTGGTAAGGCAGAGAGATGAGAATGGAGGTGTGTCAGAGGTGTGTGAGCAGCCTGTGTTAATCGGAGAGATCCATTGCCCCGGCATTCTTACGGGACTGGCGGATGATGATGTTGTTGGAGACGGCGGTCCCGTGCTCGTTGCGGGCCATGCACTGGTAGACGCCCTCA
>JAAGVU020000061.1:32554957-32565490 GCA_011763525.2 Mormyrus iriodes | reverse complement strand
TGTCTCACATATTTTGGCATCTGACTGGCTCTTTTGATCCACTCAAACTATTTAGAATGAATATTGGCAGATAATGCGTCATCCGCAAAATAGGTATTTCAGATCCGTCAAATTAAAGACCACAGATCAAGTAATTAACACTGAAAATCGGGCGATTTAAATCGGCTGTAGATCGATCGGAACATCTCTACTTACCAAGGGAACAGATCATACAGCTTAATAGGAGGAAGGATCATTTGACATACTTAATAAGAGGATGGACCATACGACAACCCTCATGCAAAGATGGTATCACAGCCTTAATGAAAAGATCCTACCACACACTTACAATGTAAGGGAACACATCAGAGCCCTCGTAAGCTAACAGAATGTCTGTCATCTGAAACAGTCCTTTGGCACATTGCTCTCACATGGGCCCTGAGACACCATCGGGTGGACTGGTTGAGCTGGGAATGGATCCAGCACTGGATGGTGGGGGGAGAGGAAGCCGGCAGGGCTGGCCCAAAGGCCCTCACTCCCGCCCGGCCTCCCCAGCCCCCGGCTCTGGTCCTGCTGCTCTGGGGCTGCCAGTCTAAAAGGCCCGCTTTTACAATGGAGTGATTAGAGCGCTTTCCCAAAATCGCACAGCTCTGCAGCTCCTTCCTGTAAGTCAGACTCGTTCTTTGCAAATATCTGTTCCCTTCTTGTCGCCATTTTTTCCCTTCGGCGGTATACCGCCAGTAGTTCGGACTGAGTGGTATTGGCGGGTCAATAACAAATATTTAATGAAGAGGGCTCTGTTCACTGTGCAGATGAGCTCTCTTAAGCCGGCCCGATCCCCGCTCCGGTCCACCAGGCTATCTGCATCAGGTCCTACACCAGCTGCTCAATGGGCTCTTTGACTCTCCAGCTTGTTTACAACACAAACAGCGACACCATGTCATTCATCCTGAATGTCCAAGTGACATCAGTGCTGGGATTTCATTACATTACTGTTGTTACAGTTACTGACGTATTCATTACGAAGGCAGTGACACACTCCCTCCAATCGTAAGTTACCCTCACCCTGCCTGCTGGCATGTCCCTAATAGACACTCTACACGGTTGCCTTGTTTCCCACAGAACGCCGGTCCGCCCCTGTCCGGGAAAACGGGAACACGAACACGTTCCTGGCCCCCAAACCCCCTCCCCCCACATTCACATGCAAACAAAACACCTTTTTTTCGCCCCCGGATTCCCACCAACAGAATGCAAATCCACAGGCCGACTTCACAGCGAGGCTCTTTAGTATTCGAGCGGAAGACGCCCCGTGCGCCTGAGCACTCTGCCTCCACGGGGATGGGAAGAATCAAGATGAATTCATTTTCATTGTAGGACTTGAAGGCCAAGTTGCTTGCAGACGTCCAGCTTGCAGTGATGTTGGCACTTCTGCTTAATCAGACCACCTATGCTGTTAAAATACCGTAGAAACCATCTAAGATGGTGGACACTGTTTGTGTGTGTGTGGGGGGGGATTAAGTAGCAAAATCCAGATATGATTAAACAGAGATCATGGATGAGCTGAGCTAAGAGGGGGCATAGCCACCTCCCTACCGCACTGCCAGCATGATTAAGACTGAAGGGGGCGACTGTGGGTGTCGTCAGTACAGCCGCCGCTGAGATTGTCCTGCTGCTGTATCTGTGAACAACGGGTCCCTTCGATTCCCGCTGCACAGTTCCCTCCAGTCAGGACGCACATTCAACCGCGTGTACGTTGCGATATGGGCTGAGCACAGTGTGTTGGGCCCGAGGCAGGTGGCAGGGGGTAAGGGCAGCTTGGGAGAGGCCCCTGGCACGTGCTAAACACCACACTCAGGGGCCCTGCTTTCACGCCCGCCAATCACCTGTACACAAACTCACCCACAGGCAGAACGGCGACCCAGGCCCGGCAGGCACTGTGTGCTTCAGTGGGTTAAGACTCTGCCCGCGATTCGAAGGGCGCCGGTCCAAATACCACGGTTGGCAGAGTCATTCCACCGTTGGGCCCCTGAGCAAAGCCCTAAACCCCGGTTGTTCTACTGGCCAAACCTGCTTTCTCAAATGTACGTCACTTTAGCTAAAAGTATCTGTTAAGCACAGAAATGTAACGTAAGCCCACACAGAAAGGCGCAGAATCATACGCAAACACAGAATGACGAAGTACTGTCAGAAATGGAGTCCTGCTCTCTTTGGAAATCGGCCTTTCTATGGTGTTACTCTAGCTTCATGAGCAGAGTCACACAGAAGCACTGTCCAGAGGACGGAATTAAAAAAACAAAAAAACATCGTGCCAAGATCACTCATTATTCACGGAGACGCAAATCGCGAAATCCATTTCGCTTAACGCTGTCCGGCCCATCTGTCAGTGACCAGGCAGAGACCAGAGGAGCATTTCCTCTGTGAAATTGGTGGAAAAAAAGTCGCACGATTTGGGGGCACAGAGGGTTCCACTTCCATCTCAAAGGAGCAGTTTTATTTTACGGTCTTATATCTGCAGGAAAATGAAGATTCGCATTTCATTTTAAAAACAGTAGTCTTAGTTAAAAAGGAAAAACTAAACAGGTAATAATCTTCCTGAAGTCGATATATAAACACAGTTATGCAACATAACAGATGTTGCATTATGGTGAAATTTCATGAAGAGAACAGAACCAGTGTCATTCTATGCTCACATCCTGACTGCACTGTTTCTGAAGCGTGTTAGCAGTGACAGAAGCAGATCTCCCCAGGGCTGGCCATGTTATCACGGCACAGCCCCGGCACAGCCCCTCCCAACTCCCCACAAGTTGAGGCAGCTGGGGGTCCCATCGTCTGGCAAAACCCAGCCCCCTGCCTCCACATTTCACCCAGCATGAAATGCAGATGGGCCTGTCTGTTAGGCACCCTTCCTATTAGGTGTAAGGCACCACGAGAAGCGTCTGGATAATAACATCATGAACAGTTGGCCTGCTCCTTATCGTCCCAATGGACACTGAGGCATAACTGGAGACATGTTTAAAAGGGTGCAGCACCGTGCGTGAAAGTGAACCCTGCAAACCATACACTGCCGCTAAGCGTCAGCAGGGGCCCCCTCCAATTACGGTCATGTTTATCTGAGAGCCAGTAAATGCAATGGAAGGCAGGGACCATGAAGGGACCACGCTGGGGGACACTCAAGGCATTCAGGGGCTTCCTTTGTCACATGCAAGTGTACAGCTAGACTAAAACCTGCAGAGGAACGCAAGGGGGTCAAACCCGCCGTAATAAAACAGTGCGGGAGAAAGAAGACATCAAAAGTAACGATATAATAAATAAGCCAGAAGTAAGGAAAGTCATACTGTGAGAAATAAAATCAAAAGACCAGAGAAAAAGAACAAGAAAATGAAAGACCAGGGGGGCGTGAGGGGCTTTAACAAAGCTGGAGGAGGGTCGGGGGGGGGGATCACACCTGCTGTGGTAGGTGATGGAGAAACGCAGCCCTTTCTCAGACAGCCCTATAGAGAATGTCTGTGTAAAGTACAAGGTTACAAAACAAAAAGCGTGGGGTTAGATTATCACACCAAAGCAGAGACAGATAAAAATAACGATGACTAAACAAACAGGGCGTCAGGGGTAGATGTGAAACAGCAAACTGCAAAACAACAAATACACTAAAAAAAGAGCCTGTGGACTAAGAACACAATGTATAAAACAATCTGGCAGGAATACATGTGTGTGAGACTGAACGCGATTAGCCTCTCCTGACACTCCTATTCACCCACGGCAGGTGAACAGAAATCGCCATCTCCTCAGCGCCTCGCAGAAGCACCGGACACCCTATTTCAGCTCCCAGACAATGACAACAACAATGAAGGCGACGGGAGGAGAGACCACAGCGGGGGGAGGGGCATCCTCATCCACCAACTGACCAGACTCCAGTCAGTGCAGATGATGTAAAACCAGACAAGTTCCGGGAAAGTCGACTGAGGAAGATCAGCCAGGGTTTAATGATCAAAATAAACAGGGCATGGACACGCAGCCCATGTACGGCGTAAAGGTGGGGACTTGGGCCGCAGGTGCTCGCCCTCCCGGTCCTGCACTTTGCTTTATTTCCTTTATGCTTATTTCCTTTATACTTATTTCCTTTATGCTTTATTTCGCCTTTATTTATTTATATCTCCTGTTCCTGTCACATTCCCTCTATACATACGTCACTCTGCAGCTCCTAGTTCTATGCCAGTTTATTTGTCAGCAGCCATACCACCTGCAGGTCAGACCAGGTAATCTACCTGAAGCTAAGCAGGTTTGGGCCTGACCAGTACTTGGACAGGAGACCAAATAGGGAAGCTGGGTTGCTGCTGGGAGAGGTGTTGGTGAGGCCAGCAGGTTAGCCCATGCGGACAGTATGGACCCCAGTGCAGTGACCTGGACACTGTGCTGTAAAAATGGTTAGATGAGACACAAAACTGAGGTCCCGATTCTCTGAGGTCATAAAAGATGCCTGGGCCCCCTTTGATAAAGCAGGGCTGGTACCCCGATGTCCTGGCTAAAATTGCCCAGTGTGTTCCTATCAGATGTGGCCTCCTGAACATCCCCTATATCTCATTGGTGAATTCTCTCCTGCCCCTCCACCACCTTAGCTACTGTGTGGTGAGCGTACTGGCACAGAATGGCTGCTGTCGCATCACCCAGGTGGGGGCTACACAGTGGTGGGGGTTGATGTGGCTCCCCGTTGATGCTGTAAAGTGCTTCGAAAGATGTTTCAATCATTGAAATGTCTGCTTTGATGTTCTGTTTCGTTCTGTCTGGCTCTGTTACATGTTATAGACTGGAGGGTGAGTAAGAATTCCTGTGTACTGATGTACAAAAGGCACATAAAGGATCTTGAGTCTTGAAGACGACGCCTGAATGGTCTGAGTGGAAGCGCATTTGCTTAGCAGACAGGCATCGCCCGGTGTGTCCTCACCTACGTTCTCGTCCAGAACCAGCGGCAGCACACATGCAAAGTTCGACCAAAGGAGCAAAAGGCAAAACAAGTATTCAAAGTCACACGCAAGACTAACTTATTTGAATTTTGGAGTTTGTGTACAAGTTCAAAAACAATCCTTCATCAGGTTTCATGCTCCAGGTCCTGCTGGAAGGAGCCTTGAGGTATTCCAAGGGTTTATTATGTAGGAAAATGACAAAATTAAAGCTGGAGGGATCCCAAACACCAGGACTGGCAAATACTTCTACCAACAAAGACCACTGAACCACAGTTTGAAACAGAGGGCTCAGTCGCTCAAGACTGAGAGATTGGGGAATGGAGACACAGGATTTACCCAAGCCACCCCCAGGTGGGGATAATCATCACTTGACTGATTGAGGACAGTGCCCCCTGCTGCTCCACAGTAGCAGGTTGGTTCCGCCCCGCACCACATGGCCGTGAAGGTCAGAAAGCATAGCATGAAAATATGTTCTGTGCAGCATCTACATTCTTGCCGACTTGACGGCACATTGCATTTACACAAATGTAATCTTTAGTTATTGTGATCACGTGAGTGAAGGAGAATCTATGCAGAAAGGTGAAAAATAAGCAGATTCAGTCGTATTTAGGAGTAGTTTCTCGGTGGTGGGGAATCCTGAGGAGGAATCCTGGAGATGGCGGGTTGAGGCCGCTCCCCCTATCCTGTGGGTGATTAACGGCCGATACGAGCTGGCCTGCTTCTTAGGCCTCAACCATCTGCTCACCAGCCAGGCCCAGCTCCACTGAGGAGCAGCCAGACTCTGTGACCCAGAAAAAGCCTCTGGCGCCATGCAGACCCAGCCTGTCGGCATGTCCGGACCGGAGAGGGAGCGATGGTGGCTTGGGGGGCTATCGGCAGGGATGCGAACCCTACCCAGTAAGCTCTTGATGAGATGCTACACCCACAATCCCAAGGAGCCGTTTCACCCTCTCCTCATATGTGTCAGACGTGATCCTGGATGGAGGTAGTCCCCCCTGCTGTGGCCTAATGCTAAAAAAATAAACTGTGGAGTTTCATTCTTTTCAAAATAAGAGTCTTGGAGAGAATCAGACAGGCACCTTGCCTCTATCAAGGCACAACGGAGACAGATATGAACTGCCCTTGACAAATCAGACTGCTGCTGAGGGTTAGCATGTCTCTTAGAATGTCGGCTTGCTTGATTTCAATTATAACAGAGTTCAAGATAAGTGAAGAGAATATTTAGCACTCAATGGCCACTTGTGTATGTTTGACAAATAAACTGCCTTCAGGACTCAAACCCTCATTGGACCAATTCTTTCTAGGGTTCCAAAAAATCGTACTTACTGAACTTGCCAGCAGTGTTAAAAGTGAAAACCCGAAAAGTCAGTGGGTAGTTCTAAGAATATAAAGCATGTCCTGTTTTCTCTAAGAGCCTTTTCAGGGTAATTAGCATATTGCTCTTTCGTTTAGAGATATGTCTGATTTAGATATGTCTGATTTCTCAGTCGCGTTTTGCATGTTCTCATCGTAGACAGATTCATTAGGCCGAGCAAAACATGAAAGTGATGCCGTATCGACTCTTCCTGGGGCCATGGGAAATCACGCAGCACATCTTATCACGCTCCATGCTTCAAAACACGCTTTGTGACGTGTAGAAGCCCGTTCAATCAAACTATTATTCGCATTTACAAGTCATTCAGAGGCAATCCAGCTCCTTCATTTCCTTAGAGATCACTTGTGCCAGGGAGCCTGTTTTGTGCCAAAATATTATGTGCCTGGTTGTAATGAAGAACAGCACAAGGGCTTGGTTTTATTTACATGTGGCATCAAGGATCCCACTGAAGTTCTGTATTCATAACACCTTTGGAGTGATCAGTTACCGTGAATCAGAATGGAGCAAACAGCAGCCTTCATAAGCTGATAATGCTCAGCAGGCCTGCCGCTCTTCTCAGGCTTCACCTCCCAAAATTACCTCCTTGGGCCTCACAAAGTAAAGCAACACCACCCACCAAGGAGAGACACACCACAAATACAGGAGGACGCAGCAGAACATGCGTTATCCAAAGGAGGAGATGGAAACCTTAGCATTCATAGCTCCCAGGGAGAAACGGGTCCATGAGTGCGTTTCACATACTGACGTGTTGAGATGCGTGATCCGTGCTGGCAGCTTCTAAATCAAGTTACTACCAGCTGACCTGGAAATCAGCTGAAAGTCATTCCGGAGGCTAAAACAGGGGCGACAGAAATACATGTTTTACAGGGAGCACGTGACGATAGGGTCTCACTGATCGCCTCGTCCCGCAGAGTCCCGCAGCCCCTCACAGAGACACCTGATAGACGGGGCTTTCCAGAACGGCATATTCAAAAAGAAAGGCCACCCCATGGGCTGAGAAGCTCTCCCGGTCTCCAGTGCTCTGGGGCAACTCACCTCCTGGTTCAAGTATCAGACACGAGGCTTTTCCCCAAAGGCGACACTTTTTAATTTATCCCACTGCTAACGCTGAATTTATTAAGACTCCAAAAAGCCAGAAAAAGTTCTCTCGCTCTGAAAGGGCCCTGTGTGCCTTGTGCCATGGCAAGAGCCATGCGGTGTCCCGACACGAAGGGCAGAGCCACCTGTCAGTAACACAACCCAGCCTCATAACGAGAAGGGCTGCGGCAGCCGATCGACACCAGGGACCAGGAAAGGAGCGTCATCAGGAGGACTCATCTTCTGAGAACAAACCCGTTTGCCAGTGAAGCAACACAATTAACTGGAACGAGCAGACAACTAGCAGACTGCAGGGAACAGCAGGGAACAGCAGGGAACAGCGCTCTCCATTTAGAATACCTTTGGAAATACTGACAGCAAATGAAATGGAAAAAATCTTCCCCGTCCACAACCACACAAACTATTGTTCAAGGACAGACAGCCCACCCATCATGAGGTAACACAGCTGAGAGACACTGCACACTGTACAGTCAGTGCAGTGATACCTGAGCACTTCCTCTTCGTCCCCTTGTCTTTCAGAAGTGTTTGTCAGAAACGCACCTCTTGAATTCACTTCCAAACCTGAAATGTAGGAAGGTATCATTAAAAACATCGGATATCCCCTTATTAACTCATTTTTGTGCCATGCGATAGACTTGGGATAGAAGGGATCGGAAAAGGTTTTTGTTTTAATCCCCCTATTTCCCTGCAAAGCAGTGTGAAAGCCCGTGAGCAGGGACAGACCTGCAGGACAAACCCATCCTCATCAATATGGCCACGCACTCATGCCGTTAATGGCACGGATATACAGAGACTTTAAGGTCCATGAGGTATCTTATGTCTTACTCTGTTATCACTCACAGCAGTTTGTCAAAAAGATAAATGTCACTCTCTCTCACTCACATACACACCTCATAACTCTCCATAGCACTGTATGTGATTTCCATCCATCCAACTTCTCAAACCACTTGTTCTATTCAGGGCTGCGGGGGGTCTGGAGCCTATCCTGAAGGCTAGGAACACAAGGCAGGGAATAACCCAGGATGGGGCGCCAACCCATCACAGGGCACATTCACACACCATTCAATCACAAAGGCACACCTACGACAAACTTGGTAACTTCAATTAACCTCAGCATGTTTTTGGACAGCAGGGGAAAACCGGAATACCCGGAGGAAACCCCACAACGACACGGGGAGAACATGCAAACTCCACACACATGGAGCCATGGCGGAGACTCAAACCCAGGTCCCAGATATGTGAGGCAACAGTGCTAACCACTGCACCAGCACGCTACCAAGCCCTCCCACATGATTTCCCCTATATCTTACATCTAAAGTCAGTAGGATATAAACATCTAAGAGTGGATTCATTCAAAAATTTCTGGAAAAATACATAGTAGTCTTGATGCAGCAGAGCTGAGATATCACTGACTGATTACTGCTTAGACTAGGAAACGCGGCACAATGAAAACACAGTAAATCATTTGAAACATGATGGATCCTTTGAAAGAGAAATCAGGTAAGATTTGGCATCAGTGAAGACAGCGAAGAACGGGCAAATTCTGAGGGAGTGTCTCCTTCAGCAGCACGGTTAAAACTACAAAAACAAAAACAGCCCGAGAGTCACCGAATGAAAATCCTTATTCTTTCAACGTTACAGCAATGTTCCCTCACCTCCGAGGAGAAAAATGCAGATGTAGTTTAACTACACACGATTTATGGAATGTCAAGCCGGCCACCGAGTTCAGGGGAAGGTCCCCATTACAGCAGCTTCTTCACACTGCATGAAGCCATCAGTAACGGACGCCGGCCCCAGACAGCACACAGCTGTGCCCTCCCACCTCGCAGAGCTGACCTCTGCCCCATCCCCGTTGCTATGGTGATGAAGTGGCGTGGCTCACACTGAATAATTAGTGTGGGAATTCGGAAACGTGTATGGTTTAGAGTTAAACCCACCAGACAGTATCCCATAGGGGAGCATCTCAGAGGGAAGACAGGTTCTGAAAAATGCTGCATCAGAAACTGCGACACTGCACCGTGTGTGACGGATGCATTTTCTCCACCGCACACTGCGGCACGTAAAAAGATAACAGCACATGCTGGCTGGCCGTCTCTGCTGCACGTTTACATCGCGATGCAGAGCCGTGAAAACCAGAGTACCACCATATAATAGCAAAACCTCACTGGGGGAAAGCAGAGATGCACTCTCACCATAAATGTGATGAATCACACGGGTTGTACACCCCTAGAGTCCGATGAGCCCAAATGCGTGACAGGTAAGACATGAGAGCAGGCCGGACCAAAGGGGCTCCAGAATCATCACGGGGAGGAAGACCGCAGTTCCTCGCTCATTTTATTTACCCATCAAACAAAAACAAGGACGAGTGCTATCTTTTAAAAACACAGAAAGCGTACGTTAAATGAACCAGATGGTACTCAGGGCCAGCAGGTCCAGGCGAGGGGGTGGCTTACCTGTGACCTCGCAGCCTCGATGCTGACAGGTGATCAAAAAGACCGACAAATGCTCTTCAGACCAGTGACTCCGAGGGCTCCAGAAGCATCCGTCTAGCAGAAAGAGTGAACACGCGGCCAGGCTGTCGGATCAGCGCGGGGCAAGGGAGGGTGAACACACAGCCGCTCTGGGGTGATAGAGTGTGCCAATCTTGTCGGGTGTTGCACTGAGAGCTACACTCACACGAGCACTCCCAGGCGGCTAATAGCCAATCCTGCCCTCACAGCAGGATTAAGCAGCCCTTTGTCCCCATACAATAGGGGTTAAACATTTCCTGGTGTCACTCACACTGGCCAGTTCCACAAGGATGCAGAGATAAAAAACAAAACAATTTACAAACATTTACACTTGGACTTCTATAAACATTATTTAGCTAATTCTGTTTGCACTGCTATATAAAAAGAGGTAATGCCTTAAGTACACAGTTATATGAACGAGAACGGGATACAAATGGGACACACACACACACACACACACACACACACACAGACTGGGGGGCACCGAGGAAAAACTGACTGGGAGGCACCAGGAAAAAACAGACTGGGGGGCACCGGGGAAAAACTGACTGGGGGGCACCGGGAAAAAACATCTACATTCTGGAAATACGCAGCTATGGGAAATGAGGAA
>JAAGVU020000061.1:32506796-32528599 GCA_011763525.2 Mormyrus iriodes | reverse complement strand
AAAAGCACAACAAAATCACGGGTCCCCCCCCCCCCCCCCCGCCCACGCCAAAAAAAATTTACCTTAAAAAAAAAGGAGAAAAAAGACCCCCCCCCCCCCCCCCCCGGTATTCCTGCAGTCACACACATATTCATGGTCTGTCTCAGATTTCACTTATATGCTTTGCTTCTCACAAGTTATTTATGAACTGATATGTTTGCCCCTTTTCAAGCCACCTTCGCTTACCCTTTATTCACCCCGTAGGTTATGCGCACACTGGCCCAGAGGCGGAGGGCAGGGGAGGGGAGGAGAGGGCTGCGAAGTCAAGCCGCACATCAGACCCAAACGAGGAACCGTGCCTCACTAAATAACTGTCTTAATTAATAATGAACAAAAAAAAGTTTCAAAATGCAAATGCGCTGCAAAAACCTCTGACCCAGCCTCTGAGGGACGATATCAATATATTCAGATGTGAAGGTTTCAGAAGATGGACATGGCGATCCCACACACACAGCATCCGGCTTTGCCCAAATCCACCCTGAACCGAACCTTCGTTAGCAAATCACATGTCAGCATCCGCATGCAGAGCGTGACAGAGATGAGACACCCAATGAAACAGAAGAGGCAGTTATACTAATAAAATGCCCTCGGGGCAGACGGAGAACGGCAAACATGGTAAACACCAATCTGTTATTGGTTCCTAAATAAAGAGATGAAATTAAGAGAGTGATTATGATTGGCCGGAAAGCCAGGCGTGATGATCGGCTTGTGTGACTCCAGGCATCATGTAGCACCCGTATAAACACAATCCAGGACAGCAGGTAGCATGAACTCAAAAGGCACCGGAAAACATCCGTGATAAAAATGGGCCCTAAAATTTAGCATATCATCATAATTTGATGACTTAGTCATAAGATGTAAAGGGCGCTCGCAAAAAAATAAACTCCAGAAAAAGTCCTTTTAAAACAGCACACTCTCCCTTCTCAGATGATGACTGGCTCCGACTGGCTGCTGCCTTAAGAATGCATCAGGTATTATTAGCAAATCATGTTGGTTTGATTTGTTTGTCTTGATAACAGCTGTTTGCACGGCTGAAGAAGAAACACAGTGATAAAGACCTACTGTGGAACCATCTGTGCCACTCAGGGTGGATCGGAGGTAACAGAGGATGCAAGCCGTCCAAGTTCAGACACAATGATTGTTAATGAGAAAGTAAACAAAGAGAAAATCCATCCGTCCATCCGTCCATCACTGCTTATCCAGCGCAGCGTCTGGCTTGCTTAACAACAGGAGACTCGGTCCGCACGGAAATTCTTCCCAGGCCACATACATTCACCATCAGGGGCGTACTGGCAACTAAATGCAGCCCAGCAATTTGCTGACAGGAGGCCCCAATCTGATGCTTTGTCAGGGGGGAGCCACCAGGAAATTCCCCGAACCTCCCGATGGTGTGTTCGTGCCTGTTCACAATCATACCCTAAGGATACCTTAGAGACTCTAGTTCATCTAAACTGCATAAATTTGGGCTGTGATAGTGAAGTGGGGTGCCTGGGGAGAGCCCCACGTGAACGCAGAGCAGCGCACACACACCCGGCACGCGGCAAAGCAGCACTCTCACACCCAGCACGTGGCAGAGCAGTGCGCGCACACCCCGCACTCTCACACCCAGCATACGGCAGAGCCACGCACACACCCAGTACGCGGCAGAGCCAGGGAGACAAAGAGACACTTCATGTAATCAAAGACGATTTGCTACCAGCTACTCTCAGCTTAGTTACCCGGCGCTAAATGCTAAATAAACGCAAAGCAATTATAGGGATACAATTTTTACACTGCGCTCTTCCTGAAAACCAATCCGAATTTAATGAAGGGGAATTCTGCATCAGATAAAGAATCCCAGAGGTGAGGTGAGGTGTTTTTGTGAGAGTACCCTGAAGGGCAGAAGAGGGCGACCAATACGTGGGTCTTGAACCTGTAGCCAAAAGAGCACATCAGCCAGTGGAAAGTGCAGACCCTGCCTCAGGGGATCCACTACCAATCAGGCTCAGCACTGAGAAGGCAGACCATCAGGCTCAGCACTGAGAAGGCAGACCATCAGGCTCAGCACTGAGAAGTCATTCATCTAAGATACCTATGGAACAATGGCTTATACAGCAAGGAGCTTTCAGGCTAGAAGGTTGTTTATGGACTGGGGGAGGTTCCCTCAGAGAGTAAGATACTTAACCTGAACTTGCAGAGTAAACATCCGTCTGTTTAAACATATAATGTAAAGTGGACAGTAGTGCAAATAGCCAATTAAGGGCTGGTTTCTACGGCGCCGCTGGCTCGTGGCTGACAGCTGAGGCAGAATTGACTCTCTCTCCGGGGGACACATTAGAGGAACCCAGGTTCACATCTTCCTTTTTCATGTGTCCAACAGGGACCACGCTGGCGTCTGCATCAGCAAAGCCAGGTTCCATCAGGATGTCCACACAGGGGGCAGGATAATAAACGCATAAAAAGTAGCTGTACTCGCCATTTGCACAGCTACACTGGAATGTGATTTTCACATTTCCCATCATGCTCTCCTCTTTAATGTAGACACACAGACACGAAGGTGTGAGAGTGAAGCTTGGGGTCTTAGCACAGGGTGGGTGAGCTGTCCATCCATCCAGTGCCCCTCGAGCATTTCTCTGGGGGTTAGGGGCCTTGCTCAAGCACCCAACAGAGATGTGGCTTCCCTGTCAAGCACAGGATTTGAAGCAGAGACCTTCTGATCACAGCAAATGCCACACATTGAGCCAGGCACAGCGCACTGGCAAATTGAAAGCTTGCCATAAGGATACTGTACTCAGAACGTTTGTTATACTCAATGTCTCATAAGCCAGCAATGCTCAGTAATGCCATTATCCCAGAAAAGTAACGTAAATTGCATCATGCAGTTGCAGGTCATTAGTCTTAAATCTGAGCGGACTCACCGCTTTCCAAAGAATTCAGCTGCATTTTTTTCTCCATTAGAATCGTGTGGTTTGCACACTCCTTCTTTATAAGTAATATTAATTTTTTATCAGGTCATGAGGCTGGCGAAATGCATCCTGAATAGAAACAGGAGAGAGTAGCTTCCCCAGGAGGGGTTACGTTATAGCTGTTTGAGGGGAGCTTAGTCAGCTATTGGCCCTGTGCAGCGGCCCCACAAAGCCACACTCCCCCGAAGAAAGCCCAAGTCAGCTTTTCACAGAATTACTGGTTTCAGACATGCATAAAAAAAAAATCAAGGAAGTGGAATCATCTAAAAGGGAAACCTGTGGGGAATTAATCGCAGAGAAGCCACATGGACACCTCCAACTTAAAACTAAAACATGGAAACAGGGCTTTTTCTGCTGAGATATTTCAGAAGCATGTTCAGAATAAACAGACCTTCCTGGAGGTGCAAATGTCACACAAATCAGGTAAAACGTTTTAAAGGGTTGAGCCCTTACTCTTATGAAAAGAACATAAAGAGCCTTGATTTGAGGTGAAGGAACCCAGCTTTGCTGAACTTCAGCACCCAGTCGCGAGCGGGGCTTGGCTTCACGGGGTTTCTCGTATTAATGTGCTTCCCAAGGGCTGCACTCGCCACATTTGGTCTGTGCCCCATTCTTCGGCATTCCATTTTTCATGGAATTTGCATTTTCCCACTTTCCCTGGCCTTCTTCCCACCTCTACAACAAGCATGAGAGACACTGTTAGAGGATTTAGAGGATGGGGACAGGGCTCGCGCAAAGACGCAAGATACACTAGGAACTGGAACCCGCAAAAGTCATAATCAATGATACTGTACATTATATTCTGGGGATGTCGGGGCGATCACTCACTGAGTCTTTAGGTAACATCTCAGAATTTAATGCCTTAAATTCTGAAAATCTATTTTAAAACGTTTTAAGATTTCTGAATCATCCTGCCGTTACCTTGGAGACCGAAGTATCTGCTCTGCTCGTGGGGTTGCTCTGTGCCGTTACCTTGGAGACCGAAGCATCTGCTCTGCTCGTGGGGCTGCTCTGTGCCGTTACCTTGGAGACCAAAGTATCTGCTCTGCTCGTGTGGTTGCTCTCTGCCGTTACCTTGGAGACCGAAGCATCTGCTCTGCTCGTGGGGTTGCTCTTTGTCGTTACCTTGGAGACCAAAGCATCTGCTCTGCTCGTGGGGTTGCTCTCTGCCGTTACCTTGGAGACCGAAGCATCTGCTGTGCTCGTGGGGTTGCTCTCTGCCGTTACCTTGGAGACCGAAGCATCTGCTCTGCTCGTGTGGTTGCTCTCTGCCGTTACCTTGGAGACAGAAGCATCTGCTCTGCTCATGGGGTTGCTCTCTGCCGTTACCTTGGAGACCGAAGCATCTGCTCTGCTCGTGGGGTTGCTCTCTGCCGTTACCTTGGAGAGTCCTGGAATGTCTATGTCCAGAGGGATGGGCCGATTCCTCACGTTCATATTTCCCAGATTACAGAACGCCCTGTAAGCCCTCGCTGTGCTGAGGTGCTGTAATGTGGCCAGTGTGTTTAGACCCACAGAATGAAGTGGCCACAAATATCTGGGGTGGATCGTTTGAACATTCCCCAGGATCACGATCCCGGCTGCCCAGGCGCCTGGACCCAGACAGTGAAGACCTTTTGAAGACTGAACACAGGAGCCCGGGGCTGTGTTTAGTCCATATTTAATGAACACATTGCACACTTACATGGGTAACCGGCGCTGAACATTTCTGTGGCAGAGGAGGAACAAACCGGCAGGCTTCGGTGGACTCTGTGAGTGAGGTTAACAGTTACCATCGCAGCCACCGAATGCGATGAAGTGATTCTCCTGTCCGTTCAAAACCAAAGGGAGAGAAGTGGCTCTACACCAACCTTTACACGGGCCTAAATGAGAGCTACTCACACCTCAGTACATTCACACAGATGACCTCAGTCCCAAATTAACAAGTGACTGGTAGGAGACCAGGTAACCTCCCCAAACCAGAGTTAACAAAAACAAGAGCCTTCATCTATCCCATCATGCCAAGATTATTCCATCTACTCTGTGATATTGTTAGTGTCATGTTTTGAAGATGAACCTGTAAACTAACCACACGTGGGGTGAATTGCCTTAATCGCAAAATGATGACGTGCCCAGTCCTGTGTGACTGGACTGAGTTTCTGCGCTCCAGCTGCTTCCCCGTTCCTGGTCGACATCATAATGATGAAGATCGGCAGTCTTGGCGTGCTCTCAGAAACCCAATCATACACGGGCTGCCATGCTGGGGGATTTCTCAGGGAAAGACTGGACGGCTAAACATTATACACATTATAGGGTATATCAGCTCCATCGGACGAAATAATATACTTATACAAGAGGAAGGAAAATGGCAGGGGGGGACCAATGGCGAACTGACAGGGGGGAGGATGCCAATGGTGAACTGGCAGGGGGAGGATGCCAATAGTGAATAGGAGGATGAGGAAGAAGACAGTGAGTACGAGCGACTGAGGACGTGCTTCAGTTGAACAATCAAAGACCGACTGCAAATAAATAGCAGGTAGATTATGGAAACATCAGGCCGCCTCTAAAAACGACAAAGTGCTTTCTCAGCTAGTCCTGGCTTCTCTGACTAAGTGGTGTTCAAGTGGTCCTCACAGTATCCAGAGCCTTCAAACTTCTGGAAAAGTGGCCCCAGATGCAGCCAGCTAGGGCCCGTGATCCAGGCTTCCCCAAGGGCCCCGGTGGGGCCCCGCAGCCTGCCTACAGCTTAGAGAGGAAGGGCAGCCCGTGGTACATGTCCCCCTTCAGCTTCAGCCACTCGGCCAGCCTCTGGATGGCGCTCTTTTCCTGCCTCAGGATGCTGGCCGCCTTCTTCAGCTTGTCCTCGTTGCGTTCCAGGTACCGCAGGCCCTCATTCTGCAGCCGGTCCAGCTTCTCCCGGCGGCTCTCATCCAGCGGAACGTCCTCCGTCATATACGGGTTAAAGCGGAAGTAGGTATCTGGAGGCAGGAGGGCGTCCAGCATCGTGTGGACCTCTGGGGGCAGAGAGGGGGGCGGAGTCGGGGACACGATTACGGAGGGTGACAGTGCAGACTGTGCTGCCCCACATGGCCAACAGACAGACCGCCATTAAAGCACCCGTCCACAGAAGGTCCGTCAAAGCCAAATGTTTACCAGACAAAAAAAACGCTACTTCATGTGTGACTCCTGTCAGACTGACCACTCACAGGTGTCTAACCAAACTAGCGTGAGACGAGTGTTTTGATGCCACTTTGAATATACGACCTTCAGACCACGCCCCCCAACCTCAGGCAGTCAAATACAAAGGACCGTCTATACACGTCCTGGCTAACCCCTCACCAAATGCAGCCGAAGCACGTGTGCGGCATGTCTGCATAATGGTGGCACAGAAGGTTAACGGGTATGCTGTGGCTCAGGTAGACATAAACCCCAGTGAGAATTCCATCTGACATATTAACTGGCGAATAACCATTAATCACAACAGGTAACAAGGAACCCGTGCGTTTATATACGTGGAGCTGGCCTACAAAGCTACCACATCAGGGACGATCATGACTAACTTCCCCAAACAAAGCAGACTATGGCTGAAGGCTATAGAGATACGAAGACCTGCAACATCTACAGAATTAGCAGGAGGGTCAACCCGAGGAAAGGCGACCAAGTGAAGCAGCAGGCGGGACTGAGCTCAGCTGCGGAATATGGGTACAGGATGGGATGGTCTACAGATCTGCTCGGAACTTTCCAGTGGAACACGTGTCCTAGTGTTCAAGATATTTGCTTGTGCCAAACTGTACTTTCACCCATGCAGGCCCACGCTGGCTGAACGTTAACAGTGATTTATCTTTGCAAACCCACATATGAAGGCAGACATGGTAAATGTACAGCACCAGTCAAAAGTTTCGACACGCCAAGCCGCCTACTAAGGAGTCTGAATGTTGCATGACATGACCTGGCCACCTGAATTAAACACAGTACAGATGGTTTTGAAGGAGTTTGACCAGAGAGTGAAGGAAAAGCGGCCAATGAGAGTCCTGGCAACCCTGGCAACCCTCTGAGTCCCAGCCCACAGAGCTGCCCCCTCCTTTTTTTTTTGCTCAGTTCATAATTCCGTATATTTTATAGTTGATGTCTTTATAATTATTCTAAAATGTAGAGAATAGCACGAATAAACCTTTCTATGGGTGCGTCCGTCCAAACTTTTGACTGGGACTGTACACACTGACGCAGGGCGACAGTCAGTCCCTGGGAGGTGCCTCACATGCTCAGAGGACTCGCCGCAGCGGTCACCCACCCTCTGTGTCCGTGGCACTGCTGATGACGTTGGTCAGCTTTGTCTTCAGGCTGGTGTAGGTGGTGCTGTTGTGGCCGGTGCTCTCGAAGCGGCCGGTCCCCAGAGACACCACACACTGCACCGGCGTGTTGGGCCACAGACACTTGCACTCGTGGATCGCCAGCGCAGTTGGGTTGTTTATCAGCAGGCCGCCGTCCTGCCCGGAGAGGGGGGAGCCGAGTGAGTGTGGGGGGGCCACAGACGTGTTACTGTATAGAGCAGCACATGTTCCAAATACCAGTCCAGCCCGCATAAGCTCATAGCGAGCGGCGATTCTCCGCAGCGCTGATGTCAGGCGGCGGATAAACGAACACACTCACAGGAAGAGCTCAGCACAGCTCTCCACGGCAGCCATAGCGGAAGGAACCATCTGCGTTTCATGTGAGGAACCACCAGAGCCGGGAGGGTTAATGCCTTTGAAGCTACCAATTACCAAGAGGTGAGCTGTGGCACCCAGATCAGCACCGAAAGGAATGGAGACGGATGTGGGGGGAGGGGCCACCAAGCGGCTGCAGGCAGGATCAAAAGCAGCGGCACACACCTCATTAGAATGGCGCACTGGGGGCGGGGCAGGGTGGGGCGGGGCCAAGCACAGAGCGCTGAGGGGGTGGGGCGGCTCATCCTCCATTTTCATCTGCCCAAGCCACACGTTCTCGCTCACAATGATGACACCATCCCCCCCCCCATAGCAGGTCTGATTACTCATCTGTAACTATGGGTTTAGTCACAGATGGCCATGATGGCCCAGAAAACGCCATGAGGATGATGATGATGACGAAGGTGACAATTGAGTGACTCACGGTCTGGTTGCTCGACACAGCGGTGCTTTAACGAAACAGAGAGCGACAGGCGCCCAACTCCGGCCGACGGGAGCCTCATTACTCCTCACAGGGAAGTCAGTCAAAGGATTAACAACATGGCGGCAGCAACAGAGATCACGTCCCATCGGCTAAGACGCAGAACAAGCATAGGCACAAACCGGAGGGGCCACTGTGGGCGAGGAGGGGAATTCCAGCGGGCTGCGGAAACACCGGCCGCAATTCGGGAGAAACCCACGTCACTGCAGCCAGTGACACAGTGGAGGCTCTTCTCGGAAAAAGGACAATGATGCCAAACAGCGGCACAGGAGCCCGCGGTCGGGGCAGCCCCCACCTCCCTGAGGAGAAAAACCGTGCCTCCCGCTATTTTCCATGTTATTATGCATCAGAGCTCCGGGCATTTGGAGGAATGGACTGGCAAGTGAAAAACGGCTGCATCCCCACCCCCGACGCAGAGCAGAACCAAGGGAGAGACGCAGACGTATGACTCCTGTCTGAATGAAAGCACTTTGGGGAATTTCAGAATGGCCCGGCTCCCCGAATCCAGGATGGTACGAATAACCGGCTCTTTTTAAAGGCGCTCAAAGCTGGAAATTCAAACAGGGTGCATCACTACCGGGCAGCGCTGAAAGGCTATGAAACTGGCTTTGAATTAGTGTCTTCAGAAAATAAAGCGTGGCCCACTTCTTCTGAGCTGGAGGTTCCTTGAACCGTTGTTTCCCCACATCCAAGATGGCCAGCTGCCTAGGATCAACTGAATGTGTACTGTCTGGAAATGTGTGGGGGAACAGAGCGAGCCGTGGTACGGCCACCTACAGAGGGCACCGCACCTGGCCGTACCGATCTGGGGGGGTGAGAAAACATGGCAGACCAGAGCTCTGTGCTTAATAGCCCGAGTGTCTCCTGTCGGACACTGGAGAGTGTTTCTGCTGTGTCGCGCTCAAACATGATGAATTATTTTCACCAGCTGTGGAAAACGAACAAGCTCGTCCATACAGGACCGAGTTCTGCACCCGCTGACGTCCTGGCTCACTTCTATGGCCAATTGATGCCACCCTGCCCGGGGGGGAGCTTCAAATATGGCATCCTACTGCGTTTAGATTTTTTTGGTATTTGTTCGTCCCGGGAGGAAGACGTCTTGGGCCACAGCCAATTCCACCATAAGGGCGTCACGCCGGGGATGAACTCGGACGGGCATTGAGCCGTAAACGATGAAGTGCCATGATCACAAAGGCCCCGCAGAGGCCGTCCGTCACACAGCCAGTGCGGGGACAGCCACTTCCACTCTCCAGGACGCTGTGCCAAATCGACCCGTTTGCTGGGGCCTGCGGGCCGTGCCGGAAACAGCATAAAGTCCCCAGTGAAGTGGGGGACCCGATTAGCCCTGCTGGTACCACGGACATGGAGAAGACGACCCTCGCATTTTACAGTAAACTTGTTCAAATCACGGCCATCGACGTGACACGACGGCACGAGGGGGACGCGGGCAGACCCCCGCTTCGCAGGGCACGTGCCCTGCTTAGCGCCACGCTTTGTTCATGCCTCATACCCCCCAGAGCTGCAGCTCAGATCACCACACAAGCTTCCACTCTCTCCCACTGGGGCTAGCACTTCGCTGGACTAATTACCCCTCATCCGTGCTTCAGGGGCAGCCACGGGGGCAGAAATAGATTATCCCCCCCGCCGCTTTTCCTGTGAGAGGCAGACGCTGTCGGGTTACGGTTACGAGGGTCTGTACAGCGGCGCCCAGGGGCATCGAAGGTCAACTGCCGAGTGGGCTGGCCGTGTGGGCTCAAACTGAACGCCCCCTCGAGGGCTGGGGAGCGTGGCAGACATAAACGAGTCCTAGGCCGCATGGCTGAGGACACATCTGCTCCTCAGCATCAGCGAAAGAGGCCCCGAAGCTAATCACCCCCCTACCGCCCACCGCGGACAGACAGAGCGGCGTTTGAGTGTAGGGAAAGCCACGAGGAGCGATAACACGACTCAAAGCACAGATGCCGGCTGTGGGACACACTGGCTTGCAGAGCACCAGGGTTCCGTGGGGGTAGTCGATGCAATTAGCGGAGCTTTCCGGAGGCGACGGGGGGCTACCACAGGACGGGGCCTTTAGCGGTCTGTGTTTTAAAATGAAGATTCATTTCACAAACACAACACAATTACATGTGTTCAAACGATCGCAGAGAGCTCAGGATATTATTTATATTCATTTAACGTCATTTTAATCACCAGGCGAATCTGCTTAATAGACAATTTCTGTAATAGACAATTAGCATTTCAATTCATTGTGCTAGAACAACCAAATGTTGGGGTGGGGGGGGCGCTGACATTCTACACGCCACCACTTCATTACAACAATATACTTTGGACCAAACAAGGGAACAAAATATTAAACTGACACACAAACAACATTAAATTAATGGTACTTGGCCTCTTTTCTCAGAAAGTCGATCCTCGTCTCTTTGGGGCCAGAGAACCTCAGGTACACAGTCCCTCATTGTGTCACAGAGACGGGTCCCGTCCAAGGTCTCCCTGCCAAATTACATAACTGTGTCGGTCCGCCCCCTTTGGCTGACCTCTCATCTTGAGGCCAGAAGGTCTCCATGAGGTTCAAGTTGCCCACTTGAATTGAGAAGGGGGGGCGTAGAGCGCTCACAGGGCCCATCTTTGCCCGGAAATAAGGCAGGCAGCCCCCACCTCCCCGGGGGCGTGCAGGAGGATGCAGGACCGGGCCCCACTTAACGGCAGCTCAGCACATGGAAACAGAGTGTGTCGCAGAGGCTGGTTTGGGAGCCATGTGCCAGTGGAAAGGGGCATGATCACAGCCAAGAACAAGCAGAATATTCTGCCGGGTTCAGCAGAGCTCAAGTCAGGCTGTGGAACAAACGTCCCACTGAGATTCCGGCCAACCAGAGCTCTCCAAACAAACAGCAGCACACACAACCGAAAGTATAACAATGTAAAGTCAGCAACATCTAATCTAAATCAGAGGAGTTTGGAAGTGATAGGGCGAAATGCTGCCCATGAACAGCAGGGGGCGATCTGGCAGATAAGCAGTCTGGTCCATCAGTTCTTTGGTCTTTCCCCTTCCCATCTTGTCCTCTCATCTCACTGTCCCGGGATGCTCTGTATAATGCGTCAGTAGGCAGCGATCCAGAACCCCCCCCCCCCGCGAAGCTGCCTCCAAGCCAATCAGCTGCACTGGCATTCACATGAGGAGATGCAGCGGGAATGTGGGGCCGTTTATCACGGCGGCGGCACACGGCCGACGCTAAAAGCCACAGTCCGTCCTCGAGCAAAGACGAAGCCAGCAAAAGCCAGAGGCTGCCTGCGGGGACTTGCTGTTCCCCAGGAGTCTACAGAGCATGACAGCATGAAACATTCCTTTAAAAGCCCCACTGAACATATTACTGGGATTTTACTGTCAAGCAGGAGAATAACCAAGCTATCAGCAGCAGTGAACACTGGCAGGGTGGTTAACCCTTAGCTGGGTGCCCATCATCAGGCAGCCTGGCAGTCACGTAAAATTACCACGAACATTTCAGTGCAGTTATTAAAAGTGTTACGGCTGAATGAGAGACACCCGGTTTGAGAGCAGAATCTGTATCATTAACGTGGGACAGCTGACATCGGCCAAGCGACTGCGAAGAATCAGAGAACAGAATGGCGTTACGACCCTCCTCTTCCTGGAGTCTGGACTTCATCTGCAGCTGTCTGTGCATCCCTGCGGTTTCAATAAAACATTAATAAACGGACCGGCATTCTTCTGACCGCATTCTACACTAGCCTACATCCGTCTGCGTATCCGGGGCTTTGGGCGGCCGAAATAACAGCATCGCCAGCTTAATAACAGCCTCCTCGGCTCACTGACAGCTCCCTAGAGCTACTCACCCAGCGGCTCTGCATAATCCAGGGCCAATGACCTACTCAGTGGGCTGAAAATTAGTTCTGGGGTTTAGCTGATGGGCGAATTACTATATAAAGGGTAAAATCATATCACTGTCACTGCCCATGGCGACACGACCAGGGGTGCCGTTTATTGCCGAGTTCACCCTCTGGCCAAATCGAATGCTTCTTTGGGGGGAGAGCAGGTCAGTCCTGCTCGGGAGACACCATGGCAACCGCTGTCTGCCTGCACTTACGGACGCCGGCTCTAGACCCCTCACCTGCCCCATCGCCGGAATTCCCAGCGAAATGACACGGCTGAGTGAATGATGACAAACTGAAGCCCTCTGCATTTTGCTGAGGGACCCGCCCCCACCATGCCCAGGTGATGGAGATGAGGAGACGGGGAATTTGAACAGCTTGTATTTTAAAAAGACGAAGATCAGCAAAAGGCTAATGGGGGTGAGAAGAAAATAAACAAACAAGGACAGAGGGAGGAAAGAGCTGCGGCCCATTTGAGCCGAGGCCGGGCCAGAGCGGCCTCCCAGCAGGAACCAATCAGAAACGCTCCGGCAATCAACCGATTGGGCTACAGTTGTGGGGCCGTTCACCGTCCTGCCTGTTAGTTGCACGCGGGCCTGTTTCCACGAGAGCCACGGTTGGGAGGCCGGGGTCCACAAAATGACACTGTTTAATCACTGTATCCGTACCATCTGTGGTACACAAGACAAGAGGCAAACCAGCGAACTACGAGGAGCCAATGAGGGGAAAGCCATCCATCCATCTCGATACCACTTAATTAATACAGAATGGCGGAGAAGGGGCCTGGAGCCCATCCCAGGAAGCAGGGGGAACAGAGCTGGGGTGGAACCTGCATGGGGTGCTGGTCCATCAAGCAACATGCACTCACACACTATGAGCCACTTAGACACAAACTGATTTGGACCAATGGAGCAAGACAGGAAGAGCCTTGAACATGCAAACTCCAGACACATTGAGCGAGGGTGGGATTTGAACCTCCAACCCTGAGGCATGCCACCCAAAGGAAGAACTGATGATGAAAATATCAGACATGGGGGATCGACATCTTCCAGACCGTTAGCCACCTTGATAAGAGAAAGCCCCCATCTGCACACTGTCCTGCACTCAGAAGACACGTGAAGCCCACCTAAGATGACTCCCCTGCAGCCAGGCCAGACAGACGGCTGCAGGCTCTGTACGGGGCCAAAGGGGTACCTGGTGAAGGTCGCTCCCCAGCAGGAATTCCTGGAAGTAGCCAGGGGCGGCGGACGAGGCCCGGATGGCCTGCCACAGCTTGTGCTCGCAGCCCCCCTGGTAGTGGGAGCGCACCCCTGAGGGCAGGCTGTAGTTCCGGAACACATAGGCCTTCAGTGGGGTCCCTCTGTTCACAATGGTGCTCACTGCTGCCACCTAGTGGGGGAGATCGAGTCCGAAATTTAAATTCACGTCAAAGCAGCTCTTTCAAATGGCCAAAGAGATACAATCTGCCTTAAGTGGTCAAAAAAGCTAAGAATGGAGGCTGGAGAAACAGCCTTGGTCTTCCTCGTTTTGTTTATGTAGACAAAATGTCTGTTCTGAAATAAGTTTCACACGGCTTCACTTCCTGGAGATTAAATGTGTGCAGCTCTTAAAGGCAGTCATACTGATTAAACCTTACAGACAGGCATAGGGACATCGGCAGGCCAAGCAAACCCAGGGCCTAGTCCAATCGCATGTGCTCCATAAGCCATAACCACACAGCTTCTCCAGCAGGGCGGCTTACCTTCGGGCATCCCTGGTTCCTCGCCGTCTCGATCATGAGTTCAGAGCCCATTCTCTCTCTGCCACCGTCAAAAAAGGAGGACAGCGTGTCACCCGCCGCACATGCAACACCGGCTTTACATCTGTCCAATCGTCACTCCAAACCTCCCAGTGAGCCCCGACAGTGACCTACCTGAGGATGGACTCCCAGACCTCACTGTCATAGAAGGCGTGACTCCAGCTCATCTTCACCGTGCCCACGATGACGTTCTGCTTGAAGACGTCGGAGCCCAGTCGCCGGTACATCTCTTCACACTTGTCCAGGGGAATCTGGAAGACACCCAGCATGAAGGCCAAGATGGCCCCTGCGGCAGGACAGGCAAGGGAACAAATAAAATCAGGCATTTAGCCCAAAAGAGGACCTCAGTCACCTACAAGATTGGTTCAACTAGAGTTTCACTGGAGAACGTTGCAGTACAGGGCATGGGAGACAGGGAAGACATGATAAATACACTGGTTACAAGAACCCAGTACTGCTTCTTTCCAGGACAAAACATCACAGATGAACAGGATACTTGCAAAGAGCGCCCCCATGTGGCAACTGGCAAGACACCATAAGATAAGAGATGTGCAGTGTTAACACATTATGTGTCTTTGTTTAATGGGAGGGAAAGCTACATCTGAGATCATTCTGGACTGCAGCAGGATTCTGAAAGAGGCCCAGCAGCCTTACAGGGTCCCGCATCCCTGGAACGCCACATGGACCTGCTCCCACACATGCACTGCCAGCAGCTTTACAGGGTCCCGCATCCCCGCAACGCCACACTGACCTGCTCCCACACCTGCACTAACGGCAGCCTTACAAGGTCCTGCGTCCCCGGAATGCCACGCTGACCTGCTCCCACACCTGCACTGCCGGCAGCCTTACAGGGTCCTGCGGACCTGCTCCCACACCTGCACTAACGGCAGCCTTACAGGGTCCCACGTTCCCGGAATGCCACGCGAACCTGCTCCCACACCTGCACTGCCGGCATCCTTACAGGGTCCCGCGTCCCCGGAACACCACGCTGACCTGCTCCCACACCTGCACTAACGGCAGCCTTACAGGGTCCCGCGTCCCCGGAATGCCACGCGGACCTGCTCCCACACCTGCACTGCCGGCAGCCTTACATGGTCCAGCGTCCCCGGAATGCCATGCGAACCTGCTCCCACACCTGCACTGCCGGCAGCCTTACATGGTCCAGCGTCCCCGGAATGCCATGCGGACCTGCTCCCACACCTGCACTGCCAGCAGTCTTACACGGTTCTGCATCCCTGGAATGTCGTGAAGACCTGCTCCCAGAATGCAAGCCCCCCTACCTGTGCTCACGCCACAGATGTAGTCGAACAGCTGGTGAATGCGCTTCCCAGTCAGGCTTTCCAGCTTGTGCAGTGTCTGGAGGGCAACTAACCCCCTGAAAATAGCAGGTTACCAAGGATGAAGCGCTGTTAGTCAAACGTAAAATGGTCAGAGTGTGCAAAGGCGAAGTGCCAGTCCCATGCGATGCCAGGCAGGCCTTTGTACCTGGTACCTCCGCCGTCGATGGACAATAAGCGTATGCCGCGACCCTTCACCGGGTCTGTGTAACCCACGAGGGCCAGTGCCTCTCTCACAGCAGCCTGCAGCGAGGGGTCCCCTGCCTGGCGGAGACGCAGCAGACACGGGATCGCCCTCTCCTAGTCAGGAGTGTGAACAAGAATGAACACGCTGTCCCTTAACTTCCAAATATTAAAGGTGGATCAGAAAAACGTTTGGCCGCAAAGAGGAACCAAGACAGACACAATACAAAAGCACGGCAGCTCAGGCAGTTTTGAAAAGAGGTTCAGTCACACAGCACACTGGGGGGCGGGGCCTGAGAGTGGGTGGTGTCAAACCCACCTTAACGGCCACGCCCCTGGTCTCCGGGAACTCCAGCAGGTGACAGCTGAGCTCCTCCACCCTGCGGATGTAGAGCTTGACCTCCGAAGCTCTCTGCAGGGCCTGGACCAGGGCCCTGGTTCTGTTGTCCACACTCACCCTGGCTATGATCTAGGGCCGGAAGAAAAACAACTAATTCCGGAAAACCAAACAAGCCATGAGACATATAGAAATTCTGCATGTTCTAACATGTGGGACAGAATCGCTGCCCCTGTCAGTGCTGCATTACCAAGACAGCCATCACATCCCCTACACACCTACCTGTTAACAGGTTAATACCTGTTAAAGCCGTGTTAACCTGGGACCCCTTTACAGTTACTAGCTTTGCTGGGAAATTATGAAAGATATTAGGGCAGGAGGAGAGGAGCTGAAGTCTTTCCAGGAAACCTTTACAGCGGAGTTAAATCATTAAAAGGGACAGCCTGAGAAATGGAGCAGAGCCTCCATCGCGTACGTACGGCACTGTCACTTTTCACCGGGAAGCATGGCAGCTTGCAGCTCTGTCACAGTCACTACAGAATAACTGTGAAGGTCTGGAACCGTGTCCAAGAAGAAACAACAGGACGATCACAGGAGTAGCAGAGGGTCCAACCAGCGCTTCACCGGCGCCGTGTCAGAGCGGAGACAGAGAGACGGGCACCGCTGCTGATGTCAGCAGGTCTGGAGAGCCCAGCTCTGCTGCATCTATCCATCACTGCTTCAAAAAGGCCCAGGTTATTATTTGAACTGGATGTTTTGTTCTATGGGCTTAGGAAGATTGGTTAAAGGTTTGCTTGGTACTGACCTCTATTCTGTAATAATGGATACAACCTTAAGTTCATAAAGGCTTTTGCAACCTTACAATGAAGGATAGGTGAGCAAGGGTGCCCCAGGCCTTCTGGCTTAGGATGAATCTATTACTTTTGCTATTTCTAAGGTTTTCTGGTGCATCTCATATTTCCATGGCCATTTTCTGTCTTTCATGTCATTTACCCTTTTCAGATGTTTTCAATGGCAGGGACCACAGGTAGCAATTCTTTATGCTCCATCTGTTTTATAAGCTGCAGTATTAAAGGGATGCAGCATCCAAAGAAACAGAGTAGAGTTTTTACACATCTTCAGGCCCTGAGGGTGGATATATTCCTGCACGAGACCCACCTTTGCATAAATGAATACAAAATATTAAAAGAAGGCTGGTTTGATGAAATATATTATTCTAAAAATGGACATTAAAGGTAAACTGTATATTAGATTCCACTTTAGGTAAATCTAACTCCAAACAAGGTAGCAAGGTGTCAAGGTCTGGAGGAACAGTACTGTCCCATATGTTCATACGACATTCTAATCCCATTTCTTTTTATTTGTCGCTAATATTCTAGGACTGACTTTTATGTTATCAACCATAAGCAATTTCCTATGTCACAGCCTACCCCTACCACACTACAATAACTTCTGACCACTGTCCTGTGCCAAACACCACTCAGTCACAATGGATTTGGCAGCCTGACCCTTTGCTATTAACTCATGAATCATTTATTAAGTTCATTACGGATCAGAGAGATAAGGGATATCTCAGAGGGCAAGTTATTTCCTTTGCAGTTTATGAGGAAACAAAACAATAGGCGTCTCATTGAACTAATTGAGCAAATTCATAGTACAGGCAGGATCTCAGCTTGTGAATCTACAGTTCATGTCATGTTCATGACACAGCAGCTGCTTCAATCGGAATATGACGGGACAGCATCTGCCGAAAACTAAGCAAAAATCGTGAACATGGAGAAACCCAGTAAATTACTTTAACAAATTACCTTAAGCCTAACAAATAGAGCAATCCCTGAAATCCCCACCATATCTGGCTCAATAACTACGAATGCAAAAATGACTAATGATCAATTTAATACACACCAGAGTAACAAAATTCTGGGAATTTTCAGTTGGACACTTTCCATGGAAATTAACAGGAATATATGGGAAGTAACGGGAATATATGGAAATTAATGGGAATAAACTGGATATTTGCAAAATTGCAGGTTAGCCTACAACTGGGAATTTAGGTCAAAAAAAAAAAAAGCATCTTGACAGCACTAATAGTGATATCGTGTAACCAAGTGCTTGTGAGTAATTATGTGTGCATAAAATACCCCAAAATTAGCATCTGTATAAAAACACACTGCTGATAAGTCATATTCTAAGTTGTATCATTCATGTAGTTTGCTTTCTTTGCCATATCTGACAGCTCGCACGCAGTTCCATAGAGTTCAATATTCTAAAAGTCCCCATCTTAACTTTCCATGGAAAGTTTCTGGAAAGTTTCCAGAAATATAACAGAAATTTTCCACCCCTTTGCAACCGTAATACACATTACACCAATCTCTATTTATCACAGGCACCTAACAGGACAACAAAAATTCATTCTGTTTCATATGAACTAGAATTAATTCTGAGAGTCAAATCCTCATCGACTCCCCAAAAACAAACCGCGAAATTTTACATACAATAAAAATCGATTCAGTGCTCCAAGGCACCTGGTGCAGATGGACTTCCTGCAGAATTCCACAGATCCAGCTGAAAGCCAAGCAGGCACAGGGCACAAGCAGAAGAGAAAGCTAGGTGTGGCAGTTCCATTAAACAAACCACATCCGTTCCTGATGGGTCTCTCGGTAACAGGCCCAGCACTGACCCACACCTGATTCAAGCTGTTCATGAGTTTGTCACTAATGAGCCCGCCATTAACAGGTCTGCCACTAACTGGTCCGCCACTAACTGGTCCGCCACCAAGGGCCCCACTACTAACAGGACCATTGCTAACCGGTCTGCCACCAACAGGGCCACCGTTAGCTAGTCTGTCGCCAACTAACTGGTCTGTCGCTAACGGGCCAGTCGCTAGCTGGTCTCTCACTAACAGGTCGACCACTAGCCAGTCTGTTGCCATTGGGCCCACCGCTACCCAGTCTGTTAAAACGGGCCCACCACTAACTGTCTCTCACTAACAGGTCCGCCTCTAACCAGTTTGTCGCTAATGGGTCCAACGCTAGCAAGTCTGTTGCTAACGGATCTGCTGCTAACCGGTCTATCACCAACAGGCTCGCCGCTAACTGATCTGGCCCTAATAGGCCCATCACTAACCAGTCTACTGCCAACGGACCCACAGCTAACCATCTCTTGCTAACAGGCATGCCGCTAACTGCTGTGTCTCCAACAAGCCCACCGCTAACAGGCCTGTGCTAACCATCTCTCCCTAACAGGCCCACTGCTCTCATGCGTAGCAGCCACTCCTCTCTTACCTTTTCCCTCTGCAACAGCAGCTGCTTAGCCTTGTCGTCGGTTGCGTTCTGCCCCTCGTCCTCGACTTCCTGCTGTTCTGAGGCAGTATGTTCAGCTGTGGGTGGCTTGTCCTTTTCCCCTGCCATCACTCTGGGCTCTGAACGGAGTCTGGGGACCAGTGGTGCAATGTAGTTGCCCAGAAAAGCCTGCACGCTGGGCCTGGGGTATGACAAGTACTGCCCTATTCCCCGCCTGGGTGATGCACTGGACTCTGGTGTCGGAGGCGGTTCAGCGGGAAGAAGTGAAGAAGAAGCGGGGGGCGCAGGGGAGAACTCCGAAGTGCGACTAGCAGACACAGGTATGAGAGCAGGGATGGTGCATGTATCGGTTGCACGGGATCTGCTGGGGTCAGAATTACCCCGGCCGGCCTGTCCGTCCTCCGCTGCTGCAGCACTCCCAAAATACGCGTTGACGTGGCTGGCCAGAGATTCGTATGTCTCATCTAGGTTGGCGCTGAAGTAGCTTGCTTGCAATGGCTCTAAGCCCTGTTGAGCTGCCCTATCCGAGTCAGTTTGATCTTCTGCAGGCTTCCTACTGTCCCGAGGGGTCTCCTGGGAGTCACTGATATTCTCCAGTTGCTTGCATGTGGCCTCTGGGTTTGATGGGACTCCCTTCCCGACCAGGGCGATCCCGGGTTTGAGGCGGCCTATCTTTGAGAGAAGGTTGCCAGGCGTCCCACTGACAACTTTGGATACAGAGCCCAGGGCGCTTCGGACACGCGACATGCGCTGCCACAGGCTGGTCAAGCCACGTGCTGCCGACAAACTCAATCCAGAGATGGGGCCCCTGAGGCAGTGCCAGAGGCCAAGCGGCCTGCCATCGGAGGACCATCCATGGACGCCCTCAGCTCTGCGACTCGGAGATGGTGGACAGCGGCGTTGAGCAGCTTTACCGCTGAAGGGTCTCTTTCTGCCAGACCTCACCGAGACGCTGTGGAGAGCGGGAAACTGCACTGACGCTGGGCCCGGGTTAGCGGCCCTGCTCACCGCAAACACATATACAGACACAAGCCATCGGACAGTCATTCCTTTGGGTCGCAAAGATGGCTCTTACGTGTTCAATATCCCCTGGAAAAGGAATCCAGCTTTCAGGTCTCTTAGAAGATCATCTGAGTGGAAGAGAACATGGAATTAGACAGGAGAATAAACATGCATTTAAATTAACCTTCTTATAATACAAATACCTAATAATAGAAATACGAGATGCCATTCCCACCTTAAGCAAAACCAACAGATAATTTTTACACTGTAAAAATGTTTACATCAAGTTTTCCAAATCCGATCACAATCCCATTTCCAGCACGCTAATCCAAATGCAGGTCTGTATTGTTCCTAAGCGTGCTAAACTAAACTAATATCAGTCAAACCCACATTTAAACTAAATTTGTCATCGGCAGCTATTTAAAGAAAGCAGATACATCCTGACATGCCGTTGCGGGAAGTGGAGACCTCATCTTTCTGTTAAGATGGAAAGCAGACAAGTTGTACAAGGAAGTTCAATAAACGAGTCAATACAGTAAGAGAAGAAGCAATTCAAAACATTCAATATATTAAAAGTAGTATGGGAAAATGTTTATGATCTACAAAAATGTGCTAAGGTTCGTTTTCTGCTTTGTGGCATCTCCTCATCATGAACGTATCTTTATTTCGGGAGCACGAACACTCACTTTACTCAGAAATCCTCTTTCATGACAGCAGCAGCTAGGTGTTCGTAGACGGAATCTGACTTTGCGTTAAGGTGCCTGTAATAAACAGAAACTCGCCCCGCCCCCCAGAAGGACTTTTTCGGCTTCCGTAGAAACCCAGCTGGGCCTGTGACGTGGCGTACACCGATTGGTGCGCCGGGCTCTTTGCATCTGACAAGGTAAACAAACCAGCTAGCCCTCTGGCTAAACGTGCTACAGTCACCATGTAAAAGAAAAGAAAACTTAACAGGTACAAAGTCGCGACGACATGACAGCTGGGTAACGCTATAGCGGGAATCCAAATACAACTCCCAATTTCCTTCGAAATAATAATAAAATCTTGTTTAACTTCGTAGAGGGTGTGAACGTTGTGGCTAGCCTGTTAGCTATCAAGCCAGTACAGGCGAAGTTTCCATTAGCTGGCTAAAGATCTGCTAGCGAGCTAGACTAGTGCCTTTGTTTTTCGCCAGACGCTCAAATAACCATATGATGGACAGAGAACCGGGACATACCTTTACCAGGATTATTCCTCCTGCCTCGTGTACATTCTAGTTACTACTGCTCTTCGCCAGTGACAATGCAGGGAGAATCCTAAACTTCTCGTCTGGAAGCTTTTGACTAATCAACTGCTGGGTCTGGAGGGAGGGGGGAATACTCGGTGATGTTATTTAATGTAGCTTAATGATTGGTTGATTTCTACGCTTCGCTTAAGATGCCAACAGGTGATTGGATGAGAAGGACATGCCATCGCTGCGTCACAGAATAGGAACAGGGCGGGGTTCGCTGACGTAGTGAAAAAGTTTGACAGATCTTCGATAACAATCAGATATCAAATTCATTATCATTCAATGACCGATGCCATCCAGCCAAACAAACGCTATAACGTGCTGGTAAAACATCTGAGGTTGTAAAGTTTGCATTTCAGATTTGTGTGACTTTTTTAGGAACCCCAGTTTTAAAGTTGAAAGCAGAAACCTACATTTGCATAATTGTAATATATCGCTTTCCGGATCCTAATTAATATAACATACACTCACCTAAAGGATTATTAGGAACACCATACTAGTACGGTGTTTGACCCCCTTTCGCCTTCAGAACTGCC
>JAAGVU020000061.1:32486928-32506624 GCA_011763525.2 Mormyrus iriodes | reverse complement strand
TGTGATTGGTTGATTAGATAATTGCATTAATGAGAAATTGAACAGGTGTTCCTAATAATCCTTTAGGTGAGTGTATTACTATGCTTATAATAAAATATTTAATTGGTTAAAGCAAATAAATAAAGTATACATTACGTTGGAAGAAGTAGGCCTAATATATTTTTTTTAAAACATAGGCGCAATACATAATAAAAATAAAAATCTTATAAAATATACTAAATGCTACCGCCCCCATTAGGATTAACATTAACACGTAGAGTATTCTGGGTCCCCTAACAAAATATCACCTTGGGCACCCTCGGTTCATCTGGCTGAATGTTCTGTTTAAGAAGAAAAACGTAATGGTTTCTGACACTAGATGGCAACCTACACATTGAACAGGAAGATTAGTTACAATTCCGGTATAAATCGGAAATTTTGAGATCACGTCTTCATTTTAGTGTTGTCACGATACCAAAATTTCAAACTTCGTTACGATACCAAGAAAAGTATTGAATTCAATATCTTTTTCGATACTCAATACAGTACATGCCTACAGTGTGACAATTAAAATCATATCTTGTTTGCAGTGAAAACTTTATGTAGCAGTAATTGTTTGATTTTGTTATTGTTGCGTTTGTCTAATTCTGTTTAGTGATCTCACCAACATCGGTTTCATTTTATGTGTTGAATTATACTTGGTATTTTATGTTGCGGTTATTTTCGGCATTTCTCGTTCATTTGTTTTACTTTCCTCTTCCTTATTTTGTGCAAATGATGTAGGAAGATATTACACCCATTTAAAGTGCCTTGGGGCAACTGTGTTGTGAAAGGCGCTATACGTAAATGAATCGAATTCAATATTAGGGCGGAAACTCTTTAGGTACCCTCTCCCCGGCCCCGCCCTTTCTGAGGGACATCATTCCGGCGGCCGCATTCGCCGGTACGGCTGAGTATTCCCAAAAAAGTTCACGATTGCCATTTATATTTAATTTTACAATAAATTGGCACAGATTTTTCCACAATTTCAACACATTTTAATTCACATGGGTTCATGTTTTACTTTCTATTACATGTTTATTACACATATTAGACATTTTGTGACCATTTTAACCAATTTCCTAGATGCAGGGGCTCATTAAACTGGAGGGGGGGGGGGCTTAGGGTAATTCCAACGTCCACTGAGTGGCAGGGGCCCTAAAGAATTTGGAACATAATTGGATTGCTCTGGGTTGGGGGCCCAAAATGATATACTTTCACGGGGCTCAAGATGTCAAGTGGGGCCCCTGTGTGTGTTTTGGCCTTTTGGCGTTATTATATAGTAAGTATACTGGTGCACATAAGCTAACGTTTGGGTGACGGAGACTAGCTGTGCGGCTTCAGAGCGCTGCGATGTTCACCACCAGGGGGCGTGCAGTGGTGCCAATCTTTCCTACCGAACAGAAGGAGTAACTCTAAGATTAAGACCAAGCCGACGTCCAGCAATGAGTCTGTTCTCCGCGCGACCTGTGTGAGGTGGCAGAATGGAGGTTGCACCCGCGATGTTAAAGCTCGTAAGTCACGTCCACGGTACAGACTTTTCAGAACCTCTACATTTAACATTTATGTGATATATTATAAATATATAACAAATCTCATAAGTGTATAAGAACTAGTTGTCTGATCTTTTCATACACAACAAAGCTTAGACAAAATGTTTAACTACTCGATTCCATTTCAGTTGCTGCAGTGGTCCTTACAGAACAACCTTTCTTAAGCGTGGTCAGTGCAGTCAGAGCGATGGTTCCCCTCCAGTCAAGTCCTAAGTCAATCTGCCTTGTTTGAACTGTTGACAGATAGCGTGTCACTATTTAAAAGGCACAAAGAATCACGTCCTAGACAAACGTGGACCATTTAAATCACATTGTTCCCAGTGTTTAGTTTTTAATTTGCTTACACACCCAAAAAATATTCACGGCTAATTTAAATGATAGTTAATTAAAATAAATTTCCCTCCATTTTTTTCCCTCTAAATTCATTTTGACAAGAACATGTAATGACTAGACTTTAACTTTATAAGGTGAACTGAAGCGAACCTTTCCATCGACAGCTCCGTTGACGTTATGTAATTAAGTGCAGAAAGCGTGGTCTCCAGGAAACAGCAGAAGGCAGTGATATGTGTGGATTATATACAACCACAAGCTTCCGAGCAGTCCTCAGAGTATGACAGAAAGAACTGGATTATTTGAACATATATGCAAAACAAATATGATCTACTCTACTATGGCTTATAAATATAAAGGCTTAAGTATACTACTACCATTATCCTGTGACTATGTTGATTAAAAAGGACTTATAAAAAGCATACCTGTTCCCAGAATAATTTCATGAACTTCAGAAAATGTAAGGTTAATATTTTGATATTGTTGTGCTATTCCACACTCCAAAATAATGCTATAGAGTTACAAGTTCCTTTATAAGTCCTCCTTCAATCAGCCGTGAAATGTTTCAACAACATGTAAACAACAATGTTTTAGGGTTATACTATCATATCACCATACAGAGGACCAAGGGACCAAGGGTGAAGGGACCAAGGGGCCAAGGGACCAAAGGACCAAGGGCGAAGGGACCAAGGGCGAAGGGACCAAGGGGCCAAGGGACCAAGGGCCAAGGGACCAAGGGCCAAGGGACCAAGGGACCAAGGGCAAAGGGACCAAGGGCGAAGGGACCAAGGGACCAAGGGCAAAGGGACCAAGGGCGAAGGGACCAAGGGGCCAAGGGACCAAGGGACCAAGGGACCAAGGGCGAAGGGACCAAGGGCGAAGGGGCCAAGGGACCAAGGGACCAAGGGCGAAGGGACCAAGGGGCCAAGGGCGAAGGGACCAAGGGCGAAGGCTTGGTTTTGACATTGGTGGGGTCCAAATCAACCTTGATCCCCCCACCATCCTTAAAAATACATAGGACTCCCACGACATTGGTAGGGACTTGTCTACCCAAGTCTATGCCCTTACAGAGAATCAATTGTAACGTTAAAACAACATTTCAGTAATCAGCATAAAGATCTGTGGTGACATTCGGGCATTGCATGCCAGGGTAAAGGCACTTTGTCTACAAGGATAAATGCACTTTCTAAACAAGGATAAATGCACTTTCTAAACAATGATAAATGCACTTTCGCTACAAGTGTAAAGGCATTTTCTCTATAAGTAAGCATGAATTGCTCATTTGATCATTAAATGTTCATGATACAGCATAAAAAAGTTTCACAATTAAAAAAAACCTGTCTCATTGTTTTTACATAAATGACACAGATTTAAGTTTGAAATTTCAAATTATTTCAAAGTAATATGTCAGCTGAACATAGACAGGACAGTGTGAAAGAAGATGTCATGCTGGTTAAACCTGCCAGTGTGATGTATTCATACCGATGGTTCACACACTCCCTCATAAATCCAAGGCATGTTATTTGAAGTAGTATTGTTGTGGAATCCTGATCAGTATACCAGGATATTCCCTCCAGCTCCTGGATTTTTTGTTTTTTTTTGGGGGGGGGGTACATTTTCTCTTAGGTTTTTAATCTGTCAGCTCCCTGTGGAGAAAAAACAAAACAAAGTTAAGCATGGAAATGAAGCTGGATGCACAGTGTACCCATTTAGGACATACCACATGATCCTCCTCATACCACAACACCCTCTCCATACCATATGACCCTCTCCATACCACATGATCCTCCTCATACCACAACACCCTCTCCATACCACAACACCCTCTCCATACCACATGATCCTCCTCATACCGCATGACCCTCTCCATACCATATGACCCTCTCCTTACCACATGATCCTCCTCATATCACATGACCCTTGACTGCATGCACACCTTAATAAAACTCTCAGGTTCCAGGTCAGCAGAAATGAGCGCATCTCAAAAGTCTCACTTCCTGTCACAAGCTAATGTTCCCTTAAAAAGGATGTTTCAGATAATGTAAGCTTAAGAAACAGAGCTTTTAGCATTTGCCTAAACATTCTCTGGCAAAAATAACTGTTTAAGAAATTCAAATGTGTTACATTCAATTCATTTAATTTTAATTCAGTTTTATTTGTATAGTGCATTTCCACAACATGACATTGACTCAAAGCACTTTACATTATCCCTGCACCCAGTGAGCAAGCCAGAGAGAACAGTGGCAAGGAAAAACTCCCTATTAAATACATGACTGTTGTCATGTGTGCATTTGCCATCTGTTACTACCACGGCGGCATTGGTGAGCCTGGGTGGTCCTGGGCCCCCCCATTCAGTGTTCACAGTGAGCGATACAGTACCATAAAAATTATGATTTTCTGCCCGCCTGCCCACACTGTGATTTCTGGCTCTGCTATTTGTCTGTTATAAATGTTGTTTTTAACCACCTTACATGTGGAAACATTCTCAGGTTGTGACACTTGAGCCCCACCTGAGAACCAGCACCAGGACATTACCGGCACCAGGACAGCACTAGTGCAAAAGAGGTATAAGCTGTCAGCAAGGAATGACAAATTTTGGAGAGTCACCTGCAGCCAGAGTCCTCCTCGTTGAAGACTCTGATTATGAAGTCTCCCAGGGCCCCAGGGGAGAACGTTGTCGGAATGACGACATAGCGCCCCTTGAGGAAGGTTTCACGCATGAAAACAGAGCGGGAAATGATATATTCAGACGTAACCACGATCGACTCTGTGTTCAGGGAAGTGACTCGACTCTCCCTGAGATTTTCAACCTGAAAGAAAAGGAGTATTTAATTTACTTTCACACTTTTTGTAAGAGTAACTTTTCCCGATATCATTACATTCACTGAATAAGTCCTGTGAAGCCTCAGTCGTAATGCCAGCCCTGCTTATTTCCCGCTCCCTGTTTTGATCCCTGTGATCCTTTTTCTTTTGCTTACTTTAATAAAACCCCGTTTTCCTGCTTCTCCTGCTTTGTTAATTTGTTGTTAATGTTTGTTAATGTGTTCCTGCTTTCCTCCGTCCCGCAGTACATGACAGTGTCCTAGGACACTGAATATAAATCTCATTATTTTTTACCCAGTTGGGCTTCCCTGTTTTGTCATTTCATTCTTGGAAAGTCCCTCAGAAACCTTCTGAGTACTCAATGTTTTTTAAACACAGATATTAGCAACTTGATTTCACTTTTGGGACAAAGGGATATTAAACAAATCATGTCTGGTCTGATATCTCAGCTCATCCTCCTCCAGCCTCGTTACCTTCATGACACTGAAGCCAATGGCAAGGTTCTCCTCCTGCCCGAGCACTTTCTGCATTCTCATGTCTCGCTGAATCAGGTCGATCAGAACCTCTTCCTCCTCTCTCTTTACTTCAAAGAGGTACTGCCAAGAAAATGGTATTTTGTCATACATGGGCACACATATCCCCCATGCCACTTTCATACCCCCATTGGCTTCTGATTGAAGGTCTACTACAGGAGAGCAGAGGCATTGGAGTGCATACCTGTGGGTTCTGTAAGAAGGTCTTCTCGTTGCTAGCGCTGCCCCCACTGCGGTTCAGTCTGGCCGACCTGCCCTTGGTCCACTTCCCCATGTGTGTGGTCTTCCCCATAACCTTGGGCGTGGTGCTGACCACATGGCACACATCTGCATCCGTGAAATACTTGCACCAGTCGCTAAACGCCATCCTTCAGGAAAACATGGGCACCGTGAGCAAATGTGTGAAAATCCCTCGGCCTATTAGCATCTGGATGGATGATGCATGGGGAACATTCACCTGACACTGCTTATGAAGAAAGGCATGAAGCCTAGATAACAAAGGATCTCTGATTCCAGTAAATCATAGTTGAAGGACCACAGGCACAATTGAGTATAAACCACTGTGCATCTGCTGGATGTCCTACTATATAAAATCGTCAACCATCCAAACATCCATCTATCATCCATACATACATCTCACCAGAACTCCCCGTCATCCTCCACCATGAGGTCCATCATCTGTCTCTGCCTGCTTCCCACTCTCTTCCATTGGTTGGAGCTGAGTGCAGTGGAGGGGGAGAGAGTTATAGGAGGTAAAGGAAGTGATCTAAAATGAACCACATGGACGATGGCAGTGGAGTGGATGTGAAGACGGCCAGGTGTTAAACTGCCCTCTCAGCTGAGCTGCTATTGGGTAAGAGAGACCCCGCCTCCTCAGCAGACACCGTTGTCACAGTTACCTGTCGCACCAGTCGCCTGTCCACTCTGTATTCCCCCAGGGGTTCCTCAGGCGAACCATGAGGAGCTCTTTCTTGCCCAGCTGCATCCTCCTTAACCCCGTCATCCCGTAGGCATGCCCTTTGACCAGGCCGCAGGGCATGGTGGCCTCCCTCGCCGATGGGGGCGCCTGAGCGGGGACGAGATGGCGATGTCACGCCTCATGATGGAGGTTAGGGCACCGCAACATGGATCTCACTTTTGTTTGGAATTGTGGAATATGGAAAATGATTTTATTTCAAAATTAATCATGCTGAACGAAACAAGTAGCAAAAAAAATACACTAAGTCACGATATTTATTTTAAATTATTGTGATATTATTAAAAAAGAATTAAAAGTGAATAAAATCCTGGGCATTATTAATGACAAAGCCTCTTCAGAGCAGAGCTTTGTGTGACTCTGTGGGTTAGGACTCTGTGCCTGCGAGTGGAAGGTCACTGGCTCAAATTCTACAGTCTTTGATCTCACCACTGGGCTCCTGAGCACGTTGCCTAACCCCCGCTCCCCACGTAAACATGACGGAACTGAGGCACCTTGATGGAAGAGCTGATGATTCCATCCCTGCTGTGCACTTTGCTCAGGTACTGGAAGAGAGTGTCTCGGGCCACCAGGTCGGAGTGGTACTTCCCAGCCTTCAGGTCGATGTTTTCGGCCATGGCACCACAGAAGTCCATCACAGCGTCGGCTGCCAGCCCACTGTCCAGGTTCTGGTAGCATAGGAAGAGCCTGTGGAAAGAGCACAGCATGCATGCCAGGCACCTGCTTCTCAAATGCTGCCATTTGAGTGCATCGGCATGGAGCTGGCGTACTTGGCATATGCTTTCTCCAGCAGTGCGCTCCAGAACTCATCCTTGCTGGTGGAGTGACAGTACATGAGCTCGCCGTCGATGGTGGGCAGCCGGTCATCTACCACCACGTCCACCCACTCGCCAAAGATCCAGAACTGGAAGTGGAAGATGCCGGCGTAGTTCTGGGGACGCTTCGGGTTCCACTCCTGCTCCTTCCAATCAGGAATCACCTGCAGTGACAAGGAACTGGACAAAATCACACCCGTGCCAGTAACGAGACACTGGACAAAATCACACCCACACCAGTGACAGAGCATTCGACAAAATCACACTCAAGCCAGTGACAGGGCACTGGACAAAATCACACTCGAGCCAGTGACGGGGCTCTCCATTGAATTTTTTGATACAGCTTTATAACACTGTCCAGCTCAAAATAGTGAACAGTAAATAGATTTTAATTTCTTTCATAGCTCTCTTTCTTATTTTAATGTTACTTTCGACTGAACCCACCTTCTTCCATAGATGTGGTTTGATCGCCAGGCAGGAACATGCAGCAACGAACCAGCAGTTACCCAGCATGCCCTGGTTTAGGTCGTGGGCGCTGATTCCTTCGACAAAGAGTCGAGGATTCTCGCATATTTCCTGGGGAGGAGTGATGCACCGTCAGGCGCTTAACATTTCCAATCAGTGTTAGTAGTAGAACCATTAAATCACGTTTGCTAGAAGTACCATCTATAGCTTAATATACAGGAAATGGGGCACAGTGATCCAGTGGCACCTCCCAAACAAGCCCTTCTTTGTTGCTCATATCACAGAGAAACAGACTCAGGCTCATTCGGACCCTCCTTCCTGCTGCACCGTCAGGCAGAGTGACTCACCCCTGGTCGCTTCCACACCACCCTTCCTGGCGGTGATCCTTTATAGAAGAGTGATTTGTTTGAAGCTGGGAACTCTGGATCCTCAAACAGCTTCGGGGCTTTTTTGCAAGCCTGCTTCAGCTCAGAATACTTCTGGCCTCCGAACGGGATGGCCGACAAGGACATTTTTCAGGCCTTGGTGCCTGAGGTTTGATCAGCCACAGAGGAGAATCAGTGTGGGAAGTTCCGGTATCTTCTAGATGAGGGGTTACTGTGACAAAGCAGAAGTGGTCTGATGAACATCAGGAATGCAGATAGAACTGCAGAGACATTAATCAATGTCACCCAGCTCTATTATATTTTATACAGTAGTAAGGGCAAATTTAGTTGCATATGTAACAACGGAACTTAAGTACATTTACCTGGAACAGTGTAGGATTAGAGTTATATATCTTGCTCATAGGTAAAATACCTTCCTTGGAAAACCAGTGTGTTTATAAGGTTTTTAAGCATTACAGCACCCCAGCTCTAAGCACCATACTACTTTGAATTCGGCAATTTCTAGAAACACAGTGCATATGCATACTTTCAAGCAATAAAATAATATTTGTGCTAATCTATACTTGTGTACGATTTTGGGATGTTTTTTGTGCTATTATCTGAAAGACATTGCACCCACATACAACCCCCCCCCCCCACACACACACACATACACACACATATATATATACAGTTTTTTCCATAGAATTTCCTAACCCTAATAAAAAATGAAAACATCAGTTATAATAGTATCGCAGCTAAACGTTTAATAAAAGTAATTTCAGCAATGTGCCACCACCTCATACTGTAGAATGGTGCACAAAAGCCAGTAAATTGGTACAGGCCGACATGCTCTTACCTGATGGTGGACAGGCTGAGACTGCCCACTCTGCAGCAGAAGGCCCTGCAGTGTCGATGCCGGATGCCCAAGCCTTGCCCCGCTCAGCCAGTGCAGCCCATGGTTATCTCTGGCTTTACATCTGGGCCCGCCCTGGCGTACGCCTGCGCAGAGGGGCCCACGCCGCTCCGGGGACCGATAACATCGGGTATGGGGGGCACTGCCACTCCCTTGGGAGGAAGGGGTGGTCAGCAATGCCGTGCTCGTTGGCAGACGGGGCTGAGGCTTCCTTAGGGGCGCCAGCAGTCGCTGGCAGAGGTGTGCAGGACAGGATGTGTCCCTCTGGTTGTGAGAAACAGGACATGTGGCAGCTGCTGTCTGTGTAAACGGGAATAAGGTAAACCTGGGGAGGGGGGGGACCCGGCGAGAGAAAGGAGGGGGGCTGACACTGACCCCGGAGTAGAGGGCTCCTCTGAAGCACACTGTAGCACAGGAACTCCCCCCTTTGCAGACAAGTTAGGCTTTGTTCTGTGAGGAAGAGCTTTAATGAACTCCCCCATCACTGATCAACGTCGGGGTGTTGAGGAACGTTCTGCTCAAATGGCCGCATGCCGAAGACAAAGTTATTCCTGCTCCCAGGGCAGCAAAACAAATTTTCCACTGTGTCTGCAGAAGCATGTTCAATTTACTCATTGGATGATTAAAAGTAGGCACCATGTATGCCTGTTCCTCACGATTAGTGTGCATGAAGAGAGAAGGCTCTTATCACATTACCACAGTGCAGCCGGGGTGGGGGGGGATAGTGTCGCCGCCGAGGGCCCTTCCAGGTGTTACCTACAGGAAGCTCTTAGAATGCTGTCGTGGGGAAATACAAATTGCAGGCGAGTTATGCTGCCTTTGGGGTTGGGGCTCTGTTATTATGCATATACACCCAGATGATCACTGTGTGGCTATTAGGTGCCTTGAAGTTCCTCTGGAACATTCCACCTCCTCCCCAGGTCCTCAGGCATCTGAGAGCCATGTTCAGCATCGTGATGACTGGTGTGAGCAATCAGTCTTCCTATATTATTCATTTCATCATAATCAACGTTATTAGCATTATTTAGCTTTGTCTGACTGGATGGATTTCTGCTTAAATGACACTCGCCATCTTACAAAATCTAATTTTCAAAGTACGTCTCTTCATTAGCAGTGCACAGCACTGGGGCTAGCGCTAGGTAACCAATCCAGGACACATTGCGGTCAGGAGCAAGTCTGAGCTGAATGCTCCCTACCTGCTTACATGCAGCCACTACTGTACCTACCTATGTGTAATAAGCTATAGGTAACCAATGGGCTGCACCAGCTCATGTCACTAAGCAGTGACATCGGTTTAAAGGGGACTGACAAGCAGTGGAAGGAATTAAAAAGGCGAATTCATCAGGGAACACACAGTATGAGCATCTTAACGCGTTCATGCAGCCTCTGCTCTGGAAGGTAATGCCTATGATTGATGGTGTTGGGAGACTGGTGCAAGTCAAGCCAAGTCCAATTTATTCATAAAGCTGATTTAAAAACATCATTTGTTGACCATAGTGCTGTTCAGGATCACCAAAATGAAAGAAAAATAAAAAGAATGCAAATTTAAAAAGGAGTATAAGAGAAGATAAAATGGTCACATAGACACAGCAAGAAACATGCGAGGCTCTGTTTTGACGATCTAATGCAAAGCGTAAAATTACGTCCATCCATCCGCTTCTGTGACAGAATACTGACACAGCTCAAAGTCTCTGAAGAAGACTTTTCGTTCAAACCCATCCTCTTCCTCAGCTGGAAGGAGCATGTAGAATTGAGCTGGCAGAGTTACCTGAGACAGACCTGAGATCGAGATTCCAGACGGATTTATGCACCATTTATCAAGGCTCTTAATTACCAGGAACCACAGGCTGTACGAGGAAAATGGGGATGACTCTCACACAGAAGACTCAGCGAGACATTTGTACATCGACATGTATGGCAGAATGAAGATCAGCGCTGATGGATGATGGGCAGATCTGTCCAATACACCACTTATATACTATCAGTATAGCTACTTAAATTTAATTGAAATTATATGTTTTTGACATGATTGAATAAAGATAATCTGTCCTTTCCAATCAGAGTTATCTGCACTGCTGTATCTTGCAGAATCGCACACGCACTGCGCTGAGGGACACCCCCTACTGGTGCTAGCATCTCGCACGCTACCCTGCAGCTCCTTCTGCATGATCGCCGTCCGTGCCGGTGAGAAAAGGGTCCAGAGCCGCTGGGTTCCTCCGTCCCGCCAGAAACGCTGCCAGCTGCCCCACCTGTTCGTCCGCTGGTGCTTTGATGATGAAGTCACCAGATACGACAATGACAGCAGCGGTAATCACACAGGCGGCAGACTCCCTTCCCATCAGCCTCGGGGTGTGTCCCAGTGCCATGCAGCCTTCAGAAGGTTGCATTGTCACCGTTGGGCCCCTGAGCAGGGCCCTTAACCCCCAGGGGCTTCCTGATCCTGCTTTCTCAAAAAAAAGGTACATTGCTTTGGATAAAAGTGTCTACTGAAGAAATGTAAATATCAAACGCCCGCGGTGCACAAGGGGCTCTGCAGTGTGAAAACAGCTGCGTTTACATCCAGCCGCACTGGCTTTGCTGGCCCTTTAATATTCCCATCCTCGCCGCTGCCTTATCTTGCCAACGCAGCTGCTGCCTTTGTTCCAAGCGCAGGGCTTGTTTGCCACTGTGGGAATATGCCCCCCCCATCCCACGGTGCCACAACACAAACTACACCATTCCACACATGGCCCCAATGAAATGGTTTGTTTAAATCAGATACAAACAAAGACAGACAAAGTGTATGAATTCTGACCAATGCCATGAAATGTTAGAAAAAGCATAAATACAGCATTCGATCGAAAGTTTGACGTGACAAATCAATATTTATCCTTGAAGCCAAGAATTGCAGATAGAGCACAGAGTGTCGTGTGGTTCCACACAGTAAACCACCATTTTAAGGGAAATTCTAATTAACAGAGTATATTTAGGCAACAGATCTGCTGGACATTTAACATAGACCGAGTGAATCTTTTATATGTTTCAAATGTTACATAGGTAAGTTATTATTCAGTCATGCCACATGTGTAATCTACAAGGTACATCGCTTACAGAGGAAATGGCCTGTAAAGGAATTCAATCATGTTAACAGCTTGTCTGTAACAGTAGTGTGAGGGATAATTTATCATGGCACAAAGCAGATGAAGATAACGATCAGAAGTTTTAATTAACATTCTGAAACATTACCAATATCTTTGATAGTTTTGCTGTTTTTTTAATGTTCATCCATACTACTCTAGAAATTCCCTGTTTTAAACATTCGGTACATAAAGCTGCTGTAAAATTAAAAAAATAAAACATCAGTCGTCATTATTTAGACCATTTACAGCAAATATTGTATATATATAATGTATAATAAATACACGAATCTGAGAAAGACTGTATTGGGGGAGATGCCCCACAGGGCCCTGGACGGCTGTTCCCATCTCGTCCAGTTGTGTGGTGGTCTCGTGTCATCCAGCTGCGCGGTCTGCACGCGCGTGCGTCTTCGTTAACGGCCGCTTTATTAAGTCGGTGGCGGACTTAAGCCTCACAGCAAAAAGTGGGAGAAGCGCTGGGGTGTTCAGCCCCAACCGAACTGATAAAAAAACATGCCCGTGTAAATTTTAAGGAGGCTGCACAAAAGTAAGCTAAATATTACTGGGCACTTTCTACACCGTCATCTCGTAAAATAATAATAATATTATTAATGATAATAATAATAATAATTTGTAAGTTAATGACTTAAAGCTGAGCCTGTCATGTGCTTTTACTTATGAGAATGCGTTCTTGCTCTAACATTGGATCTAGAAGATGCCCTGCAGAACATTTCGGGGTTGATCATGGGTGTAAAGGCTTAGCGTCCGCCAGCCTCCGTACCTGCTCAGGGTCCGTCACATACAAGCAGTAATCCGGCATAGCTGCGCTGCTGGCTCCGTGACTCGCTGGACCGAATGTAGCGCTCCTCTAACAGCCATTTACCCGCCTCAGTAACAGCTGTGCACCAAGTTCAATCGCAAGTCCAAGTGATGCGGGAAGAGCTCGGCGCTGAAGCGAACTGCAGCAACAGGAGCGCCGGCGGGGAGCAGTGCCGCGGCGCCGACAGGCGCTTCCCCTTCCTCCAGGTGGCACTTCTGGGCTCTGTCTTCGCGGTGGCCGCCGTCGGCAATCTGCTCTTCCTACACGCACTCTGGAGGAAGCGCAGGAGAAACAGCAGGACGCAGCTGTTCCTGCTACACCTGTGCCTGGCCGATCTGCTGTTGGCTTTCTTCCATGTGCTCCCTCGGCTCCTCCTGGAAATAACCCCGCACTTCAGGGGCTCCGACGTCGCCTGCAGGGCTGTGAAGTACCTGCAGGCGGTGGGCATGTCCGCCTCGGCGTACCTGATGGCCGCGATGACCGTGGAGCGCTACAACGCCGTCTGCAGACCCGGCGTGTCCTTCTTCAGCGGCTCCTTCCGGAGGTACGTGGCGATCGGAGCAGCCTGGGCGGCGGCGCTGGCGTTCGGCGCCCCGCAGCTGTTCATCTTCTCGCTGCGAGAAGTGGAGGAACACGTGTACGACTGCCGGGCCACCTTCACTGATCCTTGGGGGAGTGAGATATACATCACCTGGGTTACCTTTTCGGGCTTCTTATGCCCTGCCATCATTTTACTTTACTGCCAGATACAGACTTGCACAGGGATTTACTTAAATATGAAGAGGAAATCGCTACAGTCGGCAGCAAAGGAGGGTCGATCGGCTTCCAAAGGGGTGTCAAAGACTATGCTAAAGACGGTCAGAATGACATTTGTGATCACTGTCGTGTATATGGTCTGCCGGAGCCCGTTATTCCTGGTCCAGCTTTGGGGCGCCTGGAGCTCCCAGGGTGCGCCGGCAGAAGGTAACATCCCATCGGGTCTAGGGCAGGGGCACATCGTTCAAGAAGGAACGGTAAACATTTATGGGCCTGTGTCAAGCCCCAGTTTATGAGTAAAGTCAAAAGTTGGACGAGGCCAGAATGACTAACTCTTATTTCGTTATATGTATGAGTGTGTGTGTGTGTGTGTGTGTGTGTGTGTGTGTGTATATATATATATATATATATATATAAATGTATATTTTGTTCCCCCAGGTTCGGCATTTATCGTAATGCTGCTTGCCAGTTTGAACTGCTGCACCAACCCCTGGATCTACCTGTATTACAGCTAGCGGCTCGGCGGAGCGGATAACGAGACCGACTCCTACACGCAGACAGAGGGGGACGTTAGGGGGCGCTATAAGTCGTAAGCTTTGTATAAAAGCATAACTTCATTTGTTGGTGATTCAGGGAATCATAATTCAGATTACTGCCAAACTATGATAATAATTAGTGAAAATGACATTCCATATATCTGTATGTGTATGGCTGAGAAGGAACAGATTATATTCTTATAAATGAATCACTGAAACACAGTCAAGACCGTCGTAAAATGAATATACGGTATAACGTAACAGTATAACATCGATTACAATATAAAATAAAAATGCAGGATGATTTAATTCAATGCATTTATTCATCCATCCATCATCTTCTAGCTGGTCAGAGTTGCTGAGGGGCTGGGGTGGATCCCGGATGGGATGCTAGTCCGTCACAGAAGAGTAATTATTGATTAATTAACCTGAAACTGATATTGCAGTTAATGAATAATGATAAAGATGCCTGGCATAGAACTTCACTGAATCCCTGCACCTTCACAGTTGGGCTTGATTCTTCTCCGTGGACTTTGCACGTCCTCACAGCTTCCTCCAGGGACTCCGCCTTCCCCCCTTCCTCTAAAGACACATGGTTCAGGGGAATCGGCATTTTGAGCCGTGAGTCCCTTGTGACGGGCTGGCGTTCCGTCTGGGGAACCCCTGCCTCGTCCCTGTGCTTCCTGAGAGAGACACCAGGCTGACAGCGATCCTGCGAATACGCACAATGCATGGATGGATGGCATTGATGTTGTAATGTATCACAACACACCCATGTAAAGCGCTCTGGGGCGACTCTGTTGTGAAAGGCACTATATAAAAAATTGAATTTTTCTTTCTTAGGTACTATTATTTCATTGAATTTATAGTTTTTTTTTATAATAAAGTAAGGAGATCTTTTCCTCACTGTTAGCGGACTGCTTAACCGCATCTGGTTATTGTAGCCTAGCATTGCTTGTTCCTACTGGCTGTAATTTTAGCAGCTGTGTTACTGAAGTGATATGGGTGTATAAATATTCTAGATAACATTATTAATAAAATACATGCATGTTGTAAACATGTCCGCGCTGGTTTCAGTGGTATTTTTAATAATGAAACGTAAAAGCCGGCAGTAATAATCACAGCGTGACTGGACAGTATTTATACGCACACTACATGTTTCAGTTTCACGTCTAATGCTTTCGATTGTAATAACGATTCAATGTCGGTGCACATTTTTATGCATGAGCAAGTGAACAAACGCCTCAATTAAATTACAACGAGGGTTTTGTCTTCAAATGTGTTGTGTAAATATGGTTGAGAATTTGTGCTCAATAAGACATTTATATATGCAAGATGATTGTACTAATTAACATCTTATAAAACACCACAGGGGTGTAATTAAGAAAATTTAAAGGAGAGAAAGAGATAGAGGGAGGGAGAAAAGCTGTGAAAGATGGAGATGAAAGGAGAGGAAATGAAAGAGAGAGAATGAAGGAGAGAGAGAGAGAGCTTCTCGTTTGTGTCACACTCCTCAGTGATTTTTAGGTTTTGACATTTGAGAAGAGGGATACACACCCCCGTGCGCTGGCTCAGCCTTTGTGGCTGCTGATATTTTTGCTGTGTGACGAAGGCTTTCTTCTCCCCAAACACAGAGACTCACCAGAGCGAAGTATAATTAAACACTGGACATTTCAAGCTGGTCTTAAATCATAACCCAAGACAGTTCGTCGCTAATAATCACTGTCACGGGAAGAGGCAGGGAGGGCATAAATTTTACAAAGGCCTGGAAATTACTTTTTTTGATGAATTTTAAATGAACAGTCTAATAGACTGGCATTATAAACGGTAATGTCTGAAGAGGGGCAAAAGCTTCCTCAAACTAATGCGATTGGTGAGCAAATGTTTACTGGGAAGAAAAGGTTTTCGAAAACGTGACAGGTCTCTTGAACAATTCAGTGAAATGAGACCGAGCTTCGAGTAAGGCACAGAGCAGGTTAAAAACAGCATCCAATAGCAGGGCTCCGTGTGAGTCACGGGATCAGGGCTGATGACGCTGTTTTCTTCCTACACATGTAATCAAGGGTGGCATTTATTACCCCGTAAATGTGAATAATCTGAGTTATGAATGGAAACATTTCTGCAGAGCTTGTCGTTCCCCAGGTATCCTGCATGAATGCACTACAGCAAGTGAACACCAACCATTAAGACTCATTGCCACAATGACTAATTATCTCATTAGGAGCTATCTATAGACGGTTTCCAGTTGCAAAGAGGAATGAGGTGGAGCATTTTTCTATGTCAGCCGCCTATTCGTCCTGCATTTCTCCTGCATGTCACTCCGGTAATTAGGCCTGTCGGCAGTTATTTGGCCCGATATGTCTTTTACATTCCTCGCACATTCACACAGACTCCACCGCCCGCCCTAAAAGGGACCGGATTCTATGCTGCGGTGCGTTGATGGGGCACGCTTTCCCGGCAGCGCTGGTTTCTGCAGCATCCAGCAGAGGCTCAGTAAGGATTCTAGCTTCTGGTAAAGTAGCCCGGGCTAGTAGGACTGAGGCAAGAAGCCCAGTGTGAAATGAAAGGAGAACGGGGCTCAGGTCTGGGCCTGACAAATCTGAAGGTGAGAGCGCTGATGGACGCGATACATGGCCTTCTAATGTCAGAAGCCCCTAGGTAGCAGTACCAGCTCTGCCCGGCAGGGCTGCCACTGCTCCAGGACCTTCCAGGACCACCCAAGATTTGGGTTATTTGTCCTGGAAAAAACTAATTTCATTCTGGGACACACAATTTCCCAGAATCGGGGCCTTTTGTATATGTCTGTTAATAACACTCTCAAATTCAGTCAGAGCTATAGGCGATTAATAGACAGAGACTATACAGTGTCTTATTAGCAGTGAAATATGCTCAAAGAATGTACTGTATCTTTAGCCAGTCAAACAATGTCATGACAAGGAATGCTCTTTACACGCTACACTGTCAGTGATGACTGCAGCATCACACATTGCTGCCATGTTCAAAGATTAGTTAGCGGAGTCCTTGTCAGACTCCCGTCTTCCTGCCGCGCCCCGGCAGTGCCGAGGCCTGGCAGTCCCATGAAACCGTGCCCGCGGCAGTGCCAAGGCCTGACAGCACCATGAAACCTCGCCCGGCAGTGCGGAGGCCTGACTGCACCATGAAGCCTCGCCCAGCAGCATTGAGGCCTGACAGCACCATGAAACCGGGGCAGCAGCAGTGCTGGGCTTCCTCATCAAACACGTTTGTCTTTCTGCTGACCGTGACAAACTTATAAACGTGCTCTTCGGGGCTTCCTGTGTTCATCTGTCATATTAAAGGTCACAGAGCAGTTTGAAGGATAGCTCATGTTAATTGGATCAGTATAATGACAGGTACTGTCATTGGTAAATATACCAAAAAAAAAATACATCGAATTACTTATTCAACTACTATACAAAGATATTAGAGTATTGATTAATCCCCTGCTGAACAATGAGTGAACCAATAAAATGTTCTGTCATAACGGGTGAGTGCCATGAACTAAAAGGTGCCATGATGGTTATATGGTGAATGGACAGTCACCTCAGGGAGAGAGGGACACGTCTCAGTTGTGAATTTCAACAGGACCTGTGCACACTGAAGCCGCTGGACAGCCGTTTGTCCATTAGGGAATATGAGTTACTGCAGACCAGATAGAGGTAGGTCAAACTCCGCCCACTGAAGACATAGTGCCCACAGATCAGTGCCTACCATCTATGGCCAGGAAGCCATAACCACGACCTGATCCCTGAGCCAGTGATTCCTGCCATCAGCAGCATGCAGACTCACCATCACGCAGGGACGTGCTCCAGAGCAGACGCACCTTCATGCACGTCACTGGGGAGGTACGCATCCGAGGGCATGTTTCAGAAAGCATCTTATCATTCATCATCACTGCTTACCCGCACAGGCAGCATGGAGCTCAGGTTAGAAGAACGCAGAGTGAGAAACGATCCAATTATTTTATAAAATGCGTAACTGATAAAAATTCTCTTCTGTAGGGTTTAAGTTGAGATTACTTTTTTTATAGTGTAAAATTTTACACATAAGATGTAAAATCACTAAATTTAAATATGAAATTGTGGAAACCCAAAGCAAAAGGTATCTGCCAGGAAGCGCAGTAGCCAGTAGCAGCCAGAAAATCGCCAGTTTATGCAAAATGCATCATGGTCCTTGCTTTCACCTCCACGAATGAGACAAAATGAGCACATTTTCTCATCTGCTTACAGAACCTTAACATAAATAACCAGACACACAACAGAATTTTAAAACTTGCTTTTACAGAGTGGAAGCAGAATCGATCCCAGTCACTATACCGACCACATGTCCAAGGGACCCGTCGGTTAACTGCTGCCCCCTTGTGGGAATATTGTCCTAAACATCAGTCACCCAAAAACCGCAAATGGCACGTCAGATTTATCCGAAACTGAAAAATTTCGTCACATTTGAAGAACATAATTTGATCATACTGCAGGAAGTACAAAAACAAAATGCAAAAAGTATTAATTTTGGCAGCAGGACCAAAGAAATAAGTGAAGGGCAGGTAAGCCTGTTCGGCAGGTGTGACCCAACCCTGCCCTTTCCTCAGCCTGGGAAAGCCTGAACCATGAGGTGTCTGATAGAGCCAATCTCCAGCATTTCCTACCTCATACATCATGGCCCGGGTTAATGCACAGGCTACGCTAGGCTATTCTGTGCAACGCTGTCCTTCTCTGCAAAGCATGCTCTCACCTGCATGTGTGTCACAGAGAGCACAATGGGGGAGGTGAAAAGAGGATTTCCCCCTGGGGATCAAGAGGAGTGACAATATCATCATCATCATCATCATCATCATCATCATAGCTCAGCAACCCGGCAGATATCAGGGCCACGCCTTGCCTTGGAAAAAATGGAAAGGTTAGTTAAATCAGTAACACCTGGGTGTCCATGCTGACATCAGCCCCCAGACATGTTATACTGCCCCCTGTAGGCAAGAAAGAAAAACGCAGCTGAAACATTCCTCTAATGTTCCTAAAACATAACCTGCAAATTACTGCGGTCAAACCTCCAGCAGAAGGTCCTTTGGAAGATCACAAAAGTGTCTGCTAAGTAAATAACTGTAAACAGCCCGTCATCTTCCTACTTCTGCTCCCAGTTGCCGTCTCCAGGCAGCGGGCCGCCAAAACGTCTCCTGGAGCTGCCAGGCCTCCAGCCTCAGGAGGAAGCAGAGTGACGACGATCCAGAGCAGAGATCCGACCCACCATAGTCACATGTTAACACACTGTGGCACCACCTTTCAGACCAGTAATCCTGTGAAGTGTGTCCCCCCCCAGACTCAGGTTCCCCCACCTTGTCTGAAGAGCCCTGCATCAGTGTCACACTCAAAGCTCGGGCATCTGGGCTGTTTGCTGCAGATAAGGAAAACCATAGGAGGTCCAAATACACTATAGAGTGCCAGTTATTACAGACAAATACTACACTCTCACTTTCCATTGAAAGGACAAGCCCCTTCTTTCCTTTGAAAGAATATATACTTCCTTTTGGCTGTAGTATTTTAAGCAGGTATAAAACCTGAAGACATATGAAGTTAATAAACCACAGACAAATGAACCCTCTCGCCCCCCCCCCCCCCCCCCCCCCCCCCCCCCTCTCCCCCCCCCACCCGCCCAACGGCGC
>JAAGVU020000061.1:32438853-32457109 GCA_011763525.2 Mormyrus iriodes | reverse complement strand
ATCCTCACCACCAGTACAGTGCGGAGCCCATTCCATCCTCACCTCCAGTACAGTGCAGTGTCCATTCCATCCTCACCTCCAGTACAGTGCAGTGCCCATTCTGTCCTCACCGCCAGTACAGTGCCCATTCCATCCTTACCACCAGTACAGTGCAGTGCCCATTCCATCACACCGCCAATGCAGTGCCCATTCCATCCTTACCACCAGTACAGTGCAGTGCCCATTCCATCATCACCTCCAGTACAGTGCAGTGCCCATTCCATCCTCACCTCCAGTACAGTGCAGTGCCCATTCCATCCTTCGCGATCATTGACCATCTTCTGGGAGAGCACGTTCGCACTCTCCGAATCACATTTTTCAGAAATGACCTTAGACTAAACATAAGATGGATTCCATGTAGCTCCTTATGAACGTGGCCCTTGCTGACTCTCACAGGTGGTGTACTTCTCAGCCACCTACCCCTACTTCATGCTGGCTATCTTATTTGTCCGTGGCATCACCCTGCCTGGGGCCAGTGATGGGATTCTCTTCTACATCACGCCTGACTTCCAAAAGCTGACCAAATCAGAGGTAAATTGAGGCTCCCCTAAGCGCCCTCAGAATATTCACAAATAGAATAGCAGAGTGATACGTTATTCGTGCCCGTGGGGAAATTGTCTCTTTGCCTGCCACTTATTGCTCTCCATGAGGCGCACATATAGGTGAGAGCAAACTTGAGAGGGTCACACTGCAGTCTTGGTCAGCGCCTGTTTGTCATGGTCTGTGTCTCCCCAAAGGTCTGGCTAGATGCTGCCACTCAGATCTTCTTCTCCTATGGTCTGGGTCTTGGATCGTTGATAGCCTTGGGGAGCTATAATCATTTCCACAACAACGTCTACAGGTAGGCTGGTTTGCAGGTTTCGGCCTGATGCAGTGGCGTGGCCTAGCGAGGCCCTTGAGGCACAGCGAGGCCCAGCCTCTGAGCCACATTGTTGCTGTGCCTCAGGGACTCCATCATCGTGTGCTGCATCAACTCCTGCACCAGCATGTTCGCAGGCTTCGTCATCTTCTCCATCGTGGGTTTCATGTCCCGTATCACCAAGAAGCCCATCCAGGAGCTGGCGGCCTCAGGTCAGCTGGCAAAATGCCAGGCCGCCGTCCTATGTATCTAGGCTGGCTGGGTATAGACCCAGTCAGGGCCAACGACTGGGAGTCACACATGTTCTCACTTGGGATTTACACCTTGATTTCTTTGTTGGATGATTTCCTGCAGAACCGTTAACAGGTCAGCGCAAATAACAGCCGACAGAGAACGTCAGCATAGCTGCATAATGGGCAGACACCCTGGGCGATTCTAAGTTGGGGGTATAAGACAGGCCATAATTCATTGAGAGGGACTGACTGCATAATTAGCCAATGATGTTTTGAATCAGGATGGGAGGGAGCAGTCCAAGAGCCAATCAGCTTTCAGCGGGGGTGAGTGCATCCCTAGAAGGCTAAGTCTAAATGCTGAATGACAATTGTACCTCCCAACACACATTTTGGCGCAACACAATGCGTCAATAACGTACATATTTAATGGGCAGCACTACCAGACAGACATCCTGTTCTCTGCCTGGAGCAGATTGTGAGAAACCCAGAGGCTGATTCCCCCCGCGAGAAGGAAAAGTCCGCGTGAAGGGGTATGCATTCAGAGCCCATATGATCCCAAAATACCCACAACACACTCCGTTGTTTTTTATTTCTCCAGTCTAAAAACTTCAAACGGAAAGTTGTAAATGGAGCCACCAGCACAGCATTTTCTTCAGAAACCATCAGCATTCGGGGGAGAGTAGTCAGGTCCGAATGCTGATTTAGAATCATTTCTGTATCGTGCATTAACCCTCCTGCTCCCCCTGCTGGAAACAGCAATAATAATGACTGTATAACACAAAGAAATGACTGATCCCCACAGGACCGGGCCTGGCGTTCCTGGCGTACCCGCAGGCCGTCACTCAGCTTCCCATGGCACCCCTCTGGGCCGTCCTCTTCTTCTCCATGCTGGTGATGCTGGGACTCGACAGCCAGGTATTGGGGAGGGGACATGCCAACCACCATCCTCTTCTGCCTGTGGGCTCATCGAAATAAATGTTTACAGACTGATTGTGGCATGAGCCTCCTATGGTAATTAACACGTGATGAAGACTCCTCAGGGCCCTTAAGCTCCAAAGGCCCCATCATGCACTGACCATAGGGCCTCTCACGGCTTCTTCTGTGCCAACTAGTTCTGCACTGTAGAGGGCTTCATCACAGCCCTGGTGGATGAGTACCCCTTCGTGCTGAGGAAGTGGAAGAAGCTCTTCATCCTGGTTGTGTGTCTGGTGTCCTTCTTCATTGGCTTCTCGAACATCACGCAGGTGACACTCTCCGGGCTCACGACATCTGCAAACGTGTAGCTCTATGCACACTACACTTCACTGCTGACTTTGTTGACTGTGATGTGGTTGATCACCTGTATAAAATGTTTCTAGCAGTCAAATCACTCCTAGTGTAACGTGTATATTTGTGCCTAATAGATTAGCATGTACGTATGTGTGAACCAATGTCTCTACAGGGTGGCCTGTATGTTTTCAAGCTCTTTGACTACTACTCAGCCAGTGGGATGTGCCTTCTCTTCCTTGTCTTCTTTGAGACCGTCTCGATTTCCTGGTTTTATGGTACGCGCCGCTAAACAGTGATTCCTTGGTGACTCCTTTCCAGAGATGATGTCGCTGTTTGAGGCAGACTGTAGCGATAACTGTAGTAGAATTTTTCAGTAAATTATGGGTCATCTTGACCATTGCAGATGCTCACACTCATCTTCATCGGTGTCTTCCAGGGGCAGAGAAGTTCTATGGTAACATTGAGGAGATGATTGGCTACAGGCCCTGTGGCTGGTGGAAGCTCTGCTGGAAGTTCTTCTCTCCTCTTATCTGTCTGGTAGGATGCAACCCTAAGCTCTCATTGGATCATGTCCTTCTGGTAAAACTAAACTCTAAGCTCTCATTGGATCATGTCCTTCTGGTAAAACTAAACTCTAAGCTCTCATTGGATCATGACCTTCGGGTTAAACTCAACTCTAAGGCTCTCATTGGATCATGTCCTTCTGGTAAAACTAAACTCTAAGCTCTCATTGGATCATGACCTTCTGGTAAAACTAAACTCTAAGCTCTCATTGGATCATGTCCTTCTGGTAAAACTAAACTCTAAGCTCTCATTGGATCATGTCCTTCTGGTAAACTAAACTCTAAGCTCTCATTGGATCATGACCTTCTGGTTAAACTAAACCCTGAGCTCTCATTGGATCATGTCTGTCTGCTAAGACTCTGAAAGCACTTGTTAGATCATTTCATCTTCATCACATGAGGGAACCTCCTTTCAGAGCCTTTTCTGATGACTTGGTGAGTCTGCTTAACCTCATCGCATTCTCTTCTGTCTGGTGGCAGGGGGTGTTCACGTTCAGTGCCATTGAGATGACCCCCCTTACCCTGGGAAAGTACGTGTACCCAGCCTGGGGACAGGGCATAGGCTGGCTCATGTCCCTCTCCTCCATGGTCTTGGTGCCAGGGTATATTGCCTATATGTTCTTCACCACCAAAGGCAGCCTCTGGCAGGCAAGTGTTTCACCATCTCTGGTGTGACCTCGTAACCCAGGTCACTCGTCGACGTCTCTGTGATTTCCTGGCTTGTTATGTGCTTTTGTGTGGACATCAGCCCTAATTCTTCTGGTCAGGTTGATTCATTATGATGTAATGTAGGCTCCAAGAATTCCCAGGGCTTTGAGCAATAATCCAGTGTTGTTTGACAAATACAGAAATCAGGGAAAATATATAATATACACAAATATCCATTTAAAATCTATAGTATGAGTATTTCTTGATTCCAGACATATTAGTATATAATATTTAATGCATTATATAATTAGTCCTTATTACAGCCTATTTATTTTACTGAATATTTATCTGAGTTTGCATTTCATGCAGCGCTGGTACAAGATGACCAGTCCCGCAGAAGACATTAAGGCTCAGGAGAGTAACGAACTGGCCAGTGAAGCCTCATTCACCAGCAGTTTCATGGATGGCACTGTATGAATGTAACTATATGAGTTCAATGATGTCCAGACTGCCGATGGTGGGAGGGGGGTGGGGGGGGTATTCAAAACAAAAGAGAAAACAAGGCCATGTTGTACCATAAGGTGGTTCCACCGAATGCCCAGCTAGACGTTCCCTCTCCTCCTTCCTCTCCTTCCTTCCTTCCGCGCCTTGGTTTTGAGTGTCGGCTGGGGCTAAGTTAAGCTAGCAGGTATGATCAGACATTCTCACAAAACCGAAAGGCCAGGGCCCTCCGTCATGCTTTTCAAGCCTTTTCACAGTTTTCTGTTAATCAGTGAAAGACGGTCATGCACTACACCCAGGCACGGTCCCTGCGGTCGTGGGGTTTGCCGACTCTCACTCAGCCCTTCATTGCTGAATTGAAATAAATGCATGCAGGAGCAGCTCTGGGGGTTGCAGTGGTTAGCACTGTCACCTCACTCCTCCGAGACCAGGGTTTGAGTCTCCACCGTGGCTCCGTGTGTGAAGTTTGCATGTTCTCCCCGTATTGTTGTGGGGTGTCCTCCAGGGACTCCGGTTTCCCCCCAAAGTCTAAAAACATGCTGAGGTTAATTACAGTTGTTAAATTGCCCGTAGGTATGCATGTGTGTGTGAATGGTGTGTGAGTGTGCCCTGCGATGGGTTGGCACCCCATCCTGGGTTGTTCCCTGCCTTGTGCCCTTAGCCCCCGGAATAGTCTCTGGACCCCCTACAACCCTGACTAGGACAAGCAGTTACAGAAAATGGATGGATGGAGGAGAAGCTCCCATGGCTCCTGGCGGCAGTTGAGTGCTGAGCTGAATACCTTCTCCAAGACCAACAGGATGTACAGCAGCCCCCTGAGCCAGGCCTCCTGGATCACAGCCTGTTCTTGTTAACAGCACCCTAGGTGACCAGCTGCCCTGCTTTTATTAAACAGATTGCAACTCTATCTTTTATGCTGTATTTCATGCGCTGAATTCCCGAACCTACTCTAATTGGGAATTCAGAGCATAAGCAAACCCATTGTCCAATTCGTTGCTGCCTTGTAAGAAATGTACTTGGTTTAAACTCCAAAGAATATTACATTAATATTGTAAATGGCCATGGCCTGAATCTTAGATGTAAATACAATATGAAATGGACTTTGAATTGCTCATAAAAACTATTATTGTAGGTAATTTAATCATTTGAAGCGGGCTGTACTTTTTTGATTCATCTTCATAGGAACTAGTGTTTTTAATAGTGTTTTCTTGTTATTGCTAGTTGGATGTTTAATCTTCAGTGTGGCCTGTAAACGCATCACACAGCTGTGACTTCTGTGCCAGGCTCTGCCGTACATATTCTTGACAGGTTGAGATATGGGGAAATGTTTATATAACTTGCTTTGGTTAGTGTATTAACACGTGAATTATACTCAGCGGGACCGCATCTGAGAATACGAGAAGAATTCAAAGGCCTGATTTAACGTGATCTCAGCATGCGTTAAATATTAGTGCGATTTCTGTTGCTTTGAAAGCCAATAAAAACAATTTAAAACATTTGGAACACATGAGCTTTATAGTCTGTTATGGTGTGAATGCAGCACCGAGCGGCATTCTTTGACTTTTTTTTTTATTTATATCATTGACGTTGTTTCTGAGCTGAATGAACTTTATGCGACATTAAGAAATTGTCCAGCAAAGTGTTTTGTTACTGTGAAATTATTACAGCTTTTTCTGAGTCACAGTAACGCAAGTGAAGCGCTCACTGGTTTTGAATGTGTCCGCAAGGTGGAAGTGTCATCTTGGGCCTGCTCATATTGATTAGTTAAATGCTGGATCGTTTAAAGATTTAAAAGTACATGGATTCCAGCATGTCGGTTAAGTAGCTAAAGTTCTCCTTCAGAAATATGGAGCCCCAGGGAGACCGTTTCAGCAAATGAGCTGCATAAAACAGAGCTGCTTCTGGCCGCTCGTGTGACATGGGCGATGAGCACCGTGCTGCTCTGCCGAACATGTGCAATCTGACATATTAGGTCAGGGAACTGGATGTGTTTTACCCTCAGCTTTTTGGCAAGCGAGGGATAGAATGACCAGCTTTGATGCACAACTGCAACCGACTATTTTGTGGGGGGAATCTGGATGAAAAACTTGAACGAAAAAAGTTTGGAAATATATGGCTGGGAAGAGAGAAGCACATGATGCAGGGACTGGGTGGGGTTTCAGGGAAATACTGGACCAGGGAACGCAGAGAGCCAGCAGCAACAGCGGGAGGGGAAATGGCACAGCAATGCTGAAAGGAAAGCAGGCACTTTGCTACCTACGCTGGACCTGCGTCAAGATTGTACTTCCAATTACAGGCATCAAAACAAAAGCAAGCTAATTTATGGGTTTTGGAGAGAGCAGGGGAGAGGTGGAACACATATACATGGATCCCGGTTCCTGCCGCCCAACCTTCACTCCAGAGGCGGCTGGAGGCCACAAACACACCCCCACACTTGATTTCTGTATTTACAGTGCAAGGTCACCCTGAAAAAAGTAATGGGACAGCCAGCACCCACTGCTGGTCAGAACAGGTTATTACAGCCAGAGTGATGAGAAAGTGTCATTTTGGAGGGTCCAATCAGCAAAGCCTGCAGTGATTCCAGCGAACAGATCGTAAAATACTCATCGATCGATGAGTGGTATCATTTAGAGACTTTTATTTTCAACCATGACACAGCAAAGACTCTGGACTTACATTTTCACTCATGGCAGTCATTTATTTTGCAATCTATTAAATATAAACTATATGAAATATAAAATATAATACAATAGCAAATTTAATTTTCCATAATGCATATTTCATCTTGTCTCCCTTTCGCATACAGAGGCAAATGTCCTAGTTTAACTGGACTAGTATGAAATTAGCAGTTCTCAGTGAGCATGACTGTACATTTTAAAGTGGAGTGCACATACTGAAATGAATGACAAGGACTGAAATTATGTACATGTCCTGGAATGAATGGCACATACTGAAATTATCTATGTCCTGAAATGAAGGTCAGGTAAGGTCGGGGAGCATGCGCTGATGCAGCGTGTCACCACATGACGAAACGCCTCGGGATCCCGGCTGGCGAACCCCCCAGGCAGACACACGGTCCCGCAATGAGGATCCTGTGAGCTGGATCACCCTCAGGGAAACGTGCCACATGGCCATAGTTCCGTAACTGACGCTCCCTCACAATGCAGGTAATGTGCCTCATTCAGGACTCCCCTGGCAACTGCTCGTTCGACACCAAGTCAAACCAGCGGTACCCGAGGATTTTCTGAAGAGACACAGTACTGAAGGAGTCCAGTCTTCATCTCAGCTCACTGGATAGCGTCCATGTCTCACAGCCATACAGCAAGACAGGGAGCACCAGGACTCTAAAGACTTGGACCTTAGTCCTCTTGCAAAGATATTGGGAGCGCCACACAGCTCTTTCCAGTGACCTCATGACCCCCCATGCTCCCCCAATCCATCTGCTGACTTCATAAGAAGAGTCACCAGAAACATGAATGTTGCTGCTGAGGTAGGTGAACCTCTCGACGAGGTCGACACTCTCCCCGCAGACAGACACACTGCTTATGGCTGTGCCTAAGAAGTCATTAAAGGCCTGTATCTTGGTTTTATCCAGGACACTCACAATCCCAGACACTCAGACTCCTCGCTCAGTCTCTCAAGAGCCCCAATCAGAGCCTCCATTGACTCTGCGAAGATCACAGCATCGTCAGCAAAGTCAAGATCAGTGAATCTTTCTTCACCAACAGATGCCCCACAACTGCCGGACCCAACGACCCTGCCCAGAACCTAATCCATGCAAGCATTGAACAGAGTAGGAGCAAGAACACACCCCTGGTGAACCCCAGAATCAACTGGAAAGAACGTGGAGGTTCTCCCTCCGCTCTGCACAGCACTCATAGTATCAATGTACTGGTCGGCCATGACATCCAGCAACTTCAGGGGGATCCTGCAAAGTCTCAGGATGTCCCACAAGGCAACTTAGCCAACTGAGTCAAACTCTTCATGAAAATCGACAAAGGATGCAAAGAACCTCTGCCGATATTTTCACTTGCACTCAATGAGAACCCTCAGTGCCAGGATGCGGTCGATGGTAGACTTCTTAGGCATAAAACCAGACTGCGCCGGTCTCTGGCAGGCGAGCAAGAGTTCACGGATCCTGTTAAGGATGACCTTTGCAAGGACCTTACCCGGCACTGAGAGCAGTGTTATCCCCCTGTATTTGCCACAATCCATGCGGTCCCCCTTCCCTTTCCAGATAGGAACATTAGAGTCGGCAGTCGCACCCAAGTCTGCAAGTTCCTCACACAAACTGCATGCAAACTCATCAGAAACAGCTTGATCTTGGAGTCTGGCCAAGTCCAGCCTCCTTCTTGCAGTAGGTGGTAGCCTACTGGATCTAAGCTGAATCTTCAGAGTAGCAACAACAAGTCTATGGTCAGAATTCACAAACTGGGCACTTCTGTAGACCCTGCAGTTCTGCAGGAGCCTCCAGCGTCTGCCCATGAGGATGTGATCGATCTCCTTCGCCACACCACCAGTATTGGAACACCAAGTCCAACGATGTGGCTCAGGGCGTTGGAACCAGGATCCAGCGACACGCAGCCCCTGGCCTTTCGCAAAGTCGAGGAGCATGGAGCCACTTTCACCCCAGTTATCAGACCCATGGGGACCGACACAATCCCCATAGCCAGCCCTGTCAGTGCCAGTGGTCGCATTGAAGTCACCCATGACCAGAGGAGTGTCACCCCGTGGCCACCCATCAACCACCGAGCGAAGCTGCGAGTAAAATGTCTCCCTCAACGAGACATCACTCACTGCGGTTGGAGCATACACAGAGACAACAGACAAGACACCCAGGGAGTGCCTTAGCCTGAGTCTCATAATACACTCGAAGTGAAGGCCATGTACTAAAATGATCTGCATGTGCTGAAATGAAGGCCATGTACTGAAATGATCTGCATGTGCTGAAATGAAGGCCATGTACTGAAATGATGTGCATGTCCTGAAATGAAGGCCATGTACTGAAATGATGTGCATGTCCAAAAAAGGTATTCTATAGATGGGATCCTGCTCGTATATCACAGAGACCAGCCTTGTTTAGCCAAAGCTGGTGTGTTTACATTCGTCCCCAAAGTACCTCAAAATAACTGCCTGCTTCAAGGTCTGTGGTGGACATTGCAGACAAACCCGAGTAATAGGAGGAAACCCCCCAAGCCACGTGTAATGGGGGGTGAGCAGCTCTTTCGTTTGGGTTCATCTTCTGTACTTACTAAAAATATGTGCGGTATTTGATCAGTGTTTCTGCTCAGCACAGGGCATTTTATTTCCAGGACTTTTCAAGATCATCTAAACATATCTGAAGCCGTCTTTGTCTCCTGTTTGGAACCCTGTTCCCTTTACCTCAGGCTCCACAGCATTTTTAAAGCTGGAATCATGTCTTTAGGGAGTCACAATTTTAAATTTACCCTCGAAGATCTCACTGAATTTGTTTCTACTGACCACATGCCAGCTTTTAGCCAATCACTGAAGCTTCTCAAAACTATTAGGACATACTGTCCTGCGGCTGACACACACATTTAAATGGACATGGAAAAAGAAAATATCGAGTGAATGACTGAGCAGTGATTTGTGCTTGTTAATCGGTATGAAACATGTTCTCAATTCGGTGCTATGGAGTCATGAGTAATGCGGAGTAGTACAAGAGGACGATAGTCAGGTAACATTTTATTGGTGTCAGTCTAGGAAAGTGTGATGATAATTTATCCTTAACCAACGTGTCCAAATATCATGGCATCGAATAAACAACCAAACCTGGTACCAGAGCAGTGTCATAGTTCCCCTTGCATCTTCCATAGGATTAACGCATTACCACCTTCTGGTTTAACAATAACTAAAGCTAGTGGGTTTAAGTAAATACAAAGGCTTCATTCAAACTATGGCCCGTTATAAAGGAATACAACATAAATCACATGATTACATGCTCTGTCCTCACTTTTCTCTGTACTCATAAATCACTCAGCTCAGTAATGATTCTTTTCACCAGAGGGTACAGGTGTAAATTGGGTGCCGTGTCCTTAAGACTCTTTGGAAAATCACGCAGTGAAGGGAGAAGGTGTTTTAGAGTCATTCGTTGCTCAGAGAAGTCTGAGATACACACAGCTCTCGTTAATTAGGCTCCAAATCAAATGCTTTATGAAGAAGTCGAATCCTACACCACACGCGCACAGGGAGCCGATCTTATAATATAACGCAAAATGGTAAATTGACAAGCCTGCTGAAGAACTCATAGCGCAGAGGGAATGAGGTCCCCGACGGAGGCGCCGCTTATGTGTCAGGCCAGGACGGCCTGTGGATTCACCAGCATGATCTTTCCGCTGTTTCACAAAGATGAGCTTCTTACCAGCAATCCCTGGATTTCAGATAACTGTTAGATTATAATCCATACTCAGTTCAGGGGGAAAATGTTTCAAAAAGTAAACCAGACTGAACTGAAACATCATGTTAATATTATCTGCTTTAAAAATGTACGTCCCTGTCAGACACTTACTGCAGTAAAACATATGTACAATGTCCAAAAGCCTAATTACCATTCAATAAGAGCCAGAACCCAGTGAAATGGATTTGAAGTGATTAAACATTCTTCTTGGGCACCTGGAGATTTGGCACGAAAACATTTTAACTCCAATGGATATGTCAGGATAACAGCAAGGCGTGTTCAGACCTACAGCTGAATAAACAGCGTTTTCATCGCTTTTGGGAGCGTAAACAAAGACACAGACGCGATGAGCCGGGTAGACGGGCTGGGGGTGTAATTATGAGCAAATATCTCCATGGGCCTGGAACAGAAGGTGCAAAGCGCTGTACACAGTCAGCAAAACGTGTCCACGTGCTGTGTTTAAACGCAGGCCGTTCAGATCACATGGCTTGGCATTTTCTCCGCACGAAACAGAACAGCCTCATTCCAACACGAGCTTATGGTTTTTCCAGAATTATCCTCCCCTACACTTATCGGTATGAAAAGATTAGGCGTATTTGCTTACTTACTATTTTTATGCACTTAGAAAATATGGTGGACAATCTGTTTTCTGTGATGTAGACTAACCAACCCCAAGGAAATTAAAATGAGAAGCTTTTCAGCCACTGGCAATCGCAATCAGACGCAGGAGATATCGTCTGTAAATATCAGAACTGTCAGACTCACAGGTAATCCCCGTTCTGTAAAACTGTGCTGTTACTTTTACAGTAGTGTGTTTTTTGAGACTGGCACTATGAAGAATTTTCCATCATATCACAGCTTGTAAGTAAACAATTTCGGTGTTGACAGACTTCACATTTTGAACGAGAACCTAACGTCCCGTGCTGAGTTATCATATGACGGCAAAGGCATGATGATTATATGATTATGATATGATTTTGCTTGGGCAGTGAGTTAATATCAATGCTTCCCTTCCGATTTCCAGAGATTCCTTCAAAGTTTATGAAATTAACACATTTCCAGAACAGCTCACAGAGAGCAAATGCTTTTTGAAAGCATTTCAGTGCTGGTTGTGTCTCTGGCTCTGTGGTGCTCGCAGGTCTGGCACTAACACAAATGGGGGCCATTGATTTACGGGGCTGTGGATCTGATTTTATTTCGGTGCTTCGTCAAGGAACAAATGGACGAACGCTTAGAGCTGTAATGGGAGCAAACCATGTGCATTTCCAGTATTCCCAGAGGAGGAGAATGAGGAGTTTCCAGTCATTCAAGAAAGCCAAAGGATATCTGTCCAGAAAAAAACAAACTTGCATCGATCTCTGAAAAAAGTGAACAAAAATGCCAAAGAAGTCATTCATTTTCTTTTGAGCAAACAGGAGAAACAGTATAGAATTTCATTAAAACTACTCTGTTTTTCAAAATGCACACTGTCCGTACACACGTGAAAGCGTCTCGTTTTCCCCCATGTTTCCGGCGGCGCACGGTTTATTCACAAGAGGCTACCGTGACCCCCTGAGTATCTCCGCTGGTTCAGCTGGGGCTCGGGGGGGCAGTACTGGTGGGGGTGGTGGTAGGGAGGGGGCGGCGGGGGCAGGGGAGGCTGCGGGGCATTCTTGGAAGGTGTGGTCCTGTTCCCCACTTCTGGTGAGCGTGCCGGCGTGGAGAAAGCGGAGCGGACAAACAGTGGCGACGCCGACGGGGTCCGGCTAAAGAAGGCTTCCGGGTGACCCCGCCCAGCCTGGTCCAGGACGATGACCTTGACGATCTGTTGGCACTGGATGAGCGTCTCCGGGGGCAGGGTGTTGACGGTGGACCTGTGGATTGGGGTTGCTGCTCCTGACTGGAGCTGTGGGCAGCAGAGCTCCCCCTGGTGGTTACGAAGGGCGCCCGGGTAAGATCCACTCTCTGGGCTCCTGGACGCACTGAACTGGCACATTTGAAGCCTGTTGTGAATTGACACCTATTTTAGAAACAGCCAGAGACAGCATTAAATGTTATAAGACTTTCCTCCTCTACGGAAACAGCCCTCTGGTGTAAACAACAGAACCGACATGCATGTCTGTGACGGGCAGGACGGCGGTGCTGGGGGGGTTAGCTCTGGGGTTGAGGATGGGGTTCAGGCATGAGCAGCATGTCACAGAAGAAAACACGGGTGGATTGCAGAGATCAGGACGCATTCTGATCAGGACATGTGCTGGTCCCCCAGCTGGCATCCAGCCCCAGTTCAGCCCCCTAGTAGGCGGCTGGGGTGGTGTTCAGCTGGGGTTTCAGAGCCCGCTAAATTAACTCAGGCTCTGCCAAATGGATGCAGAGCGCAGTACGTTCCCTCTGGGCGCATGTAGGCTGTTCTCAGGCAAACGTCGGACACGGCCCTGACCAGTCAGCCCCTTCATAAACAAACCCCGGGGGAATATCGCAGCACGCCTTTCATAACCTAAAGATTAAAGGAGGGCAGACAGACACAATATGAATGATCTGCTTCTCTTCCCTCTCTCAGAAGACTGGGATCCGGGAGGGAAATGTGCACGGCTGATAACTAATGCACATCCGGTGTTCCAGAAGAACAGGCAGATATGCAAAATACGGCTTGTTTCGCTTTGAAACTAAAGCTCAGAAATGTGAACGTAAAAAGTATGATTGGGTCTGGAAAGTGAAACCAGCCCCGTAAAAGTGCCAATGCATCTTAAAAGAAAACATTACCGAAGCGAGCGATAATGTAAGCCGCAGGTGCGCTCCGATCCACAGAACAAAGGCCCTCTCTTAATTTTGTAGTCTCCAAGCTGCCAGCCACAACCATCCCACTGTTTTTGGTACGTTCTGATACAGCTGAGAGCCTGAAGGTTCCGGAGAGGTTCGACCCGAGCCATTAGGTACACTTACGGAGATGGGCCAAGCAGCCATGTCGCAAGTGTACAAGCAGTCTGGTACTGACAGCACAGTCATAACTTCAGGACCCACAGCCGGAGGGAGTACAATGCTTTTCCACTCAGTGGTTTAACTCAGTGGTTTTCATTGGTTCAGCTGGGTTAAGCTATTGACTGATAGCACTGTAAACCCCGCCCACTGTGATTTAAGGCCCCAACTCTCCAGGCTTTCAGGTCTCGTGGGTACGGCTGTTTACCTGCTTTACCCATCCACTAAACTAATTTAGCCTTTGAGATGCAGTTGTACTCCCATGCAGTCTGCACTGGCGAACCATATCTGTCTCAAAGAAAACAGTCACTTTAGGGAGATTCTAAAACCAAGCGAGTCCAGGCCAAATGGAAGTCGTGCAGCAATATATCATTGTGGAAGATGTGAGTAATTTAAAGCAGAGTAGCTTCAAGAGAAATGCAGAAAGCAAAGTGTTTTGGGGAGGAAGGTGGTCATTACCCAGCTCCCGGAAGACCCCGGGTCACCGCAGTGCAGCTCCTTTGAGACACAGCCTGGATTCTCTAGGCTAACAGACAGCGCTGTAATAGTGGACCGGTACCCAGAGACTGAAATAATCGGTCCTGAGGGTGACAGCCATGATCCATCAGTCACCGAAAATGAAGCTTTTCTAATTTGGGAATAGTGGAGAGTGCAGCTCACAGGAAACTCTTTCTCTTTCTGTCAAACTCGAAGAGGAAGCTTCCTCGCTCAGGAGAGCAGTGCCTTTGGGGCGCTGCGCATTCCTTAACGGCACGAACCCTTTCTGAAAGCGGTTAAGATGCCAACTGAGACTGGAGACAAATACAGCCTCCAAAGGCCCAGTATCCATCTAAGAGAAGCTCTGAGGTCACAAAGCCGTCCGTACGAGAAGCTAAGTAGTGCAGCATCTGATGATCTTAGCCCCTAAGCTAACATCGGTGTTGTGCCCCACATCGGAAGGTCAGTCTGAATCCCGCAGAACAGTCATATCTCCACTGGGCCCTTGGGCAAGGCTCTCAACCCCCAGAAAAGTTCCCCAGGGGCGCGGGACTCAGACCCCTGACCTGTATAGGCGTGCCTGTCTCAAAGGATAGCGAACTAAAGAATTCCAATGAACTTGTGCGATAGCAAATAAAACATCATTCATTACTTCCAGAAAGGCATGTGGAGCATCGGTAACCCCCAGGGCAAACGGGAGTAACAGACGCTAACAGGCAGCGACCCACGGCCGCAGGGGGGCCTGGGAGCGACACTGCCAGTCGAAATACTTCCGGCAGCTTCAGCCATTCCTGCGCCTTATACATCATACCGCATTTATCACAGTGGGGGTGGGGGCATGACGGATTGATGTGACCAAGCGCCATCGTGGCAGGCGGAGCCTGTGAAATTGTGAATTACTGTGAAAGCGAATTACAGCGTGAATGTTATGCTCCTCTTGCAGTCATATCTGCTTGTTATGCGTGGATTACTCTGTTTACCAGACAATAATGACCCAAGCGACCTGGGAACAGAGCTCAGTCCAATCAGCCTTTCCATCTCACAGTTTCTCCCTTAAAACTGGGTCGTGGTTCCTTATTTGTATCTTGTTATGGGATGATTTCTAGCTACACAGAGAGTGCCTTCTAATGGATGGCTTTTGGACTGTCTAGGCAACAGCGGTTGTCTGAAAATTTAAGCAGAAATCCACCATGCTGGCAAAAAAATAATAACATTGTTCAATATTTCATGAAGTCTGCATTCCTCAGAACAGGGAGACACTTTTGGAACGACTTGAAACAAACTATGAAGGTGCAGTCAGGAGGACACGCAGCAGACCAGCCATGCATGCAGAGGCTGAGCAGAGCCCAATGCCACCTCCAGCCAGCCTGCAGCCCAAAGACTCACCTCTGCGTTTCTGTGCCTTAGTTAGGACTCACCTCTGAGCTGGTCCCATTCTTCCCTTCAAGATCCCGCTTGCCTGAAAAACACCCCAACAGGAATATGGCCATGAGCATCAGGACAAGCTAGGGATGGCTACAAAGTTCACCAAGCTCAGCCAGGGAAAGGTGGTGGAGTGTGGCTCCACAGCTCAGATCTCTGTGCCCGTACTCAGAAAACTGCCAAATTCCATCCTCAGCAGACCCTCCTCTGAGCCCTTGAGCATGGCCTTCAACCCCCCCGAAAAATGCACCCGGGGTGTTGGATAAACGACTGACCCTGTGCTCAGACCCTAAGCTTCACTCTCACGCCTCTGTATGTGGCTGCATGAAAAAGGAAAGGATGATGAGATATGTGACAACTAACACGTTCCAATGTGCTTGTGCAAATAGCAAACAAAGCGTCAGGCAACGTTCCTGTAGGTGGCGCTCTTGCGGAGGGGGTGCAGTGATCCTGCCCCTGTCCGCTCTGGTGATGACCCACAGGACCTTTGAAGGAGCCAGTGTAGCTCTGCTCCCCATCATTTCAGTTTGGAGATGCATTGTATTGCTATTCGCGTTAAAACATCCTTAAAGCCTTAATGCAGACATTAGCTTCATGGAATTATACTATTCCTGAAAAACATGCATTTCCGGGATGAAAACAGAGAATGGCGTGCAGTATCAGATGGTCGGCTGCTCTGCCAAGAGGCCGTGGGGCTGCAACGAGGCCGTACCAAGAGGTGAGGCGTGCTGGGCTTGGATCTCCAGCTGCGTTCCATTTTTAGCAGATTGAGTCCTGGCTTCATGCTGTCTCTCTAACTCCCCTGTAGGACACAAAGGGAATTGCATCAGTGAGGGTGCAGGTAGGAGGAAGAGCCTTCAGCAGTCATAAGATCCTGTGAGAAGCTGCCTGTGCTTTGGGCCTGCGGTCTTCCCTCAGCTAGAACGATCTCATTCACACACATCAAAGTGATGGATGAGCCCGAGATTCTCCTTCCAAACAGAAACTCATTGTTATCTCTTCGCTTGGGAAAAAAACTAATCAAAATCCTTTAATACAGATGCTTTGACAACCAGGAGGAAAGAAAGACTGAAAATAACAGTCTTCCTCAGTGTGTTAGCATCCCTATATGGTCCAAGGTACATCGCTTACAGCTTGTTTCCGCCAAATGCTGGCATGAATCCCACTCACGCTCCACGAGGACGATGTGAGGACAGCGGGACAGGAGGACAGGACTGGACATGGACGATACCAGGGTTCAAACATCCCTACTCATCCTTAGTGCTTTCTGTGTTCTGCACCGCGGGCCACAGTGGACTGCTTAATAATTACCGCGTTGTCCGCCAGAAGCGTGACGATAAGCCGGCCGCTGAGCTGCACCGTGACTATGTGACCCTGACTGTGTCCTGCTCCTCTCCTTTAAAGGATTAGGTTGCAGGGGCTCAGCTCAGTCCCTTCGGCAGGACGATGACAAGAAAACAAGGAAGCGCTGCAGAGTGTTGCTGATGGGCCCCGGAAGGGACCCCCAAGGCAGCGCTGCAGAGTGTTGCTGATGGGCCCCGGAAGGGACCCCCAAGGCAGCGGCAAATAATTACCGCTGAAGTCCTGTTCTTTTGTGACCGACGCCCTGGACGGGGGCAGCGGTTTCTCCAGAGCTGTCACTCGAAAATTGGTGTTTACTGCTGCTGTTTATCTCTTTGCCAATATGTTTCCTGTCTGGGTATCACACCTGAGACAAGGTGTGATCCGGGCCGCCCGGCGGCTCCGCCCTCACTCACACTCAGTCTGGATCTGCTCCATCTCGTGCACCTCGGTGATGGACTCCTTCAGGTCCTCCACAAATTTCTGCAGCTCGTCCGCGCTCTGCCCACAGAAGTTGAGCACTTGCTTCTTCTCTGACCCGGGGCAAGGAGACACGATGGTGATGCCGTGGTGGTGGTCTGCAGGAGAGGCAGCAGGCTAGTGAGGGAGAAGTTCCAGAAGGGCCTTGAAGGTCTGCTCAAGGAAGCAGAAGCTCACAAGAACAAGTAAAAGCTCTGCATGGAAAAGTGAAGCTGGTCCTTCCGTTAGTGCATTACTCCCTTGCGTCTGAGGGATGTCATGTGTGGTGTGTTTACAATAAGCACCATTTCAGCTGGACAGCCCCGCTGGAGGCTACAGATGTGGCCTCACTACCAGAGTCTGTAAGAGTGGGTGTTTAATGGGAGCAGGCTGGCACCGGAGACGTGTAATTATGGAAGCAGCACAGAATTTCGATGAAAAGTTCAGATAAAAATGGATATATTGCTCCAAATCAATGTTCAAACACAGGAGAACTTTTGTACAAAAAACAGCAAAGGCTAAATACTGAACTAAACCCTAGACATTCTGTCCATCATAAATGATACATGCTATCATCATTCTTATGTTCTTTATAATATTAAATATTATTAATTGTGCCACTCTGAAAAAAGGGATTTAGTGGCTTATATCGAAAACATATTTTGTATACAACAAATGTGGAACATGAGGTTATATCATATTACAGGATAATGAGAGGTTATGTAAGAGAGATAAGGACTCCCCAGCACTGCACACCCTCTCCTGTCCTCCCATCCTGTAAGATCCTCCGCAGGCTCTGAGTGTCCCTGAGCTCAACCTCAGAACAGGAGAGAACAGCTAAGACACACGTAAGAAAGGAAGAACATGCAGGGATTACTGTCAGTGAGGAGGAACATGCAGGGATTACCGTCAGATGGGAGGAACATGCAGGGATTACTGTCAGAGAGGAGGAAAATGCAGGGATTACTGTCAATGAGGAGGAAAATTCAGGGATTACCGTCAGTGAGGAGGAACATGCAGGGATTACTGTCAGTGAGGAGGAACATGCAGGGATTACTGTCAGTGAGGAGGAACA
>JAAGVU020000061.1:32399692-32414288 GCA_011763525.2 Mormyrus iriodes | reverse complement strand
TCTGTCTAATGGGTGCGGGTTTCCAACAGGCGCATAGATCTGTCTAATGGGTGCGGGTTTCCAACAGGCGCATAGATCTGTCTAATGGGTGCGGGTTTCCAACAGGCGCATAGATTTGTCTAATGGCTGTTCTACTTCTTAGAAAAATTATAAAATGAGGATTTCTTTTCAGTCACATTCCAGGCCCCTTAACCTGTGCTGCTTTTGGCAATTTCAGATTTCAAACTAAGACTTGAAGCAAAAATGACAGAATTGTTTAGAGGAATACATTTTTCATGAAGCCTTGGTGTATGTCACACTCAGTCTCTGAAAAAAACCAGAGAAGGGGATTTGTACACAAAATGATTCTTTCTGTGTTAAGAGGTACCAATGAATAATTTAATAGCTGTCTTATGGTCCAAAGTTCATTTCAGGAAGAAACAGCATACTCTGAGTGTAATAGGAAATACCAGCTGAAAGAGGAACACAGAGAAAGGGACGTTGGTCTGTTTGGAAAGCGTTCCAACATTTGCTCATAACCTTGTCAGAGGAAAATCAGAATGCCACTATTTATATGACTTCCGTCCTGTAATTCAAACTTGTATAGATATAAAGTCCATCCATTTGGTTGGGGGGGGGGGGGTCTACTGTGTACTTGGAATGCAGAAGGAAACCAGATTATTGAGGGAAGTCCTGCACACTCCAGTGTGACTGACAGGGTGAAACCAAGAGCCGGTGACTGACAGGGTGATATCATGCCCCCCCCCCCCATACATCCATCCACAATGGCCTCTTCTCTTTTTGGTATATATATTTTGTCCAACCTAGGACAGTGTTTTATGACGTGTTAAACCTAGGAGCAATACAGGCTGCGGGTTTGCTTGTAAAGAGGGGATCTGCTGCCCACACCCCTTCAGGGGCAGATTATGTGCCCCGCAGCTGAGTACCATGATTGGTTTGAACAGCAGTATTATTTGGAAGGCAAGGCCCTCAGAATGACCTGACATCCAGGCATATTCCTCCATGTGGCCCATCTCGCCAATCACTACTGGGCATCTGAAGTTCACTTAAAAAGCGAGATTTATGGACAATCTGCTGCCGATATAGGAGAGAAAGTGGGCCGAAGCATTTGGGGGGGCGGCAGGAGAGACGGGGAGGCCAGGGGTGCACGTCACAGCTGTCAAAACGCCTCACCAAGACGTCGATCACGAAGGGGACCAGGTGTCACGCGGATTAGGCTGAGAGCATTACTGCAGATGACGAGGGCGGTGCCGTGGCATGAATTGATACCGCGTCCAGCACCGCGACACCACGCCATCCCATTGCCGCCAGCTTCTGAAGTGGTTTTAATTAGCCGGGCGCAGCCAGGGTCGCTTGCTCTGCCATCAGCACACCGTAAGGCCCCATGCGGCTCAGAAAGTCTTAGAGATGCTTTTAATCCGCCAATCACTCCTAATCAGCGCTGGCTGCCTGATCAGCAGAGCGAGTAATTAACTCGGCATTGAGCCACATGTGAAGATACCGGTGACATAAGACGGGGGACGCGTTTCCAAGGCAACGTGGCATTGATCACAGGTACAAGGTGGGTGTTCACCTGGGGGCGTCGCTGACAAGCGTCAGTCAGCTGGAAAGATTCCTTTGTCCCCAACTAAGCTCATTATCTCTAAGACAGAGTGGGGGAACCATGGAAGCATGACACGTCCAACATCCAAATGTCCTCACATAAGTCTCCATATGCATTTACAGCAAATCCTCAGCCTCTGCTTAGTGCAGAATCATAACATTACTGTGCATGTTTCCAGCTTTATTTCACTTAGAATTTTTGCTCTTTTAAATAAAAAACTGGTAATATCTTACTTACCAGGGGACAAATAATATAGCATTATGCTATTGCTTATGCATTAATTAATCACAAATTAAGTCTTAGTTATATATCAATCATTAATGAATCGTGACACATGCTTTATCCCAAGTAGTTACTATATTTGTTACTATATCTGTTAATTCTGTAAACCTTTGTGAACAACTGAAGGAACAAGGCATGAATAACACAAGTGAAATACTGATCTCATGTTTGTTCATCATTAATGAGTCATGCTTCTGTTTTCAAGTAGCGACTATATTTGTTCATAATTTGGTCATGATTTGTGCTTCACTAGTTACTGAGTTATTATTAAGTATCTCTGCCCCGTCGAGTGAAGTGTTACCAAAACAGCTTTTGTTAATTGCATGCAAGGTCGTCCCAGGACTGAATTTCCTGTCCAGTGAGGCTGAGAACAAACTATTGCCTGAAAAACAAAATCATGTCACACGTTTACAAATCTGTCATGTGACGCGACGAGCGGCTCTGATTTGCCACGGCTTGTCTGTGTGAGCGGTTTGGTGTGGGGTGATGAGGGTTCAGACCCGGATGAAACAGTGGGAGCCACTATTCATGGCATCCCAGCAACCTCCTTCACGTTCTGCCCCCTTCACAAAATGCTGGTCAATCAGCAGGAGCAGGACAGAGACACAATGGACAGTGAGGTGACCCACTGCGGTATTTATCAGCTCGCTTCTGAAAACAAACTCACAGGGAGGATGCGATGGATAACGAGTAGCGAGTCTGAGCTTTATCATCACAGGGAACCGAAACACCCAGCAGAATCTGGGAGCTCATAGTCTAAACACACTTTCTTCACAAATTAAAGATTTTTTGCTTCCCATTTTTGGAAGCGATAACTGAATGAAATGAAAGCAGTGGAATCAGTTAAATTAATGCTCAGTCGGTCTAAACAGAATTAGGGAAGATCAGACAACTGCACTCTGACTTTAATCCAAAAGTACGTTCCTCTTTCTAAAGGAGCTCAATTATTTACTCACTGCACACAGTTATAATAATTCTGGAAGTATGGGATGATGAAATAAGTACTGAATGTACTGGCGCCTGCTGCCTCTCACCAAAGTCTGCATATTTTGACACAGATAAACAGATGATATGACCAATCCAGACCCCAGGCACTGTAGTGGGGAGGACTCAGATCTCAGTAGTTACCAGGGGTCTCGTCAAAAATGCAGCGGACTGGAATTTTAAGACATTGATTTGCTAAACTATCCTGTTTGAGCATGAAATGCACAGAGCTGTCAGGGGAAACTCAAGACCTTGTAAACGACAGGCAGAAGGATATGGCTGGGAGAGAGCAGGCTGAGTTATGGTGGCCGGTGCCTTATGTGGCCTTCAAGAAAGGTGCGTGTATAACGTTCAGCTGAGAGTCATACGTAAACGGAGCCATGACATGCCCACATAAAGGGAGCACAACTTTATTATTTTAACTATATTTTGTTTGGATTAAAATCACATTAATCTCACATTCTCCTAGAGATCAGTATGCTTTTCTTGGTCGGGGAGACTCCCAATAATGGCACCCGGGTGATGAAGAGTATCGCAGAGCTTCTGGAACACTGTAGGGTCTCCTAGTGACACGCTAGCCTTCTGTCCCATCAGCAAGCTCCCCGGCCAATTAAATTCTCTAACCCTCACGCCAGCAGGAAAAGTGATCTCCGTCAGCCCGCCGAAGGTCTTACCTTTCCACTCAGATGAACAGCGGAGCTAAGTCTGGGGCATAAACTCGGACTAATCATGGAGCTGCAGCCGTGTGCACTTTGCCCTAAATTGTGCTGCGCCGTGGCAGAGTAGCTGAGACTGACTTAGATAGGGAGATTGGCTCCAAGGCCAACCTCGGGCTAATCTCCCGATCAAATTCTGTATTGACTTTTCGATTAATCAGCCAGCTTGCCACTAGATGACACACCCAAGGGTCTGAGAGAAGCTCCCATATGCAGGAGATGGGAGAGACCAAACGCATCCCAGAACCCAGGCAGAGCTCCAAAGTCGAAGTATTCCTGCTGGTGTGGAAACGGCGCCGGCCCTCTTGGCTCTTACAAAAACTCACCCCCTTTGAGACACGGCCATACGTGGTATCAACAAACAGCCGAAATGGCTCTAATGACCTGGCATAGCTCGGAGTCCGGCATGTGTAGGTGTGTCAGTGACGTTTTTTTCCCAGACTTCATTGTAATATGTCACTTTATCATGGTTCTGTTACATGATGCAGACTTTGCTTACTGTGGGTATAAATTAGTGCAATTGAGAAAAGGATCATTTTAAGGGTGTTTAGTTAAGAGTTGTGGCAATGTGGGGTTAGGGCTCTCAGAAGTAACCGTTAGAAAACAGGATATGCATCCTGGATGAGTCTCAGGCGCTCCGGGGGAGTTTGTGGTCTCTGCCGTCTTTCCCACAGCAGACCCAAAGCCCGCGCCCAAAGCCTGCAGTCAGCTGTTGGGAACCACAGCAAGAGTCTGACAAGTGAATCCCCAGTACCAGGCTTTTGACAGCCCTCCCGTCACTCAAAACCACAGTAATCCATCAAAAAACTGTCACATCCGCACACCACCGCCAGTCACATGGTACGCCGCGCCCGCACACCACCGCCAGTCACATGGTACGCCGCGTCCGCACACCACCGCCAGTCACATGGTATGCCGACTCTGCTTACAGATGAAACGCAAAAAGCGAGTGCCCAGCGGACACGCAGGACACATCCAGACCTCCTCCTGCTCAGATATTCTTTGGCTTCTCCATCCATCCCAGAGCTGGAAATTACTATTTAAAATGGTGCTGTTCCTTTTGTCTTTGGCAGAAAAGATAATTTATGGTCTCCACTGATATCTTGAAAGCCTGAGATTCTATCCACTGAAATAACAGAATTTAATTACCTTTCATCTGGATGTAAGAAGAAGCCCCAGCCATAGTGATTGGCCCTCTGACACCTGCCCCAAAATAACTAGCATCTTGTCAAATGAACCGAGAGAGAAAACTGTGAAGGATAGAATAAGAGGAAATGTAATGGAATAGTATTGAGCAGTATTGCTACTGAATTGAATAGTGTTACTTACTTTTTTACATATTAATTAATTTTTAATAAGACGTGATCCATACAATTACACAGAAAAAAAATGAATATGAATCCCTTATTTAAATTTATTTGCTCCCGCTGTGATAAACACAGACTAAGTTGTTTTTAAGACTTTCTCATCTGGAACACAAACCAGTGCAGGATAAGTTTCATCAGAGCTTGAACCCCTTTATGGTCCTTGGGTGAGAAGCGGACCAGTAATGACTTCCTGCTTTGAGACCTTCCACACAAGATTGGTGGAGCATTCACGAGTCTGCTGAAAACATCAAGAGCTGAAGCAGTCATCCTTGCCATCGTTCACGTATTTCCCCGGCTGAATCCTGCTCCGAACGGCACGCTAACATGAGAAAGGTCGTTGGATTAAGAATAGAGCAAAGATGTGAGGAAAAGGAGGAGGGTGACACACAAAACTGTTCGGTAACTGGACCAGGGAGCTCAGCTTCATGCGCTTTCTGCTCCTGCAGGTGGTGTCCTGTGCATCTTGCAGAATGTTTATATCCACCCTCATGGTCTGTGATCAAGGCTAAGTGCTGGAATTCCAGATGAAGGGAGAGAGAGGTGGGGGAGGCGGAGAGGCCCAGGGGGAGTGCTCCTAAAACGGAACAGGGCCAGCAGCCTCTGTGCAACGCTCACGCTACGCTCGGTTTCCAGAAGGGTTTCCAGCAGCTCTCATAAGTGTGGCCCAGGGAAGCAAAGGATCCAGTGCCTTGAGCTCTCCTGGAGGAAGTGAAGAAGGCGCTTGGTCAGATGCGGCGGCTTGTTTGAGGCTCATTATGGACTTACAAGCTGCGCAACTGAAGCAGCTGGCACAAGTCATTTTCTTGAAAATGTTGTTTATATAGGAATTAATATACCTCTCCAAAGATCATTTGAACTAAAGAGCAGTTTGGTGAGATTAACTATGACATGGGGAGTGGCTCCTCTAGTGATCTCATCAAGGAAACTGCTCAAGTTCTGCTGCCAAAAACACTCTAACCACATCTGCCAGGTGCCGCTCGCTTTCCGACCCACTCGCTGTGGAAGGGGGCCCGCGGAGGTTGGGGGGCAATGCCAGGTGAGTGTGCTCATCTATATCCATCTTCCCCACTCATCCCTCGGTCTTGGTAATTTATCTGTATAAAGTGGCGTGTTCCAGGTGGAGCTGGTGCACCGAGAGCACCAGGGAACAACATTTCAGTATTTTCTGCTTTGTTCTCCAGTATAACTTTAGCTTTACTCTAAAGCCTGGCGCTGTTCCATCCCAACTCGGCTGTCCCTGAAAAAGGATAAACCAAAAATATTCTAGCGGGTGGCTGCTGACCCTGCCTGCCATGTGACTGTGAGGATCTCCCACAGTCACCTTCGAAAACCACAGTGGCAGAAAGCTTCATAACAGCGTCTATAAACGTATCTATACCAGCATCCATACGAGCGTCCATAGCAGCATCTATAGCAGCGTCCATAGCGGCATGTATAACAGCGTCTATAACAGCGTCCATAGCGGCGTCTATAACGGCGTCCATAGCAGCATCTATAACATCGTCCATAGCGGCATCTATAACATCGTCCATAGCGGCATCTATAACATCGTCCATAGCGGCATCTATAACATCGTCCATAGCGGCATCTATAACATCGTCCATAGCAGCATCTATAACATCGTCCATAGCGGCGTCTATAACATCGTCTATAACGGCGTCTATAACATCGTCTATAACGGCATCTATAACATCGTCCATAGCGGCATGTATAACATCGTCCATAGCAGCATCTATAACATCGTCCATAGCAGCATCTATAACATCGTCCATAGCGGCGTCTATAACATCGTCTATAACGGCATCTATAACATCGTCCATAGCGGCATGTATAACAGCGTCTATAACGGCGCCCATAGCGGCGTCTATAACGGCGCCCATAGCAGCGTCCATAGCGGCGTCTATAACAGCGCCCATAACTGCTTTCGTAACGGAAATTGCTCACAGTCGATGTCTCACTGCACACTAACCAGACTGCCAGAAAAAGGGCATGATTAGCTGGCTGGGATGTCTTGTTGAATCCTGCTCCTGAGTGGCCGTCCTCTCAATGTCTACTACCTCTCTCTTATTGCTCAGTGCCCCCACCTACCCATCCCTGAGATTTCATGGTATTTAAATCGCCAGTCCCTTATTAGTTATACAGACTGAGGAGTTAAAGAGTTCAAACCCAACTAAGCATGTAATACAATCATGCCATAACCTGAACGGCAGAGCCAACATGAAGGCAGAGAGCCCGGGCCGAGGGCCGACAGCGAAGGGTGTGGGGGGCACTGTGAATATCCGAGTCCGACTCTCTCCACAGCCTGCCTCTGACTCCTGTCTGATTACCGTCCTCAAACTGAAGCACCAGAGGCAAACTAAACATCAATTAATCTCAACACTGAAGTCTTTTTTTTTTTCCTCAAACTGCCATGTAAATAGTGTAAATGCACTAACTGCCATCCGTAAAAATACATGTACATATACATATACAGGAAGTACATATATTTCCTTTCTTTGTTTAAATTCTGCATTTAAATGAAATAAACTTTGAAGGTTAATTAGCATCCCACTTAGCATAATTAACGTGAGCTATGTGTTGGTATGTGTATGAGAACCAGCTAACATAACTCATTCATTACAGCAAAGTTGTGATCTTCCTGGATCTTGAGCCACAGGAATCGGGTTAAGCAGTGGCTAGGCTCAGCCTGGCTGGTGGAACCGTGGGGCAGGAACCATATTTCATCTGGACAGCTGACACAGAGGCTGCGTGTCACTCTCACACAAGTCCCACCATCTGATATCTGTTTTTATAAATGGCTGCTCTGCTCCCCTTTGTCTACGTTACACATGTATGAGCGGATCGTACTGTGCTGCGGGTGAAGCTATAGGCAACTCCAGGGCCGCACAGCCGAGCCCGGAGAATGTCTGATCATGTACAAGTGCGCCCTCCATGTAATATTTAGTCTGCTGCGATGGTGAATCTCTGCAGACTTGCACTTCCTGTTTTTCCCTTAGTTTTGCAGGCCTAACTCCACACTGCTTGGCCGCCGCGCCTCCAATTGTAGCTCGGAGCGCCAGGCCCACCTGGGTGAGGAATGCTTTCCTTTCTGCACTAGCAGAGCATGAGCAACATAGGCTCCCTTTGCAGCGGCCAACCTGGTGTCTGATACCTGGCAGCTGAGGGTAACCAAGATGAAGCCCTCCCCCAGTCCACAGTGAATAAAGCCTGACGGGTCCCTGAACAGACATTTTCAAAGGGTTCAACTTCAATCCAGAATACATTACATTTATTTAGCAATTTGCGTGACACACAACCGCGAAAGCCAGTCCTTGGGGTAGCTGGGGGTTAAGGGCCGTGCTCAAAAGGCCAATGGTGAAACCGCTCAGCCAACCACGGAATTTCAGACGGTGACCTTCTGATCACAGACACGGTGTTCTAACCCACTGGGCCAATCCCCCTCAGCAATACCATAATGCAATTCGTTCCTCTATACTAGTTTATTCAGTTGAATGATGGAGGGTTTGCGAGCTGACCTAAAATGCTATTTCACTTCAATAGCCCCCACCCACCCCTCATTGCACTTTCTGCACTGTTGGGAGAAACCCCACAGGTGAAGGTTGTCACCATCGAGTATATCAATAATTGAGTTATCTACCAATTCATTGAGTAATCATTTATATAATATATAATATAATATAATATACATTGCACTTGGCGCGAGGCAGCAACTAAATACCCAATGCAGGGTACATACTCAGCCACACATACGGTCAATTTAGGCAGTCCGATTCATTTAAGTTAGATGTTTTTGGACAGTTGAAGGAAACTGGAGAATCTTCCGAAAAGCCATTCCCACACAGGGTGAACATGCAAACTCCACACGCAGAAAACGGCGGTGTGCAGCGACTGCTCCCCACTGCAACACTGCCGCCCTGACAGGTCTGCACAATGCGCGATGTTAATACCTACACGGCATTTCATGCACATGCTGCAGTTGTCACATCACCATCAACAGTCTGCTGGGTTCAAACCATGAATAAGTTGTGCTAAAACATTTTTACTCAGTCATAGGAGACCAAACGTAGCAAGGTTTTGTAGCGGTAGTGTATTGGAAATTATCTGATTATGTCTGTTCTGTCCTGGCTGTCCTCCTGAACACTGCAGGGTGGGTCGAATAACTGCAGCTGCACCTGCAGTCCGCAACACCAGCAATTCTACAGACCGTCTGTGACTTCTTGCATTAATCAGTTCAGAGTGGCCATTTTAGCGTTGCACTCTATAGGCTGCAGACTAACTTTTTGCGCATGTTCGCTCATTGTGAAGCCCCTTTTTGCTTTGGCAGCAAGACAGAAGAGGAAAGTGAGGGGGGTAGCTGTTGGAGTAGTCAAGCTGGGACATTCCTGAAGCTGTCCTACAAACTGGACTTCTGATTGCGAGCTTTTCAGGGTCTTAAGAGAAGCCTCCTGAACAGGGTGCTATTGGCATTCATAAGGCCATCCATCCTTGCCACTGATGTGTCATTGGGGGGTCTTGGCACTCTTCTATCTCATGATCAGGCCCATAACTTTTGCAAAAAAGTCTCTCAGTCGCAGCTAAGCTAACTACCCTGTACTAGACTTGAGTTTCTGGCTTTGAAGTGGACGGTGTGTGACAAGTTCAGCCATTGGCTGAAAGGCCATAAATTCACCATATGGACTGATAATCCCCTTACATACATTCTGACGAAGCCCTAGCTAGATGCATTCGAATAGAGATGGATCTCTAAGCTTGCGCCATATTGCTGTGGTTTTTTACGCTGAGGGGAAATTCGGACCTTATAGGCGGGCGCGCTACAACAAAGGTTCGCTAACTCCAAGCTTCCTGAAACAGTGGGACGGACTCACTCTACTAAATGGAATCCTGTAAGGGGTCACTAAGGATCCCCTTACGAAACACAAGAGGGTTCAATTCATCGTCCCAGACTCCCTTAAATCCCAGGAACTTTCCGGTGTTCCTGACCATGCTGGTCATGAGGACCAGCCCCAGATACTCTGCTAGGCACACCAACACTTTTTCTGATGCAGATGTATCCTCAGCAAAATCCCAGGACCTGGAGTGAAAGCCCCCCTGGAGAGCATTAAGACCTCTACCCCCATGGAACTCGTATGCATTGACTTCTAGACAGCTGAGGATAGTAACAACCGATCTGTAGATGTACTGGTAATTACTGACCACATCACTAAGTTAGCACATGGTTTTCAGTGCCAGGACCAGACAGCAAAGAAGGTGGCCAAGAAGCTCTGGGATTAAGTCTCTGGTGATGACCTGCAATCAGCCATAGCCCTGGCCCAGAAGAACTGCACTGCTGAGCAAGTGCACCAGTCTGACCAGTATAACAAGGGAGTAAAAGGGAACAAAAAAGGAATCTGAGGCAAGTGCAAGCTTGCAGACAAGTGGGAACCTATGATTCATACAGTAATGGCATCGAAACCTGCATTCCACATCTACAAAATTAGGGACCAAGAAGGCAATGAGCGAGGGGTGCACCACAGTCTTTCTCCTTCAGCTGAACTTCCTGCCCCTTGGTGTGGTCCTGAATGGTGAAGCTACTCAGGTATCCAGGCCCCCCTCAACTGCGCTTGATGTCTTGACTTCATCTGGCTTTCCCGACACAGTCTTGTCAGCAGTGTATACTGGTGCTCTCTCTGGCTGACCTATCCCAGGTTGATGGCAGTGAGGAAGACAGCACTGCATCATGGATTGAGGGCATACAGCCGTGGGAAAAAAAATAAGAGACCACTATGTACTTTTAAACAAATCTGCATTGTTTAATCCTGGTTTAATCCTGGTTCTGCTGGCAGGAGGCTACGCTGAGCAGCAGATTGCTTCCAGGTTCAAAATTTCTAAGACAGCAGTACAAAAGAATAAGATGAAGCAGGAGACACTGGGTACGACCAGAAACCAGCCAGGAAGAGGGTGGAAGCGACTTTCTAATGCCAGAGATGACCGTTAATTTCTCTGACAGTGCCTCATAAATCAGAGGATGACGCCAAGTGACCTTAAAAATGAATGGGAAACATTAAATGGTGTGAAGCGCACTGCTAGGACAGTCCATATCAAGCTCCTAGAAGTAGGACTGAAGTCAAAGCAAGGAAGAAGCCCTTCATTAATGAACCAGGCTGCAGTTTTCAAAAAATATATTTTATTCACAGATGCACTCCCATAAATTGAGAAATGAGTAAGACAAAAAATTTGGTCTTTGATTTTTTTCCACGACTGTATACTGCATATATAATACATGCATACAAATGTTGTATTATGTGACCAATTTGAAAGTTTTATTACATTTTGTTCCTGAAATTCACCCTGCATCCACCCTTTTGCTGGGAGCAAAGAATTCCCAGTTTGGATCCTAATGATACCTTTAAAATCCCAATCAGTGGTATTCCCAAATTTGGATCAAAGGAATCCCAATCTTGTGTTGAACAACACGTACTGAAAAATTGATCCAGATCAAAACCAAGACTGGATTATGTGATCTGATCTGATTTCAGAACCCTTTTTTTTTTTCTTTTGAACGACCCATTTTTGAAGGTCTGATCCAATACAATCTAATCCGATTACTTCTGCACAATGGGGCTCTGCTGATTGAATGTGAGGCCGGAAGATCTTCCTAAAATAGCAGAGCAGCAAAGTGACATTGGCGAGAGATGGTGCAGAGTCCTGTTCTGAGACCCTGAGACTCTGGTAAACAGTTTATGATTATGAAATTATAAATTATCAAAAGCAGAACAAAACACAAGCTGAGTGAGCTGCCTGCCCCTGACGTATGGCTGCCCCTCTGATCTCTGGCGCTGTCACAATGTGCTTCGGTCCCGGCTTTGTGTCCTGGCTTGGTTCTCTCGCCTGATGCGGAGCCCGTAGAAGTGTAATTATCATTCTGGAATAAACTGCCCAGATGCTTAGCAACTCCGATCATATTCATTAATTTTGCTAAGCTGATCGCTTCTAGTGGCTCCTCCCCCTCCTTGCTTTGCCAAGTTTATAATTAATGTTCTCTTTGTTTGTGTTTTGCTCTTTGCTCTTGAAAAGGCGGTGGGTCTGAACCCTTTAATAAAACGCTCCCGTCTCCATTGAAAAGTACAGACCAGATAATCGCTTGCAGGCACCTTTTATAGACAAAATCCATTCACTCAAGAGCCACTAATTGTTCCTAGCTCAAATAATGGCCCAGTTAACTTGTATGGATATGTGGTCTACAGTCTGATTGTTCAGACCGGATTTCAATGCAGAAAAACCCCCACTGAGAGAGGGCTCTCATCCAGACCGCTCTCTCACCCTGCTGTGTGAGGAACACACCCAAACGTGTCTCTCTAACAAGCCCCGCTGTCCAAAACACTTTTTCTTATATCGCGCTACAGTCTCTTGAACACTGTTACTGGTGTCTAAAAAATGAGACCTTGCTCCAGCACATCCAGGGCTCAGCGCCGACTTACAGGGCCTGTGATATCTGCTTCACCATCTTATGCAGTGCGCATAATCTCTGTTGTGGTAAGCGGCAGACAGATTTTCCAGACGCACAGCCCTCGTGCACGTTCGTAGGTATGAGTGTGTACCTGTGTCATTCTTTGTAGCAGTCACTTCTATTGTTATTTCATTGCGTAGCGGATGCGAATCCCTGCCTTGCATGGCCGCTCGGGTACTCCAGGGCAGGGGCATGCCTGGAGCCTGTCCCAGGAGGCACAGGGGGCCAGGAACAGGACACAGAGACATTTAAAGAGCCCGATCCATCAAAAGGACATGCTTTTGGACTGTGGGGAAACCTGAGTACACTGTAGAAACTCAGACAGGAAGGACATGCAAACTCCTCACACACAGCGACAGGAATCAGCCCAGGACCCTGACAATGACGGGCCACAGCGCCTCCCAGTGAGCAGCGCACCACAGGCAAGTCTCTCTAAAGGCAGGTCTCTGTAATGTCACACAGATCTGCATTTTGTACTAGAACTACATGGCTAGACATTCACTCAAGCCATTTAGATCGCTCTTTGCACTGTGATGCACTTTTTGAGACACAAACCTGCAGTTTTCTGCACCAGCATAATACCCCCGTTGCCCTCCGTTTCAATGAAAATACGACATTGTCCACTTCGACTGTGTGCTTGTTAGGGTTAGGCTGGGGAGTCTCTATAGTCATTGACAGTAGCAGGGAAGACCCGGAACAAGCCACTGGCCCACCGAAGATCTACAGTCACTTCCACCTGAAAACAAGATGGCTGTGCCTGTGCTGACAGAGTGCACATAAACAAACACGATATAAGAGTGGTGCCACGGGGCACAGAACGTACCGCATACAGCTGGGAGCTTCTGCTTCGGGCGCGTCAGGAGCAGGGCAACAGAACTGATGTAGGATGGTCTGGTTCCTGTGTGACAGATGATGGGAAACAATTGTGAACAACACAGGATCCATCTAAGGGAGCAACGTTTCTAACAGCCCTCAGTTATGATAAAAATCATCCTATTAACACGAACAGCCCCAAGAAGGCAAGATTGGTATGTGGCTAAATGTCTTTGTTCCTTAGCTCATAGCAACTTTTTAGTGCTAACAGGCACATGCTAGCAATGAACTCCAGTCAGGCAAAATGGAGAAACCAAATGAGAACCATATGAAGGAGCAGTAATACCAAGCAAGCTAAGAAGCACTGCCATTTCGCCAGTGTGCCAAGTAAGATGAAGGCCGAACCAGAGCCAGCGGCGGCAACCAGCTGGATTAAATTGTTCGTTCTTTATAAGCATGAGAAGGACTAGGGTGCTGAAGAAAGCTTTGGTATTATCAATGCTATTGTTACGATTAGGTTGTATCCTGGCAACCATATAGACAGCGTTTTTCTAGAAAGTTTCTGTATGCTGTCCGGCTCTTCAGGCTTGGCTAATTGCGCTAGATAGAGTCCAAATACTGTCAGATGAAAATATAAATTTAAAAAGGTGCCAATATACTGCCTAATTTATTAGTATTATGTTAATTATAAGTACTGACCTATTCTTAGGATTCGCCTATGGGCTGAATGGACCTCGCTTTAGAATGTCTCCCCGATCGTGTCTCACATCTCACTGCTGAACAAGGTAATATACATGCTGAATTGGTATCATTTCTCTCTTCAAGGCAACACATTATTCTAGTCATACTTTTTAAACAAAACACAGAAAGTATTTCCCTCCCTCCTTCGCTCCTTCCCGAAATCCGCAGCCTCTGACAGCCTGAACTGGACCCGGAGGGATTAGCAGGGTTACTGACAGTGTTGCAGGTACATCAGAAACAGACAGTGTCCCCACAGGAGAAGGAAAAGTGTAGTTAGCTAAAGCGCCGGCCCCATTCTCTCCCTCCCTCTCAGCTTGGCTTTCCTCTCCGTATTCTGCAGCTGAGTGACCAGGAGAGAGCTTCATCTGAACACAGCGGAGACTTTGAAACATGGAGGCCGTGTGACATGCTGGTGAAGAGTCCAGCGGAACTTTTATAGTGAGAAGCATGTAGTGACATGGATCTTAGTCAGAGCTGCAGAAATTATAGAAATGCAGGGAGCACACAGCTAATGATGACTGACCTGACACCATATACACTCACCTAAAGGATTATTAGGAACACCATACTAATACGGTGTTTGACCCCCTTTCGCCTTCAGAAC
>JAAGVU020000061.1:32384251-32397600 GCA_011763525.2 Mormyrus iriodes | reverse complement strand
GTAATGCTATAATATGTCGTCACGTGACGACATGCTCTCGGTGCATTCCGGGATAGGCTGCAGGTGCAGTGCAGCATCAGCGGTTACAGAAGATGGATGGACGTACTTCTGAATGCGAAAGACATCTGAGCAAAGGAGAAGCCACAGCCAGAGTGGGCCAGACGGAGGCATGACACTGAGGCGCCGGGACGCTATTTCTAAGCACATAAATGCAATAAACGGGCAGATGTGTGTTCAGCTCCCAGCATCTTATCCTCGGGGGACAATGTTTTGCATACGTTGCGCTAGTTCTTTCACCATATTTGGGATTCGCAGTCATGGGCTTGTTCGTCACGGCAACCCAGACGAGCCTCTTCCACGTGCCGAGAGACTCGGTAACGACAAACCATCGCCGGCTGAACGACAAAGCGTGGAGTCCAGAACTAACAAAAGGCAAGCCAAAGCGGCAGATCACAGGTCACGTTTCTTGTACAAATAATCCCAGGTGATTCTACCAGGTGACCATGGATTTATGCTTCCAAAGACATACTAGCCGGGGTAATATTCAAATAGCAAATTACATCACTGAGGGGATGAGGTGCGGTCTGGATATTGCACACATAATGGGCATAAGTCACAAACAGAAGGGTTATAGTTTGCATTGCAGTATATGCTTCCTTTTAAGGATCATGCCTGTCTGCTGGAGCCCCTGAGGCTCTATGATAGAGCGTGAGAATTGGCCAGTACACTACCCCTACCCCCACCTCCACGCTGTCCTTTAATAAGGTCACCTGCAGAGATAGTGAATAACACGCCGGTCCCCCATGAGTGGAGCTGCATTGTTCTAGCTGACGTGAATTAAGCACGGTCATCCTCGAGAACCGGGGTCTCCGGTCCGTACTGTCTGCCGAGGAAGTAAGTCCAATTACACCAGGGTCGTCACCTCCTGACTTTGACAAATGGCCCGTCGCCGATTCAATGGACAGGCCCCTCTATTCACACAGAGGAGAACATGCATTTGTTCGCAGTTCGTTCTGTGACAATGTGCTGTATTTTTCCCCAAGTCTTTCCATCATAGCCCCTGGGGGGTGCTGTGCCTGTATAAATCCCAGGCTTGGCAGAGTAGTTTCATCGTTGGAACCCTGAGCAAGGCCCTTAAGCACCAACTGCAAGGATTGACTGACCCTGCTTTCTCAAAAAAATGCATGTCACTTTTGAGAAAAGTGTCTGTTAAATAAATAAAATGTAAAAAATGGACATAAGGACTTTCTAGATTGTCATTAACCCCCAGATTGGCCACACCTGGCCCACACCAGCCACAGAGCGGGCTGACTGTCACTGCATCGCCTCTCCTTACTGCAGGAGCAAGGTCGCTGTCTGGATGTTAAGTATGTCGCCTGCTGGTCAGACACGTGCAGAAGCAGACCAGCTTAGGCCAGACGCTGAAGGAGGGCGTTTTATGATCAGACATTTGGAAGAATGAACACAAACTTGGTGCTGTTATGCAACCCAACAATCGGCACTCATATTGTCTGTGTTGTTTATGTGGCCAAAATATTTCTTTCATTAAGAATTCTACTACTTCCACTAACAGGCCTATTTAATACTAAAGGATGGCACAGATTTATGAAGTATTTGCTACATTCAGGTGGTTCATTGCTACTTCTGACCTTTCTAAAATAAATGAAAGATTTAATGAAATCAAACCAGGCATGGTGAAGACACCTTGGTGATGACATCACCGGGTGAGGGCAGCACTCCTTAGGACCCGATGGCTGGTGAGGGCTGTATGATCTCATCACCGGGGGGATCGCAGCACCAGCCCACCTACCCCCCCACAGTGTGCTGATACTGTGTCCCAGCCTCACGATGACAGACAGACTGCCCCAAGGCTCCGTTTCCCCGCGGTTGGACTGGTAGGCAGACCAATCTGGGTCGGGTGGAACAAAAGCTCTGTTTACAGTCTCCACCCGTTCATCAGAACGGTAGATCGGATTCTTTATGATCGCCGTTAAAAATAGTGTGGAGCCCCGGCTTATCCGCTACCATGGCGGCACCGTCTGCTTTCGCTTCGCCTTCCTGCTGTCCGGCTGCCAGCTCCTCCGGCCCCTCCCCCGCGCCCCTGGCCCCGCAGGCGCCTGTCAGCCACCCCCCCATTACCGCCAGGCTTACATAACAGCGGAGTTATGACTAAAGCTGACATGGAGAGAATAGGAGAGCGTTGGGGGGGGGCGGGTTAGCGTGCACCTTGGTCATCCCAGGCAGGCCAATCACGTGACATGCTGCTGAGAAGGGCCGTCTGCAGCGTGCCGCTTCCGACGCACCGGCGCTCCATCTGCACGCGTTTGCATTCTGCTCATGACCCGCCGTTGCTGAGCACGACGTTGCCGCTCTGCACAGACCCCCACAGACTAACATCTGCCAAACTGACTTCAAACGCGAGCTGCAACACAGTCCACTGACGTTTTTGGAGGACTGAGAGCAAACGCTGAAGGTGTCACATTGTCCGAGCCGGAGGTGGCCGAGCCAGGGGAGGCAGCGATGCAGACAGAATCACCCGGCAAATCACCCGCTGAAGCCCAGCAGTACCGCTTTTCTGTGGTCCTTTTAATTAATAACATGCAAAAGTTGACAAAGCAGCTGAGAGAAACAGAGCAGGAGAACTTGAGAAAACACACCTGCTTTCGCTTTCAGTGGCCCAATGGTTCACACTCAAGGACAGGAGAAGCTGGGCGGTGACTGAACCCTGGCTCCCCCAGCCTGACATATTTCAGCATGAGGGGAGAAAAATATGAAGTGTTTTTCTTCCCAGACGTGCAGTTGGTGGAGCTCGTCTGGGAGACGAGCCCTGATCCCCTGCCTACCAACATGTACGGCTATCAAACCCCCACCAGGGGGCGCTAGTTATAATTGCACTCTATTTGTTCTTGTTTCACCAGCAGTAAATGCATTCTACAGTAAGAGTCACACGCTTCTTGGTCTGCCCATGCCCACCCCCCTGCCCCTTCGAAGGGGGTGAGGCGGGGGGGCCGGAGGATGCTGGAATCTGTTTATTTTTGCTCCTGATTTAATTATAAGGATGAAATTAAAACATTTGGTGACATTTGCGTAACCTGTGGTTATTTCACCAATTTTGCATCTAGACGTGACTCACACCAGACGGTGGGAATCGTCACAAAGATATTTCTGTTTCTGAGTGGGTGCTGAGAGCCGAGTCGTCCGGCTCACCCCCGGGGTGGCTCTCGTTAAAGAAATTCTTATTTCTTATATTTATTGGCTCCACAATTCATTATGTATAGCCATGCATTCAGGTCTCCTTTGGCCGTCGGCTGCCAAAGACCTCCTTCTGGAAACAGTACTGCTCAAACAATCACCATTCATTTTGGTGGACTAAGTGCCGTAAACATGAGCTGCTGAAATGGAGTCTAACAAGCAACACGACGCTTACCGCCGTCTCAGGTGGGAGAAAACGGGGGCGGGTTCCACGTAGGACGTTTGTGTGGAAGCTCACCATCCCACTCCAGTGACAGTCAGGAACCTTACAGAATGTAACTGGGAGAAGGCGAGGCTCCCCGTGGTCCCAGCACTGAGATTTACAGCCCACAGCTGGGTAAATGTGTCTCAGGGCACTGCCTACCCATATGCATGAGACCATTCTGCTGTCATCTTCTGTCATTCGCTGCGCTGAGTGGAAGATGCTTGAAACCTGCTGATGTTTCCACCTACCACATATGTCTACACATTTGACTGATATTTTGACCGAAATGCAGGTTGGCTCTGGAAGGATCAGTGATCTAAATTAAATTGTCGGAAGTCAAAATTCAGAAATAAATGGAGACTGGTTAATGATGAGGGTTAAAGCATGTTAGGCATGATCAGAAATCCTTAATGCTTCCGAGAAAGCGTATTGAGAACTGAGACAGTATTAGCCTGTTAGCAGCTCAGGTTAGATTGCAGATTCGGGATGGAAGAGCAAGCAAATAACACTTAGCCGGCTCTTAAACTCTGCAGAGATACTGAATTGCAAAAAAAATGTTATTGGGATTTCAGATGTAGTTTCTCAAACTGTCCACCTCCACATTCCCAATAAGCTGCAGGTGAGTCGTGGCTTCAGTGGATGTTTTTGCACCAGAATCCAGAACACAGAAGGAGAACAGACCACTACAAAGGAACCGTCATGTTAACTTAGGCCTTAAATCCAAGGGCATCTCCGTTACCACAAATCACATTATAAAGTAACTAAAAGAACAAAAGAAAGTACCAAGAAACGTTTCCTTTCTGGCGCACAGTATTTTACTGACTTTATTCAGCTTAGATAATATTTTATGTTTCAACATTAATTACCGAGTTCCAGATGTGCCATGGTCTGAATTCCAGCTGCACACTGAAGTGACATTTATGGGGAAAAAAGTAATAAGATGTGGATAGATGTTTAGCTGTGCTGCATACAGAATCCAGCCGATCGACCTGTCAGAAAAAGGTGTCTAATGCTTGTTTGTGCGAGGGGGACGGATAAGCGCTTCTCTTTCTGTCCTCTCGCTGAGAAACCCCAAGGCTTTTTATATTTCGCGAGTGGAAAACCGGTGCCAATGATCATCACTGCAGTTAAACGTAATTTCTCCTGAACCCAGCACTATTACAAATTACTGTTCCAAAAATAAGAACGATGTGAAATTAAAACACATAACTGGCTGGACTCCTCGGGATCAGCATGCAACATCTTTGCAGATAATTAATCACCGGTCTTGCACAGATCTCTAAATCACCGCTAGTCCCAGGTCACCGCTGGTAAACAACTGACGACCCATTAATCCCTGATCCTTGTCATTTTCTCTTCTCACATTCTTTCAGAGCCCTCCTGAGATGCAGGATTCTCATATCCAGCTCCTTGTGGCTCTCTCTGGCCGTTGGGATATATAAGCGCCACTCTGCTGTGTGTTCATGTCTCATCAACCTCAACAGGAGACAGACTCTCTTCTGGGTCAGAACCCTACATTACAGTTTATGTATTTAGCAGACACTCTTATCCAAAGTGATGTACAATGGAGAAAGCAGGGTCAGCCAGTCCCTGGAGCAGTTGGGGGTTAAGGGTCTTGCCCAAGTGCTCAATGGTGACATCACTCTGCGGACCCTGACATTTGAACCAACACTTGTACGATTACAGGCACAGCATCCTAACCTGCTGAACTACACATCACCCCCGGAACCACAGAAACACGCATACAGTGCTGCAAGTATGTCGTTAAAGCGGGTCAACGAGCTCAAGAATCCCTGATGTTTTGTGGGTCATCAGAATGCAGAGCCTAACTTCTCCACTGATTCAAGAGTTTATTGCCATAAGCAGTAAACAGCCAGTTACACTATGCTGAGGAAATCTCAGTCTACATGTCATTCTGACCCGATTAGCACAAAATAAACAAAGATCACAAATTAAGGTGCTTCACTAAGACTATAAACAGGTGAACACAGTGCCATAGGAACAAATACTGCCCTGCAATGTATACATATGATGCAAATATTGTAAGCATGTCAAAGGAACACATAAGTAAGAAGCAGCAGTATTGGCAACTTCGGTCAGCTGGCTAGAGTGAGCTTTTCAGTTCGAGATGAGTCTGCACACACATGCACATGCATTTACATGTATGTAAGAGTTTTATTACCTTGTAAATAGTCTGTAGGGTTTGCAAACTACCCCACTGCTTTTGACGTAGCTAATTTTAGGTTTATAATGGAATAATATAGACTGTAAGATTTCTTGCGTGGGCGTGGGAATCAGAAAGCGTGAGTGTCGCGGCAGATGCGTGCGAGTCAGCAGCCCTAAAGCAGACAAGCGGCTGTACCTATGTGCTCCTCACTGGCCGCCTCATGAGGCGTTTACAAACAAGCCCTGTTCATATAGTCATCGTTTCACACTCTTCCAGGTCCACAGGAAGATCTGCGGATGGCCGTGTGCAATAAAAATGACGTTCAAACACCAGCAGGCCCGTCGTCCATTTTATGGTTTCGAAGCAACGTGCGGCCAGATTAATTTAACGCTCCGAGCGTTCACATGGAAACGAGAGATAGTGTTTTCACAAGAACACCGTCGGTGTTAAACGCGCTCTGTAGTACTATCAGGGAAACAGCATGGCGTGGGAATCCCATCAGATTTGACAAATCAGGTTATGAAATGCCTTGGGCCTTCCCAATTCAGCCAGAAACACCCCACACCCTGTACCCCACACCCCGCACCCCGCACCCAACACCCCACACCCTGTACCCCAACACCCCACACCCTGCCGCTGTTCGGGACCTAAGGTCCTGCAAGCTGAAACACCTGTTACCGCAGTCATCTCTGGTAACCATCACCTTTTAGGGCACTGTTGGCTAATAAATCCTACAAAATCACTACAGTGTTTATCTGCAGGCTGTTTACCAATCTGTTAATCAATAAAAATTTTAATATGCCAGCAGAAAAAAACCAACCATTAAGTATTTACTGTAGCATAGCCTGAGAAAAAAAACGTAGGATTTATGGCGGTGGAGAAAGTCAGTAGATGGTAGACTAAACACATGCTACTGCCATGCTCAGGCTCTCGATATAAATCAGAGGGGTGTCATGATATAATGCTACGTTATAACGCTCTGGATCCCACAGAGAGCAGTCAGGAGTGCAGGCTGACAGATTACTGCAAATGTATGGCAGGATGTTCAGAAGGACCATCCAATGAGGTATCTCTCCACACCACAGCAGCCCTCAAAAGGGCAGAAAGGAGTACAGGAACTCGTCAGAAGTGGGGAGCCGGGACCAGCAAAAACGACAGGGCCGTGATGCACCGCATATCTGATGTTTATCATACGGACACTGTGGTCACCTTTTTCAGCAAAGCTGACTGTTAAACTATTTAACCATCTTTTGTACGCTACCGCGTATAGCCACTGCCACTGCCAGCCTTAACATAGCCATCCAATGTGAGGCAATAATCTGGCTCTGTTCATTTATCTGGACCTGAACCTGTCTGGTTGCTTGTATGTAAGTTACCTTCACCTACCTGCGACGCCCCCGCCCCCATGCGCTCCTCAGGACTCCTCTTCACTCCTCCTCACACACACCTGCTCATCCTGATCTCACCTTTTCTAACCAAACAATTCGAACTCTATTTTCCCCTGGACATCTTTTCCATTGCGGTGCCCTTTATGCCTTGTACTCAATAAACTTTAACTTGTTCAGTTAACAGCCCAAACCGCTAAGTGCCTCGCTTTTACATTGCGGTTTAAACCCAGCCGCCAGTAACACAGTGCGGCTAGAGTGAGAACCTTTATACGGGACAGAATGTTTCATGAGCATAGTACGGTAATTAACAAGCACCTTTTCAGGTTAATTAGACAAGTATATAATAATAATAATAATAATAATAAGAGAGAATAGTCGTCGTCGTCTTCATCGGTGTGATTATTCTTAGGACGGCTACCGTGCTCATTAAGATAATAATCACACACGAAGTCTTAAATAAGGATAGAAATAAATCCCCCCCCCCCCCCGGCAAAGGCACCGGAGGCGCGCGCTGCCGCCCCTTGCCCGTGGCGCGCGCCTCCGGTGGCCCGTCTCCCCTGCTTTTTAACTTCATACTGAAAGCGAAAGAAGCGCTAAGCTGGTATTCCTGCCCGTTACCGGGATAACTTAATAACACCCTGCCTGCTCACACGAAATGACGAAGCTAGCTCATTTATTGCGGTTTTAATCTTATAATTTCTTTGTAATTTCTCACTGTAATGATTTACTTTTAATCAATATGTACGAAAATATTTTATTATATTATATTTTCTTATTCACTAACTTATTGGATTCCTGTAATGTACATCGTCGTATGGTAATTCTACTGCAGGCCTATTTTTATTGTGCCTTCTAAAAATATCTTACGAATGACGATAAAACAGATATAAATACACGGTGCTGCATATCCGCTGTGGTTTATGGCGAAATGCGTTTGATGTTGTTATGAATTATTTTCTGAAGTTTTTGGGAAGTATGTAACTAAAAAGAATTCTAGCCTTGTTTAATTGTACGCGGTTTGAAGGCAATGGCCATTCGTCCTTTATATCCCCCATCTCCATCACCAGTTTTCCCAGTCTGTAGGACTTTTGCAGTCCTGGTAACCTCAATTAGGGGAGAAATATAATGGAAATATTTCGCTAAATATCGGATGATTTAGCGAAGCAGCATTCCCACCCTCTCCAGGAGCGGTCTGCGGTGTCTGGGCCAAGGCTTATGCGTGCAGGTGATGATCCCCAGGTGATCCCCAGCGTGCTTAAGTTTTTAATTAAGACGGACTCACAACCCGAATGATCCCAGCTTTTCTGGCATTGTTAATGTTAATATTCTGTTATTGGTGTGCACCGTCTGCCCTTTCCTTTTGTCTGTATAATTATATTTTGAGTATAATCATATATAATCTACTTAAGTCATTTACAATGACTCGAGTGTAGATAAATTCATTATAACTTATATGCATCCATATAACTGTAAGGTCTCCAGACTTACTCTGCTTTCCCAGCCAGTCCTGCCGTCCTGCAGAGCGCCGAGGGCGCCTGGGGCATCACGGACCTGCAACAAGGGCTTTTCTTCGAGTCCTCCGCGGACCGGAGGCTGCACCGGGCGGCTTGCGGGGACGGCGGGGACGCCGGCAGGAGCTGGAGCTGCTGCTGATGCGCCGGCGGAGGAGGATGCAGCGGAGACGGACTTTGCTGCTGCGTAGGCTGGCCATGGCCGGTAGCGGTGCCGGCTTGCTTCGCAGGATGACGGTGCCGCAGGACGGGAGGCTGCGGGCTGCCGCTCGGCGACGAGTGCGGCTGCTGGTGATGCTGATACTGAGGCGGCTTCGGCGGCTCCTTCAGCTGGTGGTTTTCGCCGATCAGTTCCTCCACCTTCCGCTCTAGTTCGTCAATCCGCTGTCTTTGCGTCTGGATCAGACTTTGCTGGTTCTGTACGATGGTGGTTAGCTCTTTCAAATAGAGCACGGCTTTCATGGGGTTATCTAACAGACTCTCCATATCTGTTAGTCTTTATTTTGCAAGCTCCAGATTCAGGTGTCTGCTTGTCAGGACTTGTCTCCTAAGGGCACAGTGGAGATTCTTTCGTCTCCTGCTTGACAACGCTCTGTCCCCCGTCCCCCTACTGTATACTCCAGAAAAATGCAGGATATGGTCCTGATGCTGGAGAGTGGAATGGAGGAGGAGTCAGAGCGAAGGGATGCTACCAGCACCTACAGCGAAGCGACGAGCGTTGGCATAAAGACATTAACCCTTTCAAGCCTATTGTACATACAAATTAGATGATAATAATAATAATAATAATAATAACATTAATAATTATTCGCGAGGCATCATCATTATAATAAAACACACAAAATGTATAGTAAAATCCTCCTTCAGAAGTCTATAGGTGGGATAAATGCTCTGTTTATATGAATGGTATGCTAAACATGGCATTATGTATGTGACTACAGTATTAGAAATGTACATAGGCCTATGAGTGCACAACATCATGTTACATATATTGTGTATTGCATTCCAGCTTTGGGTAAATAGCCACCATGAATACTGATCACAATGTTAAAGCCATATATTATACAGAGGATCTTCATCTGTTAAGTAGGACAGTTTGAATTATTTGAATGACATTTCATCAGCCCACAGTGTCTTCTTAGGATAAAGAAAGAAAGTCAGGCACGAAATTTCACATCCTTTAAACGTGAATTAGACCTCTATGATTTCGGAGAGAATCATTTGGACCGACAGGCATCCGAAAAAATATTTTTCAGCTGCTTGAGTAACGACATTCAGAAGATCCATCAGCTCCACAAAGGTGCTCCAATAACAACAGCGAAAAATAACCATGGGTTTCCACTGTGCGCATCCAAAATGCCTGTAAACCCAAAAAGATTCTGATGACCCTACGTCCATGTTTTCTAGATGTAAACGTAAATGAAAACTCCATCATGGCCCCTAATCTGACTCATTTTTAACTCATACAGATGAAAACAAGTCACTGACAGCAATGATGGTCTTCACAGGTGGCTGGGACAAGGCATGGTATGAGGTCACAGAATACGGATAGTTTTCTAAAATATCATCATATTTTATTGCACATTTCTTAAAAGCAATATAACTGCAACAAGTGGCGAAAAATTAGTGTATGATACGAGGCTGAGTGCTATTTCTTCCTCATTATACTCATTTGGTTGGGTAAACGTTCTCAGAATTTTATTTATGCAGCATGTGATGCAAAACTTGCAGCGTTGCCCTAAAAACATTAATGCTGTATCATTAAGCTAAAAATATTTCACGCAATGAAGCCGGGTTTCAGGGGTAGTCATTATCAAAATTTCAGTTAGTCACAGATTAACATACGAAACCTGGGGGCGGTGTGTGGCAGTGGGTTAGGACGATGTGCCTTAACTCCACTTCGATTTTCTCAAAAATGTAGGCTAAAAGCATCTACTACAAAGTACAAAAGGATTTAAACGATTTCAGCAACAAATAAATAAAGCTATAGTAATAAGTGCACAGCACGTTTGTCCTTGGTTTAAACTGTGTTTGTACTTTTTGCGACAAATAACTGACGAATGACCAGACACCCAACTCACGCTATGAAGCTGCATGCGCCGGTCGGTGCAGCGGAGTGATGTCAGCACGCGCCGTGACGCAAGCGGAAGTACTGCGCGCGCGCCCGGACCGTGTGAGGATCTGCTCTTAATGTCGGCTGTCTGCTAGGGATTTCTTAAATGGGCAGGTAAGCAGATATTCTGCGTTTTATATGGATTCCGTTTTTAATAATTAACTGTAGAATCTACAGAGGACGAGGCCAGTCGGACGCTAGCTGAAAGTGACGAGGCCAGGAAGCGCCGGTGCTAGGAAGAATTTTTAGCAAGTACTCCCGCCGGTGTAAAAATGATATACCAATATTATTAGCTAAAAATAGTTATTTTGGTGTTCCAGTGTCATTTCGTATAATCTGCTGCTATAAGAGGGCGTTCAATAACAAAAAAATAATTTCTTTTGCTTCCGTTACCTATCTAGCTATTTATTTTCATTGGACATTTCCGGCAACATCAGCGAGTTAAGCTGTTCCCTATAATAGGGCTACTGCTGCGGCAGGGAAAACCGCGGTTTCACTGCTTTGTTTTGCGAGAAATGGCTATAAACGACTGATTAGCACGATTCAATATCGTGAGCGTTTCTGGGGGGTCATGTGACCGGGACCCTAAGGAAAGTCATGTGACCGGGACCCTAAGGAAAGTCATGTGACCGAACACTGGCGTTATTGGTGATTCGAGTGCTGCACACAGGAATCTCTGTATTTCGCTTGTCGACAGCATGTGCCAATCAGGGCAAGTACAAAACCAGAGCGGTGGTTACTGGACAAACGGTCTTACCCTGAGCGGCGAATCACTAAAGCTTATAGTTATTAGTTTGTAATTGGTTTCACACCGGGGTTGCATAATGGCCACGCAGCACCAGGGTTCGGGTTCCGGCCGCCCTTCAGTGTGTGAAGTTTGCGTTTTTTTCCCTGTGTTTGCGTCGGTTGCAGTGCGCTCGGTTCCTCACATACTATAAACACACGCGGTTAGATCAACCAGTCTCTGAATTCATTGTGGGGACTGTTTGTGTGATCGGATGCGCACCCTGAAATGGATTGGAATCTCATCCAGGGTGTTGCGCTGCCTTCTGCCCATACTGCCTGGGGCAGACGTCAGCCCCCCCTTCTCTGACCCTGCTCTCTTTTCAGCCTTACATTAATCCATCATAAATGTTCCGATCCCTGCCATGCAGTTCGTTCTCTGCCTTCTGCTCCCTTGGGGTTAAGGTCAGCTATTCTTTGGCTACTGCACGGATGGATGGATGGATAATTTATTCATCCTCAGAGGAAATTAATATGGCTAAATAGGTTCAGAAGCTAGACTAAACATCTAAATGCTGATGAATACAGATGGACTATACTAGTCCTACTGTTGTTTTTCATATTTGCTTAAGTATCGAATGGTTTACTTTTATCTGGCGATGACACTGAGCTGATTTAATCAGTAGAATAAAATAGTGACACTTCATTCATTCCTGTTGGGAAATTCTCCCTTCGCCCTTTTTGTCTTGCTCTTCATGGGACTTGGCGGCTTTTTGAGTTATTCGTATTGCGATCGGCGGAGTTCAGTGACAAAAGACCCAAAAGTGTGGAGTCATCTAAGTTATACTTAATCCCGGGGCTGATTTAGTGACGAGCACATAGTGCAGGGTGCTTTGGCAAATTAGCCTTCGCTTATCCTCGTAATCAGCAAGGCATCTCACTGGGGCGCTTGACAGGTGTTGCATCGGAAGCCAGGCGTGGAACGTGCAGCCTGCCGATACAGCGAGATCTGTGTCAGGCACCGAGCCATGCCCTCTTATTTATCTGCGAATGCCATCGCTGCCCGTGCAATGCCAGTCTCCATCACAGCCCTCTGATTTTGCTAGATGTATAATTAAGCGACAACAATGAATAATTCATGCAGTGGGACTCAGCTCTTGCACTGATGTGGATTAGGCAACATTTGCTTAGCAAAGCAAGGGGCCGTTGTGTGATTGGCACGGTACTGCAGCCTTGCCACAAGCTCACCCGCCAGGTCTTATAACCATGCCAAGGCCTAGCCAGTCTCACAGCTGGAGTACACAAGCAATTCTTTCTCTTACACTAGACAAGGTGATCATTATGAAATGCCAGACTTTACCCAAAGAGCTGCCTGGAGTAGCTGTCCATGGGTTCTAATATATGGCAGCACACTGCAGTGTTTGGCATCACTGGAATGTAACTGCCTGGCAGATATGCGTATTACAGTTATGCGCTTTGCTCTTTTTGTTGGGCAGTGGAACACTACACGTTGGATGTGCCTCTCAGTAGTACAACAGCCCCACCATCTCCATCAAGTAACTTCTTGATCCGGTGATTTTTTTAAATTTTTGATAACAAAAATGAGTTTATTTTACAGATGTTTACAGAATGAAAGAAACATTTTGAAAACCTTGGAGCGGGTTATGGCTTTTAATTCTTATTTGATGTTGTTTTGCTGACGTGTCCATCTGAAATTAGTATACTGACCGGAAAGCTGCAGACTTTTTAATGGCTCCTGGACAGAGTAACTTTTGGAAACCCGTTTCTGCCATCTGGAGTGGAAAAAAAACATTTATCTTAGAATTCTGACTTACGTCGAAATCCCGACTTTTTTTGCCAATAAGACAGCATCACCTCTGCAGGACACTATTTAGGAATATATTCCGAACACACATTATTCACGCAATGTGTATTATGCATTGGGGTATCTTGGATTTCATGGCAGCGCGCTACACTTTGATAGCAGTAC
>JAAGVU020000061.1:32355653-32375928 GCA_011763525.2 Mormyrus iriodes | reverse complement strand
AATATTAGTATCATATTTCTAAAATACGAACACTGCAGTCTTGCGCCATTTGCATTCTGGTAATGTTTACATTCTCAACTGATTTCGGCCGGTAACATGTCCAATTGTTGCCAGTTATAAAATGGTATAACTTTTTATAACTATTATAAAAATATAGTAAATGGTGTAAAATGCTGCTGTCCTTCACTGAGCCAATCAGCACCCAGGATACTTAGCCGCGTGCTCTGATTGGGTAGCTTCTCAGCCATCCGCCAATAGCGTCCCGTATATGAAATCAACAGGGCAAACCAACTGAGGCAGCATGTACCAGAAATAAACAGACCCATCGTCCGCAGAAATCCATGAACTAGCAAAAAATCCGCGATATATATTTAGATATGCTTACATATAAAATCCGTGATAGAGTGAAGTCGCGAAAGTCAAAGCGCAATATAGTGACGGATCACTGTATACGAGTTACATACGTGTACGGGTTACATATGTATATAAGTCAGATAAGTCATTTGACTTCAGCGTCTTCATTTATTTGTGTGTGAGAGTCACTGCGTGTGTGTGTGTCACTGCGTGTGTGTGTGTCACTGCGTGTGTGTGTGTCACTGTGTGTGTGAGTGTGTGTGTGTCACTGTGTGTGTGAGTGTGTGTGTGTCACTGCGTGCGTGTGTGTCACTGCGTGTGTGTGAGTCACTGCGTGTGTGCGCGTGTGTGTGTGCGCGCGCGTGTGTGTGTGCGCGCGTGCGTGTGTGTGTGCGCACGCTCGCTCGCTCGCTCACTCTGTGGGTCCAGGTGCAGATGTTTGCTTTCCTTAATTCATTGCCAGCCGGCTCCATTTTCATAGTACATTTTATAACTGCCTGCTGGATTTCTGCTAACATATTTTATGTGTCTGCGTGATATCAGGCCCTGAAAGCCCAGCGTGAGTCATTCCGCCCCCCCCGTCCTGAAACTGCGGCTGGCCCTTCGGTTTGGGTAGGGTCCCCACATCCAGCTGTGTGACGCTGCGCCCGTGGCGGTTACCCTCGGTGTTTAGGTGTGCCTGCTGTCTAACAACTAAGTTTATATTTTGCATACATACAACTGGGATATAATTCAGTTATGCACAACTGAGAAAGCAGTCCCTCGAGAGACTTGGGCTTAAGGGCTGGGATTGGAACAGGCAACCTTCTGACCATGGGTACAGTGCTCTAACCTGTTGAGCCACACAGTGCCCCAAGTGAATTGCATTTGCTTATGGTGTTCCGTAGTATGGAGAGCTGTATGCTAATGTCCTGAACTCACTGGCAGGTGCATGAAGGTATTTGAAGATCGGTCTGTGGAATGAAGTAATTACACTGTTAATCAGCAAGAGGTGTTACTGCCAGTCGTCAAAATGACGTACTTCGGGAGCATAGTGCTATGGATTGCTAGGAACACCCGCAAGAGAAGGTTAGACACCACCAGCTCGGCCAGTAAAGCCATTGTTCCTTGCTGTGTGCTGTGTTGGGTTGGAGGCGTAGGTCCCTCTTCCCCCTTGTCATCCAGAGATGTCCTAACCTCACATGATTCTGCTATAATTGTCATTTCCCAGATCTGATGGACTGACGCCTGATCTTTGTGCCTTTCTGCTCGGCTCGCACTCTCTCTTGCAGGAGAAGTTAATGTACTTCCCCGTGTGCGTCAACACCAAGAAGTCTCTGGAGGACGACGCGGAGGAAGGGTTAGGGAGCCTGCCCAGGAACGTCAGCTCCGTCAGCTCCCTCCTGCTCTTCAACACCACCGAGAACCTGTGAGTTTGGTCGCACACAGACTCCCACTCAACATCTGCTTGTCTTCGTCAGTGCTGGGAGCCCCAGAAGAAAGTCACAGTGAACATCTGCCTGCTCTCCCCGGCAGCTATAAGAAGTATGTCTTCCTGGACCCTCTGGCGGGTGCGGTGACCAAGACGCACACCACCCTGGAGACAGAGAAGGAGGAGAAGCCCTTTGATGCCCCCCTGTCCATCACCAAGAGGGAGCAACTAGAGAAGCAAGTAAGGCAGTGCCAGTCTGGAAAGAGCAGCCACTTCCCCCGGTCCAGTGTGTGACTCAGAGCCAGCTTCCTCCCAATAAACCCAAAGTCTGAATAAAGGCACATTCATTTTCCCCTCGATCTTGCCAAGTTGGATAAAGACTTCCGAAATATTGTTTATTCCAAAGATTATTTAGCCTCTCTGTCCAACGAGAGCCTGAGGTGATAGTTGTAGCACTTTGAAATCGACTGAGAACAAACTGCAGATGTCCTGCGCCTTCCTTTCCGGGAATACGGATCACCTGCATCGGCATGTTTGTGGCTTTCTCTGTTTCACGGTCTCTGTTTCACTTCTCCACAACGGCGTCTCTGACATATTGAAATGGTGTCAGAATGAAATATGCCCTTGCTGGTGAAAGTGAAAATGATCCGGCTTGGGGCGTCACATACAGAGTGCGCCACAAGGCTAGACGATGCCAGAGTTCAGATCACCGTGCTGCTCTGTTCTCATAAAGATGACTGACACTGTCCAGGCTCTGCAGGCCTCACTTACTCTTCTCGCACCGCCTCTTGCCTTCCCCAGACAGCAGAGAGCTACTTCTATGTGCCGGACCTGGGCCAGGTACCAGAGATCGACGTGCCCTCCTACCTGCCGGACCTGCCGGGCATCGCTGACGACCTCATGTACAGTGCTGACCTGGGCCCAGGATTCGCACCCTCTGTGCCCGCCAGCGCCACCATGCCGGAGCTGCCGTCCTTCAGCGGCAAGCCGGAGGAGGCCGACGGGCAGGGTGAGCGAGCTTGGTGGACCTCCACTGCTGCCAGTCAGCGCCAAGCTCGCTGGCTCTACTGGCTCGACGCGGCTCATTAAAAGCTAATTGGAACGTGATGGCAGCCTGTCACGCTAACAGGTTTCTGAGCCCGATCTCCGCGGGCATGGGGGACACTGCCTCTCAGAGCCACTGGCGGTGGGATCTCGACGTGTCTGTTCTCGCTGCGCCCTGCCAGACTTTGAAGATGATGTCTTTCCTGCGGCTCCTCCGGCTCCTTCTGTAATCTCCCTCTAAGCCCGCTCCTCTCAAACCCTTTCTACTCTTTATTTTAGGGATGCAGTCAAGAGCCGAAGTGCCATGCCCACCGCCACCTCCACCCCCACCACCACCTCCTGAGGCCCCAGTTAGCTCCCCGCCACCTCTAGGTGCTCCGCCTGCCCCTCCTCCTCCCCCACCCCCTCCGCCTCACACACCAAGCTCCGCTCGTGACGAAGACGTGGGGTCCCAGCCCACAGGTACGAGTGCGTCCCTACCCGGACTCCTTTGAGCTGCTTCCTCTGTGTGGGTCTGAGGAACGTGACCTTCAACCCAGTGTCTTCGATGTGCCCGGCTGTTCCGCCGCAGGAGTGCTGAAAGGGGCGCCCTCTGAGGTGGTGCAGCCCTCAGACGGCCGGGCCAGTCTGCTGGAGTCCATCCGCAAGGCGGGCGGCATTGGCAAGGCCAAGCTCCGCAACGTCAAGGAGCGTAAGATGGAGAAGAAGAAACAGAAGGAGAAGGAGCAAGGTGAGGGCCACGCCGGCCGGCACACGCTACACGCTGCCGCACGCCTGCCTTCTGTTCTGACTGCCCTCCTCTTCCCATCTCTCAGTGGGAGCTGCTGCCAGTGGAATAGACTTCATGTCCGACCTTTTCAACAAGCTGGCCATGCGGAGGAAAGGTGAGCACCCCTGGGAGGGCTCCTGGGCGCACCCGCCCCCGCACATGCGGATGCACCGCTGATTATATGTACAGAGAGGTGATGTCGGTGCTGTATCGAGGATCATGAGGGGGGGAATCCCACCCAAACATGTTAGTCATTTCATGCAGTTTCGCATTTGCATTCCCCTCTAACTCCGGCCGCATTTCAGTTCTAAATTTCATGAATTGTCCACAGACCGTAAAGATCATGCACTCGCTGTATCGCCCAGTGTTTTTGTCTGCTCCGTGTTCCTCTGGTGCGCTGGGCCTGGGCTTAGCATAACAGCGAGCGGCTACCGGGAAACGCCGCAAAGCTGCCAGGCCTGATCTTAACCCAGGGCAGGAAACGAGGCGCTCTGCAAAAATCACTCCGGCTGTTTGGTGCTCGTTCCGACCGCGGTAAACAAGGTAAACGGGCTCCCACTAAGTTAAACAGCTTGAAGTGTGATTAAATGAAACGGTCGATTTTCGGTGGAATTCCACCTTAAGTAAAAGGTCCGTTGCCATGGTGATGCCCACCGCATATAAAACGGGAGCGCGAAGGGTTCGGCTGTGGACCCAGCGCTGACGGCCCCATCTGTTGCCCGGCAGGTATCTCGGGCAAGGGCCCGGCTGGAGGAGACGGTCCGGACGCCCCCCCCAGCTCCGGCAGTGCCTTCGCCCGCATCTCGGACATCATCCCTCCTCTCCCAGCCCCCCAGCAGCAGCCTGCGGATGACGAGGATGACTGGGAGGCGTGACCGTCGAGGACCTGCCTCCCAATGGACTGGGATTGACAGCCTTGAACACTGCTCGCTCTGATTTGGGAGCAGACTCTTATCATTGACAGACAAATAAGTGTCCAGGCAGATTAATAATGAAATGACCAAGAAACTCTTAACTACTTTTACTGAACACTGTGTCTCTCCTTCATTGTAAGTTGGGTTCATGATGTTTCAATTGCATCATTTTTAATTGCTTGAGAAAATGTTGAAGTGTGCTGAAGGCTGACTGGACTTCTTTGCAGCCCTGTGACAGCGTGTCAGGAAGGAGTCTCTCCGCCATGACTAAGCAGCCTTTTACCCACTAACATTTTACTATGACACAACTTTTCCACTCAACCATAACATTTTATGTACAAACAGGGTAACAAAATCACTTTATAGGCCTGTAAAACTAGATGGGATTTTAGCAACGTTTGAGCATTAAAGTTTACTTCGCCTGGTCCCAGTCTGCGGGCCAGGCTGTGTGGAACAGAGCGGCCAGTCAGACCCAACGGTGCCAGCTACAGAGAGCGAACAGCGCCACCCGGCGCACCCAACATGGAAATCTTAGCTAGTCGTGGCCTTTTTGCAGGATTAGCACGTGGTTAGAAATGCGAATTGGTCATGGAGGAAGGTTCTAGAGTGGTGGGAGTATGATTCGGTCTATTTGTGGCCTTGCTTCTGCCTGCTAGCCTGTAGAGTTAATGATCCTTGGCAGAAACACCACGAGCAAGTGTGAGCTCCCAGACAGACAGCTCACTTATCTGTGAGCGAGGCACGCGGCGTGCCAGGCCACGATGGTCACCGCAGCTATGTAGGATGCGCTGATAAACGATCGTCAAAGCACAGCTGAGCATGTGGGAAAGCCGGTCTGGGGGGGGGGGGGTTGGGGTGCAGCCGTGGAGCGTTTATTTGCATGAGAGCGTGCTCGGGGCCATGGGGGGGCGTGCATCTCAATGCTGGGAACCCACTTGCCGAAGGTCATGGGCGTGGCTCCCCGCCAGAATGCCAGGCTCTGCTCCCCCGGAAGTGTCATGTCAGCGCAGGATCCGGGAAATCCACCGAAACCAACGGGGAGTAAAGTAAGATTCAGTAAGAGAGCCACCTGTCACACAAGTATTTTGACAGATTCCTCACAGGGAGCCTGAATCGTGAAGTAGAAATTGAAGGAATGTTTAAAAATACGGCTCTGGTGGTGCCTGAGTGCACCATCCACTGGATTTACCCACTCAGTGACTGTCAAGCCATAACTAACACGGCTAACGTAACTAAAGCTTTCCAGTACACACTCCTCATGTGCCTCCCTGTCATCCTGATCCTCACTGTCATTTGTTGGATACTTGGAGATAATGAGAAATAAAGCCAGAGCTAACATTCAGCTTGTTTTCTTATTAGTAAGGCGTACCAGTGATGGCAGAAATCAGTACAGTGGGGAGGGTTGTGATGCAGTTAGTGAGGCGGTGCTTTTGCAGCCTTCCCATGATGCCTTGCTGGACCCCCCTGGGCTAAAGCAGGCAGAGCCGGTCAGACGCTTGGCACACCTCTGCAGCCTTTGGGCATTAATGACGGCTGGGAATCTTTTCCTGACAGCTGCGTATTATTCCATACATCTATCTCCTGAAATTTCCTGTAATCACATCATATTCAGGGACATGGGGGGATGTATTATTATTATTATTATTAATAAATAATAATGACTGACTGAAAGTCATACAGCAGCATCATTAAGAATTATTCACCCATCTACACGCCGCCGGTCCTGCTCTCTGACACAGGGCATTAAGTATTGATTATCTTGGGCAAAAATGTGATTTCCAACATTGTATCCAAGAAATGTCGGCTTGGGAGGAAATCCATATCTTCTGATTTAGAATTAGCTGCTGTAAACACGGAGCTGGCCTTCCATCATCCACCTCTTCAGGATGGTCTTGTCAAAGAGGATACTGCAAAGGGATTGGCCCACTTAGGGACCAAGGTTAGGAAAACGGAGAAAGGAGGACCACAGAGATCTGGAAGCAGCCCCCCAGGGAGGCAATCGGTTACCTTAATGAGAACCATGAAGGGAAGCATATTTTGGCAGATTCTGGTGCTATGAAGCGAAGCGCTACGACCGTTAACATGCAGCCATTTAAGTCTCATTTTGTCTACCAAAATGCCACTCGAGTCTGGCGGGCCCAACGAAAAGGAAGAGTGCAGGAAGAAGTAAAAGAAGAATTGTGAGAGACGAGCTGGATCAGAGCCGTGGCAAGGTCAATCTCAGTGATGCACAGGAGACCGGCCTAATGTTCATGGGCGACGGCACGGCACACAGAGCAGAATGCTGTGCTTACGGGCCAGGTGGCACCCGAGGCAGCCTTCTCCCCCCTCCACAAAGCTGTCAGTAAGAGCTGTCAGGGGTGGAGGGTTGGCGATGGTTTCAGTTGTCGATGCCACCCTGGCTTATTATCCATATTAACCTAGCCAGGATCACCTGGCCACTTCAGAAACCGGTTAAAGTGTGCCAGGTGATTGAAGGATTTCTGGTTTTATTACACCAGTTTAACAGTCACCAAAGTGTATAGCAACGTGGTATGAAGAGTAATATATTAAATGGTTTATGGTACATCGTGTGCTCCCGGTATCTTTGCAAGAGGACGAAGGTCCAAGTCTTTAGAGTCCTGGTGCTCCCTGTCCTGCTATATGGCTGTGACACATGGACGCTATCCAGTGAGCTGAGACGTAGACTGGACTCCTTTGGTACTGTGTGTCTTCGGAGAGTCCTCGAGTACCGCTGGTTTGACTTTGTATCGAATGAGCGGTTGCTAGGGGAGTCCCGAATGAGGCACATTACCTGCATTGTGAGAGATCGTCAGTTACGGCACTATGGCTATGTGCGACCTACGGGCTGCATCAGCACATGCTACCCAACCTGACCTGACCTGTCCTGACATCGTGTGCAGACCACAGGGCTGGACTGGTCATCTGGCTATTCGGGCATTTTCCCGGTGGGCCAGAAATATCCGACCGGGAGTTACCTGCAGGCGAGGGCGGCGGCCCCGGCGTCACGGAAGGCGATCGCTCCATAAGCTTACGGCATCAGCCCTTCGCGTCCCAGTTACGGCGGAGCGCAGTGGGGATCCGCGCAGTGTGGCTAAACCAGGCTTTCACGGGCTGCGTGTCCCTGGCGTCATGCCCCCGGGAGCCGCCTAGGTCCGCATGGAGATCGCGGCTCCCTGTCAGAGGTGCCGCACCAGCCCAAGCGTCGTCTCTGCTTCTGCAAGTTAAAAACGCAGCACCAAGCCCGGTAATATACCACGGTAAGCTGCCGTTTATACGGCGTTTGTGCGCTTAATGCATCAATTCCAGATACATTCAGAAATGAATAAAGGTTGCCTTTATGGCTTTCCCTGCACTTCTTAGACTGTTTCTTTACTTTTCTGCAGTTTTCTCCCCCAGAGCCGACTCCCCGGCGCGGTTCTCCGGCGGAGGCGCGGCGCGGCGCGGCCGGCCGGTCGGTCAGTGGCCTCCGTCGGCCGCTTGGCGGCGATCTCGGTGCCTTTTTTTGCTGCAGGCTGCAGCTTAAAACGAGGCGCACTTTGCCGCTCCTCTGGAAAGTTCCCTGCCCTTCCTCTCGCGAAGGGAAAAAGAAGGCGAGTTAAGCCGCGGCGAAATCCGCCTGCAGGGGCTCCAGCTGCGCGCTCCCAGGCAGCCCGAAGGAAAGTTACAGCTGTGACTGCGCAGCTCCGTTTGCGTGACTGCTGACAAACTTCGCTGCCGCAGACGGATGTTTGCAGCTGAAGCCGCTGCATGCTCACCCACTTAGCACCAAGTATCGCTGCTGGTGGCGGAGATCTGCTGTTTCTGGGCGTGCTTCCCCAAAGCCAGCGCATCGCGCCCCCGGTCCGCCCCCGGCGGCGTTAGACCCCAGCGCCCCAGCTCCGGCATGGCTGCGGGAAAAGTGACGGACGGCGGCGCACTCCGCACCTTCCAGATGGAGGGAGAGGATATCACTCCAAAGAAAGATGGAGGGGTGCTTAAGGTATCTGTTTCACTGTTTTATTGCATTGGTGATTGATACGTGGTTCTCGTCTAACCAGCGCCAGGAGAAATGTTCATTATTATCGGTAGTATTGTGTTTGTCGTAGCGCTTGTAGTTGTTTACAGCCCCCATGTGCGTGCGGCAGCAGCGCTGCTTAACCAGCTTTCAGCACGGTGATTCCAGGCTTGTGCATCGCCATCCTTACCTGTCGCCATGAACTCTCTCCGCACGTGAGCGTCAGTCTGCCCGCCGCCGGTCCGCGTCGCTCCTGCAGCCGAGGCGCGGGCTGTCATCGCGCCCCGAGCGCCCGGGGCGCCGCGCTGCAGTGGGGCTGCCAGCCCTGGATGTTTGATCGGACGATATCCTACATTGTTTGCTTGCTCCCTCTGTGCTGATACCCAAAGCGAGTCCCACCCAAAGACGCGCACAAAGCGCCCCAGCTCCGTTTCTGCAGGACGGGCTCACATTAACGTGCTTTGTTATAACATTGTGCACAATCAGGAGTCTGCATGCACTCAACATTATGTTGTATATTATTAATAGCATGCTTTCCTATCATCTTCCCAGCTTTCATTTCAAACTAGTCCTCTTGCCGATGCTGAGCACATTGGAGCAGAGCGCGTTAAGCGCAGCTTAGGTCCGGCTGGCGTCGTGCAGCGCCTCGGTCTTCGAGCGCAAAGCGTGTGGCTCACCCAGAAGAGATCGCCAGGTCTGCAGATAATGCGCTTAGAAAGATATCAACCACGGCTTTATTGTTGATATTAAAGTTTCCAGCTCTACCGCGGCGAGCTAATTTACAAATCTAATTTAGTATTTTTTGTCCCCCCCACACACTCGTCGGAGTTTTTGCCTTAATCTGCTATAAGGGAAAATTTCATCACCTCCGACAAATAGGGCCTTTTAACCTTTTCGGTGCCCATTCGTGCGTTTCAGGATTTTATGGTCTGCTTAAGTTAAACTCGTGCATTCTTATTTGCTGGGAGTTTTATATTCACTGGTATTGGCAGAGAGGACATTTTGCTTCTCTTTGAAGCGATATGCTTAACATGTCCTCCCCCATATAGCTGGTGAAGAAGGAGGGCCATGGGACTGAACTTCCCATGACGGGTGACAAAGTCTACCTGCACTACGTGGGCACCTTGTTAGATGGCAGCCAGTTCGACTCGAGCCGCGATCGAGATGAGAAGTTTTCCTTTGAACTTGGCAAAGGTACGCCTCACTCCACACACATGCACCTGCGCCTGGAGCTCTGCCTCGACAGGACTCGGGTCCAGGGGCTGTGGAGATGTTATCTTTAACAGAAGCGGGCGGTGGAACAAGATCAGAGTATGTGGTGAGAGAGGATTTTTAATTTGTAGGTCAGGTGATCAAGGCTTGGGATCTGGGAGTGGCCAGCATGAAGGCTGGGGAGGTATGCCAGCTAATTTGCAAGCCTGAGTATGCGTACGGGCAAGCGGGCAGCCCGCCAAGCATTCCTCCCTGTGCCACCCTGCTGTTTGAGGTAAGGCTGCCTTTCGCGTGTTTATTGAGGGGTCCTCCTGGCTCCCCTCCCCGACTCGTGTTTATTCCTGCAGCCCGTTACCGTGGCCAACCCATGCGAATCCCCGTTTCACTGTGGTTAATGACCGCCCTCCCCATAATCGTGCATGTGCACACACTTGCCCACAGGTGGAGCTGTTCGCGTTCCACGGGGAGGACATCACAGAGGACGAGGACGGGGGCATCGTGCGCAGGATCATCACTAGAGGGGGTGGTCACGCCAAACCCAGCGAGGGCTCTGCCGTGCGAGGTGAGGGGTGTGCCATGATGGGTTCTTCCCCATGCGGAAGGGGCCTGCCCTTTGCTTTACACTGCCTTACTGTTCGAGAACATTTTCATGCAGGAGGGGGGAAGGTGGCTCAGGGTGGAGGCGTACTGGTCCAGCGGGGGGCACTCTTAGTTAACAGAAGGCTGCTGTCTGTCCCCCACAGTAACTCTGCAGGGCTCGCTGGAGGCCGGCGTGTTCGATCAGAGGGAGCTGAGCTTTGAGGTCGGCGATGGGGAGCGTCTGGGCCTGCCCGTGGGCGTGGAGAAAGCCATCATGGCCATGGAGGAGGGCGAGGAGTCTCTCTTCACGCTCACGCCGAAGTGAGTGCAGGGCTCAGGGGTCCGATTCCGTAATGCCGAGAAACCCCACTGCATGTCCAGGTCCAGAGCTACCAGTTCTTAGTTTTTTGTAATGTGTTTTTGACTGTCTTGCCGATTCTCTGTGTGATTAATGGTGTGCCTGTCAGAGTGCCGCTTAATCGCAAACAGCTTTTAGTGTAGCCGTTTAGCACCCTCAGTTAATGTGCTGTTTGCCATATAACACAGGCATATTTTAACAAGCCGGATTTCAATTACGTTTTAAACCTGTTTATGCTAAACTGTACGTGATTTAATTTCGGCTTGTGGCTCTTTGGGGTAATTGTTGTATGCTTTGCTGTAAATCGCTGTTACCCTCTCTTTCACGGACGCTGAAATGCAGAGTAGTTCACACTGTAATTAATTAATTGTTTCATGGTTAAGTGCCCTTACGTTGTGCTGCAGTGTTTATATAGCACCGTTACTGCTGACTGTGTAGCGCAGTCCTGAGTACAGCTAAGCTCTTGCTTGCGTTGCCCCCTCCAGGTACGGATTTGGAAATGCAGGGAATGCCCAGTTCACCATCCCGGGTGGGGCCAAGCTTCAGTACAGAATTAAGTTGATGTCCTTTGAGAAGGTGGGTGAGGCAGAGGCCCGCAGGGTGGCACCGACTTGTGCTCCACGTCTATGAAACGGACCCGTTTAACAAACATATATTCTTTGGCAGTTCGGTCTTTTCCTATGGTCCGCTCGCGTTCAGCCGCGATCCGCTAATGCAGTCTTTAGGTCCCCGCTGTGTTCATGTCGTGCTCGTTTTTATCGTCTCTTTTCCACGTGATTTACCGATCGGTGCAGTAAAACCGTGAGGCTGGGAGTTCCTGAGGTGCGGGAGGGGGCTGGGCGGCCGGCAACGGCCCAGGGTTTGCTAAAGATCGCTTTGCTTTATTTCAGGCCAAAGAATCCTGGGAAATGGATACAGCAGAGAAAGTGGAGGAGAGTGGGATCGCAAAGGGGAAAGGGACTCAGTATTTTAAAGTCAGTGTGTATGGTTTCCATTCATGTAGATGCAGGCATGTGTCTCTGTGCGTGTGTGTGTGTGTCACTGTGTGTGTGCGTGCGTGTGCGTGTGTGTGCGTGTGTGCGTGTGTGTGTGTGTGCATGCGTGTGTGTCAGCATGCCTGTGTGTGTCTGTCTTTGTGTGTCTCTGTGTGCATATGTGCATGTGCGTGTGTATCATCTTTGTGTGCGTGCGTATGTGTGTCTCTGTGTGCGTGTGTGTGTCTCTGTGTGTGTGTGTGTGTGTGTGTCTGTGTGTGTGTGTGTGTGTGTGTGTGTGTGTCACTGTGTGTGTGTGTGAGTCACTGTGTGTGAGTCACTGTGTGTGTGTGCGTGTGTCTGTGTGTGCGTGTGTCTGTGCATTTAGCGTTAAACTCGTTGCAGGGGGTCCCTCTTTTAGGTGACTGACGCCTCATTGCTGCCCTTTCAGGAGGGAAAATATAAGCTGGCGGTGGGCCAGTACAAGCGGATCGTCACCTGGCTGTCCCGAGAGTCCGGCTTGCGGGGGGAGGACAAGCGGAAGGTGAGGGCTCTGCAGCTGGCAGCCCACCTCAACCTGGCCATGTGCTACCTGAAGATGCACGAACTGGGCTGGGCGCTCGACAGCTGCAACAAGGTGTGTGCCCTCTGCTGTCAGGTCTTGGTATGAAGCAAACTGTCTGGCGTTTGGTTTGCTTAAGAAAGAGTGCCCCCCCATCTCCCCATCAGGCCCTGGAGCTGGACGACACCAATGAGAAGGCGCTGTTCCGGCGTGGAGAGGCCCTCTTCGCCATGAAGGAGTACGAGCGAGCCCGAGAAGACTTCCGGAGGATTCAGCGGCTGTACCCCGCCAACAAGGCCGCCAGGGCTCAGGTGCTGCTCTGCCAGCGGCATATCCGCGAGCAGCACGAGAAGGACAAGCGTCTCTACGCCAACATGTTCCGCAAGTTTGCGGAGAGGGATGCCAAGGTGAGTGGGCGGTGACACAAAGGAGCCCCTCCCCCTAACTGGCTGTCTTCTGGCTCACGGAAATCTGGGCTCTGAACTCAGGATGGAAAATGATTTATCAATTTTTATTGCAGCCAGTTTGAAAAGTGTGACAACTTAATCTTCTAAACAGTTTCATGGTACTTAAAAAAAGTGTTTTTTTGATTTAACCTAACTGCTTTCAGCAGGAAATAGTAAAATTTCTCTTGGTAAATCGTATGCATGTAGGGACTGCTCTTCACCACAAGGTGGCAGGTATGTTCGGTTTTTATAGCAATAGCTTTGTTTTTGCTGTAAGATCAAGTCCAAAAGTCTATTAATCTTTTGACGTTTATGATGTTCTGTAAGTTACAGAGGGAGTCGTGCAAGAATGGGAAGAACAGTGGACTGGACTTTGAGGAGTATGGCAACCAGAACCAAATGGCGACATAAGGCTCTTTCCTTGTGCCCTGTTTCTTTGTGATTTTTTTTTTAAGCTGTACAGCATGTCTGTGTGTGTCTGAGGGTGTGTCTTGAGCTGTTCATGCTTTCTGCAGCAAGCGGATAAAAGCCGTGATTTGTGTTGGAGTCTTACTGGTTACATATTTTCCGTACGGCTGAATATAGCTACAGCCTCAGCCTGATCATTCTTACAATCACCACTGCCTTTGGTGAGCTTGTTGACTTGTTAATAGATGTCATTGTGCTTTGCTGGCGGGAAGGAATCCTCTTGTCCTGACGCATTGTCTGATTGGCTGAGGATCTCGTTCCGGTCACCTGACCGGCGATAATCCTGACACCAACTCAAGGGCTATTCCTTTGGGTACGCTCGTCCTCGCTGGGAAGGCGAGGACCAGTGACCTTCAACCAAATCTTGACTTTCTGCTCCACGAGAGCCACCAGCTGAGCAGAATATGGGGGCGCAGTCCCTGGCAGCAGCGCACAGCAGCTTGCGCCCTTGGTGAGCGAGAGACCAAAGAGAAGACGGTTTTGGTGCTACAGGCTTGAGGGTCAGACTCCGTCACGGCACGCGCCTGTGATGCAGCAGTAGTGGGTCATTTTTTTGTAATATGCAATGGCACCTGTAGCATGCCTGTTTTTCTGGTAAACAATAGTTTGATTCTTACTTTTTTTCGGTGCAGTTCTTGTGTAAGCTATTTGTAAACATTTGTATGGTGAATATTTAAACTGGAATCCGCAGCCGACTGCAGGTGCAAACCAGTGTCCCTGAGCTCTTGGCATGGAGAGACATGGTAGCTAATGGGCGGAGCTGAACACGCCACCGCTGGAATGAGGGGCTGGAATGAGTTGATGAACATCCCCCCCGTGGCCTTGGCTGCAGCCCACATCTCTGTGACCTGGTTCCTCATGGCCTCACGGTGCCTTGAATGAGACCTGCAGAGATCTGCTGAAGGCAATAAATCTCCACTGCCTACCTCTGTTGTTTTTGTCTTTAATTTCTGTGGTGATCTGAAATCTGGCAGCTCACAGCCACAGTCGCTGCCTTTTGTGAAACAGAATGTAGAAAAGAAATGAGATGATGGGGGGGAAAAAGGAATTGTCACAGAGGGCTCACACACCGTCAAGATGATCTTCTAACTGGGGAAAAAAAAATCCTGCTTATAACTAATGATGCTTTTTCACTGGCACACAGGAAGCGACTCGTACCCGAGCTGTGCCGCCAAGAGAGCCACTCACAGTGCGGTTTGGTTTTCCACTGCCGAAGGGTCGGCTGGGAATAGGCGTGGCCAGTTTGGAGAGCGCCAGTGACGGAAACCGAAGAGACGCTTCTTTGTGCCTCACATGATTTACTTCGTGCAATTATCAGTATTTTAATTTTTTTTTTACTGTGTGCTATTTTTCGCTAGCCATAAGAATCGCCGTTACGGGTACCTGCAGCCATGCCCTGTCAGTAATACAACCCCATGGTTTCAGCCTGAACATCACGAGAAACCCAATCGGTCCTTGGAAACAATGGAAGGCCGTGGGTCTTACTGGGCAACATGCGCTGTGTGCCACTTCTGCCCCGCTGAGTCTGGAGCGCGCGAGAGGCTCACAATGCCAGCCTAGGACAAGGTCTGCGCATCCAGTTTCTTTGCTTGCTTCTAGCAAATAAACATTTGGACAAATCAACTTATCATCTTACTTAATTGTCCAGCAACAAATCCCCATCTGACATCACACAGCCCCCAGAAGCCTCCCTTTAGCTGCCGACTGATCTGCTTGGATTTTTTTAAGCTCTTTGTTTTTTGGAAAACTGCCAGGCTTTTGCGACCTGCTCCTCTGCTGCATGGGGAAGCAGAAATCAGTCTTTCAGTCAAACCGCCAAGGGCCTTGGAAATCATCAGCGCTTTACCTAAGCACCTTATTTAAATATTTCATTTTGCCTGTTTACAGAGCTGTGTGTTTTCCTGGTGTGAATCGGGCCGAGTACCAGTGTTGGGCCTCTCCCTCGCCTGTATGCTAGCTGATGTCATAGATATAGTACTGGGGTGGCCAGCAGTGCTGTAAGAGTGACTGAGGCTGCTCTGCCTGTTGACAGGCTGTTTACCTGGGTGGAGGGCAAAGATCGTGCCTGATTGTGGCAAAGGCATTCCCTCCCAGGAAGTCGTCTCTCACCTGTAATCTCCTTATGGATGTCTCTTTAAGCCTGCATCCTGGATAAACTCAATTGGGGAGTTATTTTGTGGTTAAATGTTTTGTTCCTTTGCCTGCATTTTAACTGAGTAATTTGCTTTTGCTGACATGCTGAGGCCCTCTGCCAGGAATTTCTTTGTATCCCTATAATTACACATCCACCATTGTGCTCCTGTAATTCTGCAAGACCACAAACAGCGTGGTGCCCACTTCTCCTTCACCAGCCCCTCGGTGGCCATGCGCTGCTCTCTGAGCTGTATTCCCAGCGCTGGAGGGTGTACAGACGTGGTTTGGTTGCTTATTGTGAAATGATAACAGGCAGGCTTCCAGCAGGACATCCAAAATGGTACCATTCTCAGGGTCCGTCTGGGAACTGGCCTTTCGCGTAACAGTGGAACTAGTGTGGTGAAGAGCAGTTAGGGAATAATTTAAAAATAAGTATATGATAGATATGCACCCCCTCCTTGTACTGGATTATCAGTAAGGAAGAAGGATGAACGGATTGTAATTTCATCGTATATTGTGCAATCGCAATAAAGGCATAACCCTTCTGGCAAAGATATTGTAGAATACAAAAAAAATTGTGCTATACTCTAATTCCAGACGGACCGACCGACCACAAAAAGAGAACTTATTTAATGACTATTCTCGGTGCTTTTTCTTACAGTGCAAACGTGCTTTACATCCAAACGCTTGAAAACGGTGTTATGCCACACATATAACGACGCGGCATTTAAATGCACATTTTGCCATTTGTTGGGATGCGCGCGTCCTTAACGAGGCGGCGTTTGTAGGTGTTCCCGACTGAAAACCCTCCCCTGGGTTTACAGCCGCTGCAAATAGAGCAGGCGTGGTGTGAATGCCGGGGACAGCGCTATTATAGGGGCTGAGATTATTGTGGGGGGGCCTCCGCTGCGGCCGGCGGACACCGATTAACCCGGTAGGGCGCGTGAACTGGCAATAAACGCTAATCGGTGCGCTTGACTGGGAGAGCAGCGTTAAAATGGATTAATCCCGAAGGGTGGAAAGTGGAAATGTCATCGCGGGGGGTGGGGGGAGTCAGGACCTTGGTGGGAAAAGGCAGTTTTTCCGAAGTTTGGGAGAAGATGCTGCTGTTCTTCCCCTTCAAGAAAGTGAGACGACACGCTAAGTGCGGTTTGCTGGCGGCGCTCTTGGCGTTTGCGGGCTTGACCGGGTATCTGCAGCTCGCCGCCGTCGGCGCACCGGACCGTCCCGCCCGTGAGTATGCGCGCCCCCGCCGGAGGAAGGCTGCGAGGTAACCGGGCGGAAACGTGTGCGATGCGCGCCTGTGTTAGCGGGGGCTCTTACAGGTCCGTAACCATAATCATACGATTAGCATCTAGGGTCTTTACATATACCACATGAATTCATTCAAAAGTAGAACGTTACTTGTAGCACATGCTTATTTTGCTTTGATTATTATTAAAAAAAGTAATTTGTATTATTGTGTTTGTTTTTGTTCTATTCGCCATTTGTTCTATATTAATGTATGGGGGTCTGTGAGGGATCTCAATTTACACTGTAGATATGACGTGAAGTATTAAGTATCAGGAGCGTGTTAAGCCGCCCTGACCGCGGAGTGAGTGTTTATAAATCCTTTCGTCTTAAAGTCGCCTAATGCATTTTTCTTAGGAAACAATCATTTGTTGAGTCCTCAGATTGTAAAATGAAGGACCGTTTGGATGGGCTTGCCGGGACCCCCTGACTGCCGGGTTCCTCGCGTCTCTTTTTACCAGATGTGTGAAGTTCTCAGACCTGTTGCGTGGAAGCAGTTGAGCAGTGATTCCGGCCCCCACAGAGGGTGGTCCAGCCGCTAATGACTTAAGATAACTCTGCAAACAGGATGGGATCCCCCCCCTTAGGGTGCCCATTGCCCACCCTGGCCAGAGGAGATTATCCATCCTCCAAGTGGGTCTCAGGAGGGGGGCTGGTGTCCTGGCATCTCGGGTTCAATTGCTCCCACACCGGCACCCCAAGGCTCAACGGTGCCCCCAGCCCAGTGGCGAGGTGGATGGTGACACGCGGCCGGGGCGAATTGGTGCCCCCAGCCCAGTGGCGAGGTGGATGGTGACACGCGGCCGGGGTGAATTGGTGCCCCCAGCCCAGTGGCGAGGTGGATGGTGACACGCGGCCAGGGCGAATTGGTGCCCCCAGCCCAGTGGCGGGGTGGTTACGGGTGCCGGCAGTGTGCCTACGCTTAGCCACAGACACTGCCAGCTGTAATAGTGACTCTCAAGGATGCAGAGGGTTTCAGCTCCAAAACCAAACATTATCATTGTTTGCTACAGGCAGATCTGCACTCCATTTTCTGTGCCGTATTTGCATTGACTTTGTCGTAATGTGTCCTGTTATCAGCCTCGGCGTCCTGCTCGTGTGAGATCACTGTTTTCCTGTGAACCCTCCAGCCCGTGTATTAAAGACCCCCCCCCGACACCCTGCCCTCCTGCTTGATTTTCTGCTGCTGTATTTCCTGTGCTAAGTGCTTCCCTCACACCCTCGTGACCCCTGTAAACCTCCCCTACTGCACCGCTGGGTCTGTGTTTCATGTTGAGGTGTGTTTGGTCCCACCAGGGGCACAGGAACCCAATATTTGGTTTTCATTCACACCCCCCCCTCAAATAAATAGACCTTTGTATTTAAATAATTAAGTTGTGTCACTCCCAATCTCAAACTCTCCATTGTCTCCTAGCCAGGCCCCCCCAGCTCCCAGCTCATGAAAAGCTTGGCAAAGCTGCCTTCTGGCCTACAGATCTGGTTTGACGGTGTTGCTTGGAGGGGTAACACATTTGCCGCTCGTAGACGCAGCTACTCTGCAGCCTCCACACATGGCAACAAGATTCTGAGAGGAGGTGGATGGCAACACGTGTATCGGCAAATGGCGACACACAGATGGATGGAGGGCAACACGCAGATGGGCGAATGGTATCACGCTGTCGGGGCAGATGGCAACACGTGGATGGGCGGATGGCGACACACAGATGGGAGGAGGTTGACACACAGCCAGGGAGGATGGAAACACACAGATGGGTGGAAGTTGACACGCGGCCAGGGAGAATGGAAACACACAGATGGGTGGAGGTTGACACGCGGCCAGGGAGAATGGAAACACACAGATGGGTGGAGGTTGACACGTGGCCAGGGAGGATGGCAACACACAGATGGGTGGAGGGTGACACGCGGTTGGATGGAGGGCAACATGTGGATGGGTGGATGGCAACACAAAGGTACGTGGAGAGTGACACACAGATGAGCAAATGGCAGCACACAGCCGGGTGGAGGGTGACACGTGGATGGGCAGATGGTGATGCGTGGCATGGGCAAATGGTGACGCGTGGCATGGGCAGATGGTGACGGGCACCCAAGGTGAATGCAGGAACAGGTCACCATGGTGGCAACTTGTGAAGCTTTATTGTGTATCTGACCTGCCCCTGGCTTTCACTCGTCATGCCTCTCCTCTGGGAGTCTGAGCTCCTTACAGCACGACTCTGGCTGCTGCCTTCTCTGTCCCCGAGAATCGCTTTGTTTTTACATGGGAATTTACAGGTATAAAGAGGCTGTTAGGTGTACAGAGACTTTCAGCAGAGAAGAGCCTGTGTGAAATGTCTCTGCTATTCTGTTTGTCCCCAACAGCTTCCTGGCTGATGACACTCGTGCCTTTGTTCCAGCAGCTCAGACCGGCCTGCCTTTAGAAGCTCTCGGGCTTCACCTGCTTTGGAGGCCGCCAATTTATGGGGAAAAAAGTGAGGGGAGGGCAGGGGTGTATACAGGGGCGGGTCCACAGGGACACTAACCCCAGCTGAAAGGTGATTGGCCCCTGGAGTGCCTCCTCTCCTGTCACTCACCGCTTCACAACTTATGATTGGCTAACGATAATGACCAAATTTGATTGAGATGTCCCATTCTCCTGACTGGCAAATAAAAGGCAGCCTGGCCAGGTCCTGGAATAGCAGGTGTTCACAGAATGGTGATAGACATGCAGGGGGCGATACGCCCTGCCCTGAGGGCTAGGCGGCCTTGGCATTGACTCGCAGATAAACAAGTAAAGTTGTAAGTAGAATTTAATTCACAAGGTTCCAGCACTCCGCTTTATACCCATGTTTTCAGGCTACAAATGCTTTTTTCTGTGGTTTTATTTATAAATAATAGTATTCATGCATATTTAAATATTAATATATTATGTCTTTATTTATTTATTTGAGTTTGTAGACAGAAATGCAAATTGCAATTAGTGACATTAAAACCTGCGGATTCCCCAGATTTAGACACCTGCTGTTGGGATTGTTTAAGTGCGGAAATATTGACTTGCTTTGTTTTCCCGACACGGCAAGTCTGCCTCTTCCCCACCAGCTAACAAGCTGAAGCGCATCATGTCATTGTAATCCTGGGAGTTGGGGCTCTATACTGAAGCCTCTTTATTAGAGTTGGCAGATTTTTAAAGTGGACCCATTAACCAAAAAAACGACGGTGACGAGTTTGATGGCTCGTATATCTGTGAGAAACTGAGCACTTTTTTTTCCTGAGGTCATGGAAGCATCGTGCCCTGTGTTTGTCTTACAGATTTGGCTCAATGGACTAGTGGTGGTGCCCCCCGCAGGCATGGAGCAATGGGAGTGGTAAGCTGTGTGGCTGCCGTGCCTGGGTGTGGGCTGCGATTCAATCCCCTGCGGTCAGCGGTTACATCCCTCCCCTGGAGTCCGCCTGCTCAGACACCTCGCTTCAGTTTCATGTACAGTCGTGGCCAAAAGTTTTGAGAATGACACAAATATTGGTTTTCACAAAGTCTGCTTCTTCAGTTCTAGCAATTTGCATATACTCCAGAATGTTATGAAGAGTGATCAGATGAATCACAAAGTCCCTCTTTGCCGTGAAAATGAACTTAATCCTAAAAAACCCATTCCACTGCATTTCAGCCCTGCCACAAAAGGACCTGCTGAGATCGTTTCAGTAATCTTCTTGTTAACGCAGGTGAGAGTGTTGATGAACACAAGGCTGGAGATCATTCTGTCATGCTGATTGAGTTAGAATAGCAGACTGGATGC
>JAAGVU020000061.1:32330632-32347715 GCA_011763525.2 Mormyrus iriodes | reverse complement strand
TCTCCTTTCCTGTCCCTGCTTTGCTCCCTTTGCTTTCCTGACCCTGCTTCATTTCCTCTCCTTTCCTGTCCCTGCTTCATTCCCTCTCCTTTCCTGTCTCTGCTTCATTCCTTCTCCTTATCTGTCCCTGCCTCATTCTTTCTCCTTTCTTGTCCCTTCTTCATTCCCTCTCATTTCCTGTTCCTGCCTCATTCCCTCTCCTTTCCTGTCCCTGCCTCATTCCCTCTCCTTTCCTGTCCCTGCCTCGTTCCTTCTCCTTTCTTGTCCCTGCCTCATTCCCTCTCATTTCCTGTCCCTGCTTCATTCCCTCTCCTTTCCTGTCCCTGCCTCATTCCTTCTCCTTTCTTGTCCCTACCTCATTCCCTCTCCTTTCCTGTCCCTGCTTCATTCCCTCTCCTTTCCTGTCCCTGCCTCGTTCCATCTCCTTTCCTGTCCCTGCCTCGTTCCCTCTCCTTTCCTGTCCTTGCTTTGTTCCACCTCCTTTCCTGTCCCTGCTTTGTTCCCTATGCTTTCCTGTCCTTGCTTTGTTCCCCCTCCTTTCCTGTCCCTGTTTTGTTCCCCCTCCTTTCCTGTCCCTGCTTCAGTCTCTCTCCCCTCCTTTCCTGTCCCATCAGTGCCGCTGGTGGATGAGGAGTTCCTGCAAGGAGTCCTGCCCACCTGCTCCTACAAGCCCAGCTACCTCCTCAGAGGGTTCGCCTTGCTGAGGTACCAGGGCCTGCAGTTTGTAAGTGAGATCTCTCAGTGCCCCCCACCTTAACTCCACCACACTTTGCGTTACAGTAAAATCTTTTTCGATTGTTTCATTACATTTCCTTACAGCCCATGTAACTTACAAGGTCCTCAAAAAGCTAAGCTCCTTACAAAGGCCCTAGTCCATAATACTATAATTAAAGGAAGTTTTGACTCGTTGCTCTGACAAGGGTCTGATGATGACCACAGTCTTATGCTTGATTGGCCAGATCCACATGACCTATGTTTACCCCAATGATTACACGCGGCTGACCCACATGGAGAGTGACAACAAGTGCTTCTACCTCAACGCTGACAGGTGAGGATCCAGGCCCGGCTTCCTGTCCGGCCTCTATAGCGGTGATGTTGTAGGGAAAATCCACCCATCTTCCAACCAGTTATCCTGGATAGGGTCACGGGAGAAGGGATACTGGAGTCTGCTCCAGTCAGCACAGGGCACAAGGTAGGGTTCCAGCCTGGGTGAGATGCCAGCCCATCACAAGGCACACAAACACACACACACATGTATTACAGGCACTTTAGAAACTGCATGTCTTTGCACTGTGGGAGGAAACCACAGCACATGGATGAAACCCACACAACACAGGTGAAATATGAAGAGACTCTGCCTACACTGAAGTAGATCTCAAACCCCCTACCCTGGGGGAATGCGGGAACAGGGCTGCCCCCCGAATTACAGTGCTACCCCATTTGGGAGATCATTATAGGGATTGTAATTAAATGGATGCAATTTTAGTAATTTTTAGTAACACTGTGTGTCAGGGATATATGTTTCTCTTCTCATTTGTAGCGCTGTGATAAACCACTAGATGGCAACCAGGGTCTCCAAAGATGGTCTCCAACATCTCCAGTCATTTGCTAAATAAAAATGTTTTATGAGTGTCCTTCCGATGTAAGAGATTTAATTAAGCAAAGTCGTTCTACATCTATATCGACTTTTAATGGTTTATAAGGTTTTGTCACCCCAAGCGCTCAGTAACCTGAGAATCACTTTGGAAGGTTTGGATTCTCTAAATACATGAAGACTGATGACCCTGAACTGGATGCCTTTGAAGGAGGTCCAAGGTGGCAGAAAAGACAAGGTGGGAAAATGGGACTCAACACATTTTCCTCATGGGAATCTCTCAGACTTTAAATGCACATTTCAGCACCAATAGTGGTGAAAATGCTGAAGTGATTTTATTCTCCCCATTTAGTTGCAGGACTGGGTGTTTCTGAGCAGGCAAACGGCAAGCAGGAGCCTGATGAGATGGACCTGGAGGATTCACCAGTGACTGTCACCGAGGAGCCACGGGCCAGACCCTTCCGCTTTCTCAGTGGCAGAAGCAGCCCTAACTTCATCTTCAGGTGGAAGCTTAGAACCCCCCCGCTGACCCAGACCTCCCAGCCGTCCCCTTTGAGGCAGACTAGAGCCACGGGCCCTGTGTGGACTTCACAGCCGACCCACAGGGTCTCAAATGAGAGGTGGACTGACGGACCACTACAGCATAAAGATTCTGATATGTTGAGCATTCCAGTGAACTCCGTTGTGCATCCATATCTTGGTCAGGAGGCAGCCCTGGAGAACCCAAACAGCATTCCAAAGCAGACATTTAACAGTGCGAGCAAGACTGTGTCCCCAACTGGTGCTGGGATACCAGTGAGCTCCAGGCTCCCTCGTGGAGCTCAGCAAATACCCAGGCTGTATGGGAGAAGAACCATTGAAGATGGTCAGAGGGTCATCATGGGGAGAGGTGGAGAGCCGGGGGATGATGACACGCACCGCGACACCTACATGTCGTACGTGTTCGATCGCAAGGTGAACTGGCGGCGCACCTTCGACGTGAAGCAGTTGGACCTCAACGCGCTGCAGTCCGATCGCATCAACCTGGGCTGCAACGTATCCGGGAACCTGCCGCTGCCCTCTGAGGACGCTCTTCGCGTGGTGGAAGCCTTCATGGATAAGGTCAACCAGAAGAACCAGGGGTAGGAACGGCAAGCCATGGCTCTGTGTGTGTGTGGGTGTGTGTGTGTGTGTAGCATGACCATGTTTTATGCAAGGACTGTCCTGACTGAAATAAGTTCTGATTGACTGTGACACTCGTTTGACATTCGGTTGTTGAGAGATTTTGCCCTAAAAGCCCTGTGATGCTGAGTGAAGTACTGACCGCTGCGGGTTCCTGGGACCTTCCTAGGCGCTTCTCTCTGCTGCGGGTGCTGAACGTGGAGAAGAGGCTGGATGGCGCCCGGGGCAGCCGTTACCTGCTGGAGCTGGAGGTGCGCAACCGTGGCGGGGAAAAGTTACGCCTGTCCCGGTTCGTGTACCTGCTGCAGGTAGATGGAGGGGCCCCGTTGAGGACGGCACCCCAGGAGCCGCTGCTTTGCCACCCGCTGGGCCTGTCCTGGAACCCGGCAGCCACCGTCCACTTTGTCATCCCAGGTGAGAATGATGGCACTGAAGCTGGGTCCGGTATGTGAAAAGCGTCGTTGGTTCTGAACTCCCAAGTTTTCCATCTTCTCAACCTGTTTGCAGTGAAGAATCAGGCCCGATGGGTTCAGAGGTTTATCGATGACATGGAGAGGCTGTACAGGGCCACCCAGGACACGAACTTCAACGTCATCATCTCTGACTTCAACAGCACGGATATGGATGTTGAGTTGGCACTCAAGAGCTCTGCCTTGCCTAGGTGAGCTTGGATGCTCTCGGCCTCAGCTGAAATACAGAGTTTGTCAGGAGTATGTTGACCTGCAGCTGGATGGCTTTGGTTTGAATGAAGAACAAGTCACTGGTTCCTTACTGTCTTGGCCTGAGTGGCAGGTTGTGTCTCAGGGATTTTCTGGCCTGTCCTCTCACAGGTACCAGTACACAAAGCTGACAGGGAACTTTGAGCGGTCGGCCGGACTTCAGGCTGGGATAAATATGATCAATGTAAGTAGAAGCGCAGGTGAGCCTGTGGGCCTCTGCCCTGACATATCTAACGTTCTCTTAAATTTGGTTAATATGAGATGGTCATAAATATCCATCCAACTTCCAAGCACATGTCCCGGTCGGGCTCACGGTGAGGCCTGGAACCTGCTCTAGGCGTCACGGAGCACAGGCTAGGCCAGGCCCTGGCGCGGGTGACTGTGTGTGAATATATGTCCAACTTACAGAAAGTAGAGTGATTGATTTAAGGGAAAGTGTGCGGCAGAATGGAGGTCCTGACCATGGCTCACCCTGTAGGACGAGCACAGCATCGTGTTCCTGTGCGACCTGCACATCCACTTTCCCCAGTCCATTATCGACAGCGTCCGCAAGCACTGCGTGGAGGGAAAGATGGCCTTCGCCCCCGTGGTGATGCGGCTGGACTGCGGGGCCACACCTGCGGAGCCTCGAGGTGGGCTGGCGTCTCTCTGAGCATCGCCCCGTTCACACCGCCTTTACATGTCACACAGCATTCGGCCAATTCCTTCCTCTTCTCTTTATCGTAGACAAACTGACCAACTTAATTACATTATATATTTATAATGAAATATGGATGGTTTTTAATAAATATGAAATTGGATCATTTCTGATTGGCTCAATTTTTTCGTGTGTTCCATCCCTTATTCTGATTGGAGAACACTTCCCACCGACAGCACTTCTCTTTGGCTATATATTCAGTAGGATCCCTGGTTGGCACCTCCGGCGCCCGTATTTCTGCTAGAGAGCACAGCTCATCCACCACTTTTTTTCTCTTTTATCACAGGTTTCTGGGAGGTCAATGGCTTCGGGCTGCTCGGGATCTACAAGTCCGACTTGGACGGGGCAGGCGGCATGAACACCCGAGAGTTCCGGGACCGCTGGGGAGGGGAGGACTGGGAGCTGCTGGACCGGTGAGCAGGTCGAAGGGGTCGTGTGCTGGTGTATGGCTCCTGATCAGAAGGTTGCTAGTTCAAATCCTGAGTGTTACCACCGTTGGGCCACTAAGTAAGGCCCTTAACTCCCACTTGCTCCAGGGACTGGCTGACCCTGCTTTCATAAAAACGTACATCGCTTTGGATAAAAGCAATGCCCGTCAGACAGCAGAAGTGGCTGCCTCGGATGCCATCTTCTGAGCAAGCAGGCCAATTTTTCTCAGACTAGGGGCACCGCCGATAAAACGTGCCAAGGGCACCACATGGACATCGACTGGCAAAGTCAATAAATGCAATGATTTTCAGCTCGTTCGGGTCTGTTCATGTCCACCCTACTCGTATTTGGGCCACATTGTTAAGGGTCAAGCCTCGAACCCCTGCAGTATAGAGAGAGATGTGTGAACCTGCCTGCTCTTCAGCCCACCAGCCCTGAATGAGTGACCAGCAGGCAGCCTTTGCTGACAGGTGTCCCTCACTGCTCCTCCCCTCAGGATACTCCAGGCGGGACTTGAGGTGGAGCGCCTTTACCTCCGACACTTTTCGCACTACTACCACTCCCGACGAGGCATGTGGAACAGGAAGATTCTCTGAGCCGCCTAAGCTGAGCAGCACCACTCTATGATGCCCTCTGTGTGCTCCGCCTTCCTTTCTACATCTACCAATGGGTAGCTGAGTGGGCGGGGCCAGCCAGACTCCCACCCTCCAAAGACTGTTTTACTGTGGTCTGTGGTGCGTCTACAAGTACAGTCCATGATTATTGTGTGTGTGTGTGTCTGTGTCTGTGTGTGTGAGAGAGAGAGAGTATGATGATTTTTGTGTATCTTGCAGGGTTTTTCTCAGTGTGCCTTATCAGGTGTATACTAATTTAAAATGCAGTAAAAGGAAACCGTGCGGCTGACGGGGCGTTTAGGGTGTCGCTGGTCCAGCCAATGACTCGCTTGTTTACAGTTGATTATCTCCCCAAGGGCTGTTTCACAATGAATTGAGAAGATTGGGTAACCTAGTGCTGGTGTTTCTGTGTCATCCTGCAGACTGGATGCCGGAAGGAGATGTTTTGAGCGTGGCTTTGAGACCATTGACTCGGGGATTATTAATTCAGTTAGAGTATCTTTGAAAGATTGAATGCTGTATTTTTTCAGAATTGTTTTGAATGGAAAATGCGTATGAAATATTTTGCTTTGGTCATTTTTGCCTGTAGTGATTTAAAATGTATTTGGTAATGACTTATTTTTTATTTGAGTTTGTTTACCAGTGGTTGGGTCAGAAGAAGCCAGAATCTTTACTACTGACACTCCACGTAAGAGGTTTGAATTCTGGAGGCTGAAACCAAAAGGTACCGTTTTGCTGAAAATGCTCAGAAGCAAAGTGTTTCATAAGCTCAGCAGGCAGGTCTGAGCATATTGTAAATGGTCCGGAATGCAGCGGCCCTTGAAATGTCCGCAGAAACATTCTTACGGAATCCATTCAGCAGAAGTAGCTGAAAGAATCGACTTATGAAGATAAAACAGAGCTGCTTTTCTGAGTGGCATGGCTCCTTAGACATTACTAGAACCTTCAAGATTCCAGTAATACAGTGAGTGGAGGGGCTCCTGCTGCTAGGGGAGGGTGACAGGCAGCCTCTCGCCAGCGGCCGGCGCAGGGCCAGCAGCTCATTTCTGCATTTGTTCATTGTAATTATTGTAGGTTTTGGAAATTTTGTCTGTTTTTCCTCCTTCTATCTTAATGACCAATGTTTTTTAAATGGCTGGCATATTCGCGAGTCGCACCGGTGCACCTAGTTATAACATTTAGTCGCTTTGTCTCCAAAAATGGTCGCAACCTGGGAGTTTTTGGTCGCAGTCTGGAGCCCTGGGTTCCCTCCCTTTGTTTGTCTGCATTACTTAAGCCTTTTCACTGGGAGAGTGGAGGCTGTGATTGTAAGGAAGAAGGTGTAGGCTGTGTCCGAATTCAGGGGCAGCATCTTTCGAGGGCTGCGTTGAAGACCGAATGCGTAGCAGCCATGCCACAAGGCCGTCCCATTTCCAAGGCTCCTTCAAATGCGGCTTAGAAATGCGTCCTCCTTATACAGAGACCCCGCAATTCACTGGGCAGACCTTCGAAGGACGCAGCCTACAAAGGCTCCATAGACGGTGTCCTGCGCCCCTGAATTCAGACACAGCCATAATACCGACTTCCCTGGCTGATGCTCTAATCACTGTGATTTTAACACTGATTTCTGTGAAATTGGTATCTGTGTACTTAAACCCACTTCTTAACAGTTTATGAAAATCATACGTATATTTTTTATTTTCAGTGGGACGACTGACAGATTGTATTTTAAATGCGTTTGCAACCATTTCTGAACAGAAAAAAACGCAGATGCTTGTTTGAATAATCATTACACATGTTGGGCGTTTATGAAACAAAATTACAAAAGAGGGCCTCTGGAATACTAAACATGTACAGTTTTTACACAGGAAGGATCATTTTTCACAAGTTAAAGATTTCAATAAAGCAAATCTGTAAATGTAGTCTCAGTAAAAGCTCCATTCGTAAGTTATAGCCTCCTGTGTACAGTGGGCTCTAGGTGTTCACGTTATATTGCCATGAAAGCCAGCCAGTTAAATAGCTTTATCTTTCAGGGACTGATTCTGTTAAAGGCTTAAAAGGTGGCAAAGTGCTGTTGGAGTCTTTACAAATGCTGGTCTGCTTCTGCTTGAATGAAATATGTCATAAATACAGAAGCAACAATCACACATGCAGGGAAATGGAGAAGCAGCCAGATGTTAGATATTAAGCAGTGTCCAGGAGCAGGGGACACAGATCTACGATCTCCTTAGTCACATGTTCCAGGACCATGTTTGGGTTGGCTGCCTGCAGCAGGCTTTTCAGCCTGGCCCAGAAGATCTTCTGCTTGTGCTGGTCGTTATTCGGCCACTTCAAGTAGGTCTGTTGCCAAAGCAGGCTCCTGAGCTTTGGGAACCTTCTGGGGAGGGAATTTATTGGGATGGGCTCCAACAAGATGAAGACCAGTGAATCCTGCTGGATGCTCCAAGCCTGATGCTGGGCGAAGAACAGCTCATAGGTACACCAGTCACTCTGGATGAAGTTTTGGGAGAGCACGAAGAGTGTCTTGGAGCTACGCTCCAAGCAGCTAATGATGTTGTCAATGATCCAGTCACCAGGGACAAAGTCTCTCTCGTGGATGCAGAGGTTGAAGTTTTCCCTTTCCAGGTGAGGCACCAGTTGGGCCTCCACCCACCAGCTGTCCTTCTGGCTGTATGAGATGAAGGCATGGTAGTCAAAGACTTGCCCCAGCCTTTGAGCTTTCTGGTTTCCCCTCTGTTTCACTCTCATCCACACCCAGAGCATCTGAAGATACCAAACACCATCACATGCGTAGAACACCAGCCCGAAGGCCGCTGAGACTAGGATAGTGGCTGTCACTGCTACAGCAGTTCGAAGCCACGGATCGCAAGACATTCGACTTGGACGAAACTTTTCTAAGCTCATTCCGGAGAGATCAAGAGGAGCAGAGCACGTGTAGTCTTCAGGCCAATCAATTAATACTGTTTTGTTGAAGCTGGTTGCAAACCAGTATAAATCACAGTTACAGATAAATGGATTGTTGCCTGCTTTGAGTCGTTGGAGTCCAAACAGTCCCTTGAAGGAGCTTTCAGGAAAGATGTTTATGCTGTTATGATCCACGTGCAGCTCCTCCAAATTTGGTGCCCAGAGGTCAGAGGGGAAGCCCTTGATGTTGTTGAAGCTCAGAAAAAGGTGCCTTACGTCACTCAGGTGTGAGATAGTATTGCCGGTCAAACTTGTGATGGCTGTCTGTGAAAGGTTGACGGTTTGCATGTATGGCGAGAGATAATCAAACACACTATCTCCCAGCAGATTGCTACTTAGAGAAAAGTTTTTGAGATGCGGGGACCAGTTGGTTCTGCTAAGCTGTATGACATTATTGCTTAGGTCCAGAGTGTTGAGACGTTTCATTTCACACGTGTGATTGGAGATGAACTGAAGGTCTTTGAACTTGTTGTTTCTAAGGTAGAGATGCTTCAGTGATGGGAACGCATCGGGAGAGGAGCAGGCAGGCCACCACAGCCCATGGTTATGCAGAACATTATCTGATAGATCCAGCACGTCAAGGGATCGCAGGGCTGAGATCATGTTACAGGGAAGTATGCTCATGCCTGTGCCAGAGAACTTAAGATGAGTTAGGTGAGGGAATAAGCTCGCGTTGACACTGACTAATGGAAAGTAATACTGGTGATGGTGGATAGTGTGAAATGTTAGTACTCTGATGTTGACTGTCTTATTGTATCCTGGGAGATCATGAATTTGGATGCCTTCAGGTTTGTCTTGGGCAAATGTGATGTTGATGAAGGAAAGGGCCTCGGCTGGGGACTGCATAACACTGCGAACTGCGTTGGTCAAAGCAGAGCTGTTAAAGAAGGTATCTGTAAAGGAGATGTTCTCAATGTGCTTCATGCCTTTCAACGGCTCAAAAAGTTCGCTAGCGACGTCACACTGGTCAGGAACAAATCTTTTTAGTGTCAGACTCTTAACATTGATTCTATCCAGGTCTTGAAGGATATCTCGCAATATCGATGGTTTTTCACAGAATGACATTTTAAGTGTCAGTTCTTGCAATGCAGGTAAGTAGGTGAAAAAACCGGCTTGAAAGTGACTCATTTCGGCTCCGGCACCCAGTTGCAAGGCCTTCAGAGGGATAGCGTGGAGTGGAGCAAAGTCAGATCTGTTTATAGATTTAACCAAAGGACTTCCGAGGCCCAGGGATGTGAGGTTTAGAAGATTCTGGAAAGAGCTCACCAGGCGGTATGAACTGTAGAGGTTCTGAGAGAGGTCTAGGACCCTGAGATCTGGTAGATTCAACTCAGGGATGATCTTCAGAACATTGAAGGAGACATCAAGGACCTGGACCTTGGAGCTGTGCTGGAAGGTTAACGGTGAGATGACTTGCAGGCCATTATGAGACAGCTTGAGTACGCAGAGGTTGGGCAGGTCCCCAAGGTCGTGTTCATTCAGAGAGGTGATGTTGTTGTAAGACAGGTCCAGGTACTGGCAGCTCATTGGCAGGTCGGGTGGCACCTTTCTAAGGCCATGTTTGGAAAGGTCCAGTTGTGCCTTTTCCAGGGTAAAACAAGTCAGTTCTGTGCTTGTTTGCCTTGTGATCCTTGCATCTGCTATCAGTATCATCAGACTAAGGGCATGGAAAGCAGAGTTTATAAGGTTCCTCCTGAAACACACAAGAAGATGCGCGTGTGTTACCAATATGCAGCGCAAGTCGGGTTTATCAGCAAAACAATACAGCTTCCGTTTTGTTAATGTCCTTCTGTTTGCCTTAACCTTGCAGAAGGAGGTACAATAACATCATTTCAGAATCTGTGCTGGAAAGAAGAAGTTTACTTTTATTTTGTAGACAAAAACATTAAAAAGCTAAAATAACTTATGTGGCTGGTCATGTGAAGCCAGCGTGCAGCATACAGGAAATAAGGTGCAGGTGTAGAATTAGTCAAGCTTAGCAAATGCAAATTGAGAGGTTCCTCTGTCTAAGATACTATTAGATTATATTACATGCTGGACAACTGCCAGTTTAACACATAATAAAATAGTATTCTTTCCCCTGTATATTTTATGTTCTGTGTAAAGCCTACACAGCATCAACTGGTTTCTGAAAAAAATGCAGCTAAATGAAAATGAATGCAGAGCAGAGTTACAGCTCATTTGCAGGATTTACCTTAACACGGCATCTTGGTTTCGCATGTCTTTTCTTTTTTCCTTCCTTTTTCTGAATCTGTCCTTTCACCAGTCAATCCTTTCCCACGCCCACGTTCCCGCTGCGACTTTCAAGGACCGCTGTCAGTTCAGGGTCTCGACGCGACTCTGCTCCCCGCGCTAATGTGACCGCGGTTCACAGACGGGCGGCAGTATCGCATGTTCCAGGAATAACTCGAAAATCGTTGCCCTCATTTGCATACAGAATTTTCTCGCTTTAAGTTTTACATGGTTTGATTTGATCAAGGTGTGAGAACATGTATCTCATCCAGTGTGATTCAGCACTAGGAACATGTGCAGGACGCAGACCAGACTTGGTGGGTCCTTTGTCTATTCGCTGTCATCTGGGTCACCAAAATCCCTGATCACGCTCTAGGGCATCTGACAACTAACAGGCAGCAGTAAAAAAAACCTTAAAACAACACATTTCTTTCTAAAATACTGAACCGGTTTGGGCAACATCGCAGAATCATCGCTTAAGTCCATGAGCTGCAAAAACAGGTGAACATAACGGTTTATGCGTTTCTGTTTATGGTTGCTAAGGCTGCTCCCGTTAAGTTGTTTCTTGGCTCCTGCTTGTTTAATGTCTTTGTAATTTGATTGACAGGAAGCTGTCAGTACGCTTTCTAATCAGGCCCTGCCCTATCATGCTTACCGAGACAGGCTCCCTGCTGAATGTGCCGCGGCCTCTGGGTGGCATCGGAGCAGAAGGCAGGGATGCTGTGATCGGTTCTGAGCAGAGCACCCTCTCATGGGGATACGACGCTGGGCCGCTATGGGGAGGCCCAGGTCGCACTCTGGGGTCATGTGGACTCTTATGGCCAGCCGTTCAGCCTGCCCGTGTACCCTCACCCTAACCGCCCCCCACTAGCATTTCGCTATTGTTGGCCCTCCTGCGACACATTCCTCAGACAACCTCAACCTTCACAAAGGAGGAGGAACCAGGAATCCCCTAAAAATACTTCCAAGGTCAGGGGAGGTCACTGCGAGCCTGCAAATGATACGAGACAGACAGTCCTGTGACTTTAATCTCATATAAATGAAGATGATTATTTTTAGAAAAAACACTCACTTCATAGATAAAAATGAGGAACAGATACAGTCATCATTGTGTAAATTGAATTTTCTTTATGTTGATACTTTATGATGCTTGCGTACCCCCCCCCCCCCACACTCAGTCATGACAGAGAGTGACAGGCTGATTTTAGGGCCCTTCATCGCGATCAGCCCACTTTCTGCAGTCACACGGCGAGATGACACTGAGGACTAACAGTGTGGGCATCTGGATCTTCATCAGCAGATGACAACAACCCTATCCAGCTGGCGTCTCCTGTTTGCCGAACACATCTTTAATTTAAAAAGTACACGAAGAAATAAATATCATAGATATAGATGGATAAAAGCCCAACCGTTTTATTTATGTGAGATGATTTGCTTGTAAATTTGAGAACAGCAAGCAACTGACTGCAAAGCAGATTGTGCTGGGTGATTAAACTCTGGATTGAAAACAAACCTCCAGGAATAACGAATAAAGTCAACTTTGTGCTAACACAGGGCTCTGCCTCTGCCAGACGCAGGTGAGGTGGGACAGGGCTATGCCTCTGCCAGATGCGGGTGAGGCGGGTGTTCGCTCTCTTTAAAGTGCCTACTTTCCTCACAAGCAGGCAGGGAAGCACCGTGTGGACATGGTGTCAGGTAGGAATGATGCCAGGGATATCATGAAAAAGCTCTGTACGTTTTACTCTCTGCTGGCTCAGGCCGTGGTCAGCAGTACGTATCGTCCCCACCCCCCAGACCCCATTCAGTTCAGCCTTCTTCATCCCCCTCTTTTTTCTCACTGGCCACCTCCAGCAGCATCAAACATCTTCTTCCTGCCTTCCATTCCTGACATGGCCTCCACGTTCTTGCGCCAGTCTCCCACCTCGGTAGTCAGGACCTGTGGGGCGGGGGGGGTGACCACAGAGTGAGTGTCTGATTTATGGGAGACAGATGAGCCTGGCCATGATGTCACATTACCATGCCATTCTGTCACGCGGCCTGTGCTGCCAGCCACTGGTGAGGCCACGTTTCGACACATGGAGGAGATGTGTGACGTGAATCTCCATGTAATGTGTACCTATCTCCTCCACTTCCGATTTATAATTCATAACTCAACATAAGCTTGAGCCTCCACATAGAATGTGGAGTAAAGAAATATCTAATATCTGCTGGCTCCATCAGTGACCATCCTGTGGCCTCTTACCTTCTCCTGCTTGATGTCCTCCTTTTTGACAGACTTAAGGTTGGCACGGAGGTCCATGGAACCCTTGTGTTTGGAGCCCAGCAGGGCGCGCATCATCTCGTCAGCCGACACGCGCACCTTCCGCAGCGCCGGCTTCTTAAACTTCCCTCCCAGGTCCTGCACCTTCAGCTTCAGTTCGTGGATCTGGTTCGGGTCAGAACCACAGTGTCACATGCTGGGTGCAGGACGCCCCCTTAGCTAGACATGGCGGCTGCAGCTTTGGCTCCTCAAAAGTGTACGTGTCACAGATGCCAAGGTAACTGCTGGGGACACTGTCTCCATCTTTCGGGTGGTGTTACAATTTACCTGTGGTCTGTGGCGAAAAGTGAGAAGAAACCCTTACGTCTATGCTGTTCTTCATGACTTTGGCCTCGCAGTCGTAACGCTCCTCGTCAACAACGTCGATTTTCGCATGAAGCTGCTTGCACAGTTTCTGCGCAAAAAAGCAGATTTTACATGTTTGCAAAAGCGTTGTGGTCAACCTGACTCAGTAATCCACAATGAGTTGTGTTAAGCTACTCATACCACCCAGTCACCTTAAGCTGGTTTCCTTAAGGCAGATTTAAACTTCTGTGTCACGTCTAAGCAGAGACTACGCCTTGGCCTACGCAGAGACTACGCCTTGACCTACGCAGAGACTACGCCTTGGCCTACGCAGAGACTACGCCTTGACCTACGCAGAGACTACGCCTTTATACTCGTGTGCTGGTATGTTGATGTCGCCCTGCAATCACGCGCCGGAACGGTAGTTAGTTGAGCGTAGGGGGTTTAAGTTTCGCAAAAATATTTTAACTAAGGAAAACAAAACTTAGCAAGTTCCTAAATTTTAATGATTGTTCCTTTCCAGGATTATCCTTTATTATACTTGATTATACTTTAAAAAAACTCTGCTTTTGTGCGAGCTCTTAATTTATTTTGAGCTTCTTTTTCGCAGGAGAAATATTTAGAAATGTTTCAGTATTGCAGTATTACAAAAAAGTCTCATTTTCCAGTGTCATACAGCACACAGAACTAGCATGGACAGCTGCAACTTTGGCAAAAACAACAGGCTAGCAACAACCCGCACTAATCCCACCCCCCCCCCAGCTGGAAACAATCAACAAAACATCTCTGCAGGAGCGACGCTACCAAGCAGACCAATCAAAGTGCTTGTGGCCTGTGTCACCGTGACGTGTAGCTACGTTTCTGGGGAGATGAGTGTCAGGTTGCGGCGTAGATTCCATATCGGCCTTTAGTAACTACAGTACCTGTCATCACACCACTCTTCTGACAGGACCCATGATTGGACCTGCACCTCCTGTGCCATCTGCCTCGCCCGCTCACCTGTAGCTCGTCCATCGACAGCCCCGTCAGCTGCAAGGGGGGCAGCTTCTCCGCCAGGTATCGCACTTTCTCGTCATTCCGCTCCACCTTCTCCTTCTCCAGGTCCTCCATGGCTCTGGTCAGGAGCAGGATCTGTGTGAAGGACTCAGAAGTGAGAACGCCCATCTATGGCAGCACATCGGCCAAGATTCTGCCTGGTGTATGAAGATCAGAGACAAAGAGCAGGTTCCAAAGGGAGACCCACCTTTAGCGAGAGCTTCCGGGAGGCCGAAATCTTAGACTTCGGCTAAAAAAAGGTGAGGGATGTGCGTCATTTGGGACAGATATTCACAATAAACAATTCTAAGATCAGTATATATAGATGAACATTTCTAGCTGTTTAACACACATGTATACATTGTGCAGCTGCTTCTAGAACTTTTGCATTATTTTGCACTGTCAGATTAGATGCCAAACTTTTTGTTGTCTGAGTACTTGCCCTTTGTGCAACAGCAAAAAAGTGGAATGTAATGTAACGTAATCTAATCTAGATTCATACATCTAGAACTTTAACAGAAGCTCTTTGTGAGGAAGGGAAACTTCTTAAGGCCCTGAATGCAGTCTGAGAGGCCTGCCAGTGTTAGGAGGATGTTAGCAGCTGGACATCGTGGTAGCGGAGGTGTGACTGAGACCTCCAGTCTCCCTGGTCTCAGTGACTCGATGACTGAGTCAGTGGCTGCTCTCAGTGTGCCCCTGTCCCTTAAGAAGGCCAATATCACAGCAGCTGAGTGAGAAGTGCAGCTCTGGCCCTGAACATACCTTGGCTTCTGCCTTGGGATGCATAGGCCTGGGAATACTGCGCTCCTGTGGGGGAGACGCAGCGGTTGTGACTGAGAGTCACGGGACGGGCACCCAGGGCGGGTCTTTCAGATCCATTTCACAGCAACATTTCTGCATTTTACATTGTTCATACAGATTTACAGGAGTCTGCACACACATGCACACGCATTTACATGTATGTAGCAGTTTTATTACCTTGTAAATAGTCTGTAGGGTTTGCAAACTACCCCAATGCTTTTGATGTAGCTAATTTTAGGTTTATAATGAAATAACACAGATTTTTCATAAGATCTCTTGCATGAGTCTGAGAGTCTGAAAGCGTGAGAGTCACGCCAGATGCGAGAGTCGGCAGCCCTGAACACATTGACGATAATCCTTTGGGGGTCTTAATAGTGATACTTAATGGTGTTTGTACAGAATGTGAATTATGATTCTATTACTGTATTTTGTTGACATTTTAAGCATGTGAAATAAATGCTTACCTCGCTGTGAGAGTCAAAGACGCCAAGGAGGACAAAGGAACGGAGGCAGAGAGGAATGTGAATAGTTAGAAACACAAATGTTTCGATACAATCGGGACTTCAGAGCAACTGATGAGCGAATTGCAAATATTGACTCAGTCCGCTGTATAGTTTGTCAGGTCGAAATCCATAATGATACAAAGTATTACTTGAAATTGCTTAAAGGGATAGTTTAGGACCTCGCAAATATGCCTCAAATATCAGGTATGGGAACCATCCAATGGAAGGCATATCCTGAAGGCTATCAAGCATTATCCTGTCCAGCCAGTGACTAAGAGCCAGTTTGGTTCTTTGCTTTAGCCAGAAACAATCAGCATCACACATTTTTTTTAGGTTTACTTACTCCGACATTATGGAACCTTCTGGAAGAAATAAAAAGGAAAAAGGTTAATTTTCATTCACAGACGATTTGATGAAGATACCCTGAACATGCTTCGTTAATGTGTGCGGTTAGGCTCTGGTAGCCCCCCCCTCACTGACACCGCCAGGCCTTACCTCAGCCACTCTGGCACAGACTGATTGTTCCTCGTGCCACAGACCACTGACAGTGGCTGCTTTTATGTTCCTGTAGCTACTGGACAATAAATATAGCGCATGTCCCCAAGAATGGGCCGGCCTGTCGCCGTGTGCCAAACGTGAGCAGCCGGGCTGAGGAGGGAAGCGTAACAACAATAGATCCTGACACCTGTTATGTCTTTGACAAGAAAAGCCGCCTGCCTCATTAACTGGGCATGTAGGGCTCCTGCAGTCAGACGCGTGCATGAAGACACCAATCCAAGGACCCTGCGCCATGCAGTGATGGCAATGCGGAGTGTCTACAAATGAGTCAAACGTGGTACAGTGGGTAGCAAAGTGCAAGACTGTGAATTATAGAAGTGCTCGTTTTTATTATGCTATTCCGGGCTATTATTGTGGTCTACGTGAGAACGATACCTCATACAGGCCCAGCTCTGGGGTCAGGTGTCACAGTCAGCCTGGCCCACCCTGTCATAAGATCGGTCCACCTGTCCCTCTGGGGGAAAAATGGAAGGGATAAACATATTAAGTCTGCCCCACAGATTGATCTGCTGGCATCCACCCACTCAGAAAACTTCAACTCCAGCACCTACCCCCTCTACAACCTTTAGCCCCACCCCCCAGGTAATCTTCTTGCTGACCCAACAATTCAAAGCTGGAGTGGGGCCAGATCTCACACCCCAGGAGACAGTCCATTTTGAGAAACCACTTATCAAGTGAAGGACACGGTGGGGTGGAAGCCCTTCCTGGGAAGGGGGTGTTGGCCAGGTTCAACCTGTACAGGACTCAGGGTCTCGGGAAGGGGGGGGATGTGCAAACAAGGACACATTCAGACACACTGTTTCACTCAGGGCAGATTCAAATCTACATTTCCCAGGATGACGACGTGAGATCCCCTTGGTTCCTCCCTGGGTGACGGCGCAAGATCCCCTTGGTTCCCCCCTGGGTGACTGCGCGAGATCCCCTTGATTCCCCCCTGGGTGACTGCGCGAGATCCCCTTGGTTCCCCCCTGGGTGACGGCGCGAGATCCCCTTGATTCCCCCCTGGGTGACTGCGTGAGATCCCCTTGGTTCCTCCCTGGGTAACTGCGTGAGATCCCCTTGGTTCCCCCCTGGGTGACGGTATGAGATCCCCTTGGTTCCTCCCTGGGTAACTGCGTGAGATCCCCTTGGTCCCCCCTGGGTGACGGTATGAGATCCCCTTGGTTCCCCCCTGGGTGACTGCGCGAGATCC
>JAAGVU020000061.1:32298331-32310310 GCA_011763525.2 Mormyrus iriodes | reverse complement strand
GGCTCTGCTGAGGCAGCCTGTGTCATATGAGGTATGGCGGGGCTCTGCTGAGGCAGCCTGTGTCATATGAGGTAAGGTGGGGCTCTGCTGAGGCAGCCTGTGTCATATGAGGTAAGGCGGGGCTCTGCTGAGGCAGCCTGTGTCATATGAGGTATGGCGGGGCTCTGCTGAGGCAGCCTGTGTCATATGAGGTAAGGCGGGGCTCTGCTGAGGCAGCCTGTGTCACTTGCCATTACATAATTAGTCTGAATGTGTCAGTGTGTTTTACTGCTAAAGAATTCCTGAATGTTTGCTGTACTGGACAGCTGGTTTATGATTAATAGTTTTAAATACAGGTGTCCTCCGATTTGCATACGCATTTGGGACCGGAACTATCGGACATAAGTCAATTTGGGTGTAACTCGATCGTTACAGGGGAGAGGCGAGACAGTAATATACACACAGTACTCTACAGCTAATAATAATGTAAATATAAAATTATACTTTGTAATAAATACAGCCACTGACGTCCTTCATTCAGGCGTCTCTCAATCAATGTGTATTATTTACCAGGGACCTCAGGCGTAAATGCGATCAGATGTTACTGTACTCAGTAGAATGTGAGTCGATGGATATCTGTAGTACAGAGTTAGAGGTAGAATATGATGAAGTCAGCTCATTTTTCCACAGTTTGCAGGATGCTGGGACCAATCAATTGGCTCAGTGAACAAGGATATTGATCTTAAACAGCTGAACTCCTGTCCAGTGTGGAGAATGTTGCTCTCTGTTCCTGTCCATCCTTACTTTCGGCAGGACAGAACCATACAGAGTGCAGGGAGAACAGAGAGAGAGAGAGAGAGAGTGCAAGATAAACACAAGGAACAGTACAGGATTACAGGGCAAGACAGCATACAGTGCAGTCGACAAGAGCAGGGACAGTACAGTGTGAATGAGTACAGCATTATGGCAGATACTGCATTCTAGCAGCTTGTTGCTGTTTCTGTAACTGGCTTAAACATCTTTAGGCTGATTCTGTTTTTCAGGCCCCAGGGGCTCAAACTCAACTAGGGATGTAAATTCTGGGAATTTTCTGGGGAGGAATCTATCTATGACAGTTTTTTGGAATTATTAGAGAATTTAATTGTTGTGTGTATGTACAGTTACATAAGCACACTAATAAAAAAGAGAGAGATTTAAAAGTCACTTAGTGTGCACCAGCAGGTTAGCATACTGACTGCAGGAAAGTGTCAAAACTTGTTTTTGTTACAAAACCTGCACTGGCTACTGGATACTAAGTTCCATTTCATTCCAGTTCTCTGCTCAATCTTCTGCATTCTTAGTACCAAACTATAGCTTGAAACACGGCAGTGATACGCATGGTCAGAGTTCTCTATAGGCCTGGCTAGTTAGTAATTCTTCCTCATTTTCGCCCCCATCAGGTGCAACCTGCCGCCGCTGTCTAAAGAGTATACTGAAGATGTCGGGACCAAAACGCACTTAGTGTCGGCGAATCCCAGCATCATCGAGAAAAGGTACGGCGCACTCATCGCAGCCAGTCTGCAGACATGGACTAGGAGTCTGGCTGCATCAGAGGGCAGTGTCCATACTCCATAAACATTTATTCATTTTTGCAGACCCTTTTAGCTATTTAGTGATACATTTTTGAGATGGCAGGGACAGACAGTCCTTAGAGTAGTTGGGGGTTAGGGGCCTTGCTCAAGGGCCCAACTGCAAAATCACTTTGCTGACCCTGGGATTTAAACCGGCACCCTTCCTATCATAAGTGCAGTGTCCCAGCCTGCTGACTCACACACGCCCCAAACCCGAATAATGTTGAACAGCTATTGCCCAAAACAGGCAATGAATGCTGATGTTGGAAAGGATGATGTCTCCGATGGGGGGCTCACATCAGCCAGCAAAGCCTTCATTCATATGAGGGTAGTGGGACAGAATGGGACGGCCCTAGTGAGGGAGCTTGTCCACAGAGGAATTGGGACAGACCTAATAGGCACTCTGAGCTGCTTGTTGACCTGCTATGCCGGCGGCCTCACTGCCCCCCAGGCCCCCTTAGAAGGCTCATCACAGACCGGGTCACTCGCACGGTGAGGGGTAGGCAAAGTTATTGTAGCACACATGTACAGACATTCTTAAGCCATCTTGCGGATGTGATGACGGGCGTCACACACACACCTTGTCGAAGAGCATCCTTCAAGCCAAAACCACAGACATCTGTGTACTTAGATCTGTTTTTGGTGCCTAAAAGGGCAGTTATTAATTTCATAATTCAGTGTTGTTCTGTGTTTTTGTAGAGTTGTGTTGTCCAGGTGTGTCTGCATAAGCCATGACTGTCGACAAGAGGTATCATAAAACTGTTAAAACATGAAAGACTAAATATTTCTCTGACGTTGTTTCTAAGAATTGTCATAAACCTGGTGTTCTCTGCAGTACCATTAAAGCTGCTTAATGGCCTCCCATGTCACCTGTGAGAGAGTTCTGCAATTTTTTGTGGATAAGATTGCTAATATTAGAGAGCTTATAGTACCCCCTTCCTGTGACCCATCAACCGGTGTTTCCTGTTTGGCCTCCTTGTTTGAGCCTGTGTCTCTTCCTCTTCTTGAGGAAATCATTTGTCGTATGAAGTTATAGGCCAGCCCCACACATGCTGTTCCACCTCATCTCTTTATAGAGATTTTTGAGACTATTGGACCAAGCATCCAGCCAATTACAAATAGTAATTTGGCCGCAGGTTTTGTTCCAGAGCAATATAGACATGCTATTGTGCAACCACTGATTTAAAAAATCCAATATGGACAATTTTCTCAAATTTCAGATTAATTTCCAAGCTGCCTTTTCTGTCCAAACCTCTGGAAAAACTTTACAATTGCAATCTTACATGGACAGTATTCTTGAACCTTTTCAGTCAGGCTTTAAAGCCTTTCATAGCACTGAGTCAGCTCTCAGTTTTTAATGACCTTTTATTAGCTATTGATTCTGGTGGTCATGCCATCTTGATTCTTTTAGATCTTACCGTAGCATTTGATACAGTTGATCACAACATACTTATCTCCCGTCTGGAGCATTGTGTGGGCATTAAAGGCACCACATTTTGAGAGGTTTAAATCCTACCTGTCTAACAGAAGTTTTTCTGTCAGCATTGGTGAATGTACATCCTCATCAGCACCTCCACTGTGGAGTCCCCCAGGGATCTATCCTGGGGTATATCTTTTTTTCTCTGTACCCTCTTCCCCTAGGATCAATTTGAATGAGAGTAAAAGTGAGGACTTAATTTTTCAGCCCAGGGGGACCAGTGATCCCCTCCACATTAACCTAGCTTCCCTGGAAACTTTTATTTAGTCCCCCACAAAGAATTTGGGCATGATAACGGATGGCGATTTTAAAATGGAAAAACAGATCAGCTCAATGATAAAGTCGAGCTTCTTTCAGTTAAGACTTTTATCCAAAGTCAAGCCCTTCTTATCATCTAATGATTTTTAAAAACCTATACATGCATTTATTTAATCTCTGCTTGATTACTGCAATGCCCTGTATTCAGGCTTCAGTCAGGCTTCCCTCTCCCGCCTACAGCTGGTACAGAATGCTACAGCACGTTTCTTAACGGGCACTAAGAGGCGTGACCACATCACACTATTACTTGCATCCCTCTATTGGCTTCCTATACAGTTCCTATAAAGTTCCTATAAAGGCTCTCCTGTCCACCTTTAAAGCTCTAAGAGGACTTGCTCCTCCCTACCTTACTGACCTGATTACTCCTGATACCCCAGCCAGGTCACGCAGGTCTGCTGATGTGTTTTTGTTGACTGCCAGACAGTCTAGGCTAAAACAGAGAGGTGACTGGACCTTCTCTGTCCTGGCCCCCAAACTGTGGAATGGCTTCCCTCTGAATGTTAGAACGGCACCTTCACTGCTGGTTTTCAAATCTCGTTTAAAAACACATTTTTATTCCTTAGCGTTTAATTTAGTTTGACTATCCATCACTGTTTTTACGTCTCTTAGTGTTTATTCAGTTATTTCTTTTTCTTCTACATTCCTCATGTTACATTGTTTTGTCGTTTGTGTTGTTTTTAATGGTATAATGTCTGTACAGCACTTTGGGTTCAACTCATGTTGTGTAAAAGCGCTCTATAGATAAAAGACTCTTAATTCTCTGGACTAAATTGAGCCCTGATCTGTTTTATTTAGCTGGTCTTCATGAATAATAGTTCTTCAGATCTGGAATTTAAGGCCTCAGACTTTGAGGGAAACCTGTCACATTTATTGTCTGTGGATAACTTGATGTCCACCTTGCGGTATGCCTGGGTCTTCGGACATAAATCCTCACGTAATCTTTGAGTGTAATTGAGTTCCTCTGAGCAAATGAATATACTTTAATGAGAATGATGCAGGGGAGATGCTGACATCCTTACAATGCTTTTCCTCCTTGTGGCCCTCAGGTTTCAGAACCTCCTGTGGTCGAGGAGATCCTTTGTGGAGAGCATGAAGGCTTACGGCTCAAGCTACATCTACATGCCAGCCTTCTCCATGAAACCCGGGACGGACCCATCTCTTCGGGTTTACTACACCTTGTCTGACAGCAGCTCCAACCAGACGATGCTCTTTGCCAATCCGGACTTCCTGAGGAGCGTGGACAAATTCTGGAAGGCTCGTGGCATCCACGCCAAGCGCCTCTCCACGGGACTCTTTCTTGTTAGCCTGGCGCTGGGACTCTGCGAGGAGGTCACTGCCTATGGCTTCTGGCCCTTCTCAGTGGGCCTGGATGAGGGCTTTATAAGCCACCACTACTATGACAACATCCTGCCTTTCTCTGGCTTCCATGCCATGCCTGAAGAATTCCTGCAGCTGTGGCAGCTGCACAAGGGTGGCATCCTGCGCATGCGTGTTGGCAGATGCCCGTTGGAAGCTGGGTAGTGCCACGCTGGTCTGACGTCACCAGCATGCGAAAGCTCGTCCAAGCTCCCTCTGTGCTTGTCTGTGCATGTCTTCCCTTCCCTAACGCTCAGTGTTTTTAGCGGCAGAGATGCCTGTTTGGAGTCGTTAGTCCTGAAAATGCTGCGGATGTCAATCTAGGTCGCTGGGACGCGGGGGAATGAGGGGGAAGGAGAAAGCAGAACACAATGAAAAAGTCAGGGAGGTCAGCGCTGTGAGGTTGCTGCAGCTGGTCAAGCAGAACCGCGGGGAAGGAGGGAAGTGCTGGAGACTACTGCCAAGGATTATCACAGTTCATGAAGCAGGACTTCAGTATGGAAGCAACAGTCCAAAATCTAGGACTGAGCATTAGTACTTCTCTCTCTTTCCTTTGATGTTTCCAAACTCAAAACTCAGTTGATGTTGTTTTAGATATAGGCTATATATACCTAACCTACCAACGAAAAAATATATATTGTGGTCTCATAATAGATCAATGTACTAAGAAGCTTGTGGGTTACAGAGGCGCCCCCCCCACACCAGTGTTTGGGAAAAGACAAGTAGATGTAGAACTATCAAGAATCCTAAATCGAATGAAGACAGTTTGGTTTGTTCTGAGTGAACATGGAGGAATGTCACGAAAGGCAGCTCAGCTGACGGCCAGGAGTGGGTCTTGTGAGAGATCAGCTCAGCCCGGGCCCTTCCTTTTGGGAAGAGGCCCTTTCAACATCATCTCCAAAGGACACGCAAGAGCTCATGGTGAGGCTGCATTAGGGCCGTTTGACAGTGTTACTGTCCGCCCCGCAAGTCACATTAAACTGTAATTAACACATTATCTATGATACAAACATGGGGAAAGTCTTACATCACAATCTAAACTCTATGGATGTAATGATGGCTCCTGAACAGGAGAAGTGGTTGTAAGATGGATGGATGTGTGGTTGGAAGGAGGTGGAAACTTCAGACCTCTTAAAATGAGATTTTAAAAGAACGCAAGTCGTTTGTCACAGTCCTTTCATTTGTATTTGATGCTGTACGATTGGTTCCACTCGGGGGCCCATAATGCACTGCTTTGTTGGTTTACGTCATCTTCTGGAAGGCTCTCCGCTTCGCGCTTGTCGTCTTGTCCTGTGCCATCGAGCTGCTGCCTGAATGTGTCTTAAGACTGCCTTTTTCTTTTCAAACGGACATGATGGGAGGAGCAAGAAAAAAGATGTTCAGCAACGGCCATTTAACACCGCAGTGTGTCGGAAACTGCCCCTGATAATGAACTGTGTCTTGGGGGCGTGTCGTTTTCCCTGCCTGGGGTGATGAGGTGACTTAACCTACAGACATAGCTTTCAAAATGATTCTAAGTCAGCTGGTCATTCTGCGAGTCTCAGATCCTTAGCATTTTACTCCTTGTCACTCTGCTTACTTTTCTGAATGTTGTCCTGTATTTAGAGGAGACGCAGTTTAACCCAGTTTACGGCACTATCATTTTTCTGGGGCACATTAAGTCAGAGTAGAATAATGGACTTTTTCCATCTTCATGACTGTTAGATATCATTTGTCTGCACTGTGTGTTTCATGCAATTAATCTTATCACGCAGGTACCGCAATGATCAGTAGTGCTCAAATTTACCATTTTGATGGTACTTTGATGATAAATGGAAGCCCGTTTCATCTGAAAATGCTGAAAAGGTCAGATTTCATTTTCTTTGTTTCCCGTCGAGCAGGAAACAGCCTTTTATTGTCCGGCAGTGGATTCATCTCTGGGGGGTTAACAGCCAGAGCCGGTCGATGTCCGTCAGTGTAAAAGAATGGAAAACAAGACCTAACAAATCTTTGCAAATCTTTTCTTTTTAAAAATGTAATGTGAATGTGATTACTAAACACTTTTTAAATGAAAATATAGCCTAAATGAAGATGTGACACTATATCAGTTAGCATCCCAGCAGGAAGTGACATTTGGTTTGTGCTTGTTTGCTGATTGGTTGGCTGTCCACGGAATTGTGGTCTTCAGGGAACCAGCCAATCGGGTCAAGGTTGGCAAAGTAAGCGAGGACGTGATAGCTGATGGTGTCTCTGCATTACATATAGAGTAGAAAAGTAAGCTTTGCGTGTGAAAAGCTGTTTGTGTTGTGATGTTCACTTGTACCACGCTACCATTTGTACTGCGGTACCTTTTTGCTACGGGAACTCTGCACCGAGGTATCCGTAAGCATATACCTACCGTCTCACGCTGCTAGGGCAAAAACGAGGCCTGGAGGTGGGCTGGTGGGGAGGGGGGGGGAGTCCCACTGAATAGGTAGTTGAAGTGCTTTGGGTCAATGGCTGCCCATCAGTGTCATCTATCAGATTCACTCGAAGGCAGGTCTGCTGTTTGTCTAATAACGTTGCTTTTTGGGGAAACTTAATTTCCTGTCCCATAAAAACCCTCTTTATTGTGGGCTGCTGTTTTAAATCCCCCAGCCTGGCCTTGTAGTCTTGTACCCTTGTAGCCTTGTACCCTTGTACATGTCTCTGTTTCCTGCGCTGAGTGGAAAATCAGCACTCTTAGCAGCCCCTCCCTGCCACTTGCGTGATATATTTTGATATTTTAAAGCTGTGTTATTATTTTAATTGTAAATCTTGTAATTCTCCTCTGCGCTGAGGACCCAATTGGTGCTTTAATTTTATGAGAGAAATTTGGTTTCGGTTCATATTACATATTTTCAAAAATATTTTCTAATGGTCTAAAGCGTATTTTTTTATATTTTCACAGAGGGTTGTTTTTGTATAATTGTGCGTGTGGCAAAATGTAAATGTTGACAGATTTTTTCCCTTTAATGTCTGGTTTCAGTCTATGCCTCAAATAAAAGAGCAACTTCAACAAATTCTGATGTACAATAAAGCTACCTCTTCCGATTAAGGTAAAGAGCTTTCCTGCTTCCAGCTACTGAATAGCTACGGGGTGACGTGCCTGGACTGTGATCTCATTGGTCGGTTCGGTTTCGTGTCTAACGTCTCCTCCGGTTCTCCTAACTATGTTTGGAAACAGAAGGAAACAGACCAATCAGAAAGTGAAATGACCAAGATACTCACTGATTCCCCTTCAAAGCAACTGATGACTTTTGAGTATTTAACATTTTTTTAATGGCAAATGTTTCGCGTATCAGTTATTCAAAAGGTTCTGAAAAAGTAATTTATTTAGAGCAGAAATGATTTACGTGAAAGAGTCTCCACGCTGTGTGTGAGTAACGGGGCCCTGCAAGCTGATGGTGTTGTCTTCATTCAGGGTTTTTCTGTTACAGCACAGGGTCGGTAAGCCTGGCTGATGTTCCCACACCAGGTCACTGAAGCTGCTACCAAACCCCCCCCCCCCCACCCCATGTCAGAAATCACCAGCACTGGTGATTCTGGCATTGAAAGTCAGTGTCACCCGACTGCCTCCTGCATTCTCACAGTGTCCTGCTCAAGTTCCCCGATTGTGAACGTCTCAATAAACTGGGAAGAAGGCTTCTTTGGCTGGTCCTGTGTTTTGTGGCACATTGGCACCCCCAGGAGGAGCGCGGCTGAGGGAACACGGTTATAGGAATGGGCAGCTTCCTCATATCTGCTCTCATTTCTGCTCAGTCCCTGCATCTGAGACTCGCTCCAGCAGGGTCACCAATCAAGCAGATCGCATTTTGTATTTATACATTTTTTTATTATGATTATGGCATCTCCATGTTTTCTTGCAGGTAATACATTTCTCTAGTGACACATCCCTCGCTTTTCACAGGACTGCAGCAGGATCCTTTGTGGACATCCAAGCAGGAGCTGCCAGCTGGGTCAGAGGCTGCCTTGCGTGGGCGGCTCAATCAGAAATGTCGCTGGCATGAATAATTGAGCTCGAGTGGTTGCTATGAGACATCAATTCATTTGTCTCCATTCTGGCACAGAGAAAAAGGTTCCCGTAGGCAGCCCCGCTGCATCTGTGTTTTTTCTAATCGTTTTGTTGATAGTATGGGTGGTGTAGGCCGAAGTGGGTCTGTATGGGACCGGTGGGTCAGACGCACACCCACGCTAATACCTGCACACACACAGATGCACACCCACGCTAATACCTGCACACACACAGATGCACACCCACGCTAATACCTGCACACACACAGACGCACACCCACGCTAATACCCGCACACACACAGACGCACACCCACGCTAATACCCGCACACACACAGACGCACACCCATGCTAATACCCGCCACACACAGGCGTACACATACGCTAATACCTGCACACACACACACGCACATGCACACACACAGACGTGCACACACGCTAATACCCGCACACACACAGACGCTCATACACACGCAGACACACAGCCACTCTGCAGTGGCAGTGGGTGTGGGCCACCTCCAGTCATACGGCCCCCTTAGCGCCTCCAGTCCTCACATCCATCAGCTATCAGTATACTTACAGCACCGGCGACGTTCTTGGTGAGCAGTTGCTGGCAAACGTGGAATGAGGTGGGGAAGCGGAAAGTTTATTGATCAGAGGTCTGGGGAGACTGCTACCAGCTGCCCGCGCCGCGTGCCACACCGGGTGGCTTTCACTGCAGAGACTCGGAGCTCCTCAACACAACCGATATTGAGCAACAGCCCCCCCCAAACTTGGGGCTCGATTGTCTTCATATCACATCTCTTCATCAACCAGCCTAAAACCCCAGCCCAAGTGGGGACATGGTGACATCATCGACAGTTCAGATGCATGTAGGACAGTCACATGGTCCTAAGTCAGGAAGGTCAGCGCAGCGTGAAGGTACCAGGCATGGTCCTCCAGGGATGCCAAAGGTGCTGCTCATCTCCATGGCGATGTGAACATGTTAGCAGGTAGCTGTTTAAAGCTGCCTGTGCTAGTTGCTTAAGACCAGCTCCCTTACATTTCAGCCTGCTGAACACATTAGCGTCTTTCAGTAATCCAGAGGCTGGCTGACCTGAGGCTACAAGCTTTAGGCATGAATGTTTAGCAATGAGCAAGCTTTCTCTGCGGTTCCTCGGCCTCTGGCCTTAGTGGGCCGTGCCTCTAGATCAGGTGAATGTGGTTTGGTGCATAATGGAACACAAATGAAACGAATCCCCTCCAGCAGCCTGGCTGACAAAATACCTTCAGACATCACAGAAAAGGCTCCAGGTACACATGTACTGCAGCATCACTAAAGCCTTACAGTCTAACCCACTACCGTAAAAACCTGTTACTGTTGTTTACGGTAACAAACTCTCCACGTAACTACGGTATAAATCACGATAAAACAGTATAATTCCCCAACCAATATATTGCAAACCAATCAAAAAACATCATACATACAGTCTTAGAAAGAGGAGAAATCAGTGGCCTCTCACTGGTCTGGGTCGGGCCAGAGACTCGTGGGCCCTGGCCAGGCAGCGGGGGGGGGGTACCCTGGCATCCCTTATCCACCCCTGGCAAGCCTCAACCAAAATGTCCAAACAAGCTTCCTCCATGACCTGGAGGAGGTGAACGTAGATGTAGAAGTCTCGGTCATAGACCTTCCACCACCATGCTGCAAAAACGTCTTTGTGAGGTTAAGGAAGGGAACATATGCAGGCAGAAAGATGTGACTGATTCTTGGGTCACGAAGCAGAGCGTCCTGACGGAAACTGACATTGTCCCAAGCAGTGCGGCACTGGCCACTCTGGTCGTGCTAGCCCCGTCTGGTCAAGTTGGTATATATGATCTTAGAGACCATCGAGGAAAACCAGGAGTAGCACAGTGTTGTATGGACCACGGGTGGCATGGTGGTGGAGGACCCCTCGATGGCCGATGGCAGCACATATGGTTACACCCCCCCCCTCGCTGGCCAGGGACATTCCCTGCCTCATGATTATATGTGTTGTAGTTGTGGTTATTATCATAATCAAATAAAGACACACCCGCACGTTTCTCCATACAGCCTCAGGAGGTAAGCATGTTCCCATGTTCCTTCACAAAAGCCATACATAATAAAACAGGTGCTTCAGAAATCTGTGCACCTTGCCACAGAAAACACTGGTTTTAATGAATGTGGTGATGTCATACAGTGAAGACTGGGATCGGTTAAAGAAGTGAAATGCAAGCCCCTCCCTCGCTGACCCAGGGCCACGTCGTACTCAGCAAAATCAGGACATGCCTGTTGGACATGGGACTCCCTATAGCAGTAGAGCAGGGCGTGACAGCGCTTTGTTTACACGGAGCCGCCGAAGGCGCCGCCGCGAAAGCGCCACCTTTTTAACAAGCACCTCAGGAAACACAAAACCCATCAGCTGCCAGAGCACCCCGTGTCCCTCCCCGGGAAGGAAAAAACTGACAGTTCTTTGGAATAAAAAATGCACCTTCTTTAAAACTCCAGCCACGGTCTGTCGCTGCTGGGGAGGGGATTGTTCAAGCCCTGACAGGACCGTCAGCGTGATTAGTGACCTTGGGCCTGGTTTTGATTTTTAAGCCTCACACTCCCTCACACCCGTTCAGAACCCCCACAACTCCTGTCAGTGGGAACAGTTCCTCTTTCAGTGCATTTCCTGTGCGGCTGTAGCTAAGGCTTCCGCTTGCTCAATAGCTTCTGCCACACGCAGTTTCAGTTCTCCGTCAGCAGTCGGTCGAATCAGGGCAGCTTCTGAACTTACACGTAGGGGGTGCCATCCCCTCCCTCATCTGTCTGTCTCCCCGTCCAGGCTCTGAAAGCCAGGGATCCTTCTGTAGAAGCATGCTGGAGCCAGCATACCACTATCATACTCACCTCTTACCTTTGAGTCACCGTTACAGCGAATTCTTCCTGAATCCTCAGCGCCGGCTTGTGGCCGTCACCACAGTGGGCGGTGGCTCGTCCTGGCAGGCATCTGTCCAGCTATACTTCACCACCTCTGCAGCCGCCACGGGGGTCGTGCGTAAATCCGCGTCCTGAGGACTGACACGTGAGATTGGCCTTGCTGTCTCCTGTCTCCAAGAAACCTTGGGAGGAACCTAACTCAAAGGGGGAGCCCATCCTCCAGGGGCCGGCGGAGGAAGCCCTAACCCTAACCAGACACAAAGGGGGAGCCCATCCTCCAGGGGCCAGCGGAGGAAGCCCTAACCC
>JAAGVU020000061.1:32270480-32285214 GCA_011763525.2 Mormyrus iriodes | reverse complement strand
GCCCTTCCCCCCTGTTCCCCCCCTCTACCAGACCCACCTCCCTCCAAAACACCCCCTTTCCCCCCTTGGGTGGCCCCGTCCCCCCCCCCCCCCCCCCCCCCCGGGGAACATCTCTTGCCACATTCTGGGGGAGGCTGCTGTGCGTGAATGCTTTTCAGATGCAGGAGAATCATGATGTCAGAGATGCGTCTGCTAGGCTTTATTTCCTTTTGTATTTTTTTTTCCCCAAAGCAATGCGAGACATTTCTCAACCCCCCCCCCCCCCCAAAAAAAGCTTTATTACAGTTGTGGGAGGATTGGTTGAGTGCATTTTTATACTAACATTTGTATTATAATAAAGATTTCCCAAAGACCCGTGTCCTGCGCCGTTTCTCTAGCTGTGCTATGCGATGTCAGCGTTACTCGTTGCGGCTGTGTGTCCTGCCATGCAGTCGTTCGTTCTTGCGTTGTGTGCGCGTCTGGGCTTTTCTTTCCTTACTCTTCTCCAGTTGGCGGCACCTCCACAGCCCTCTGCCCTCACCAATACAGCTCCCCCGGGCAGTACTTGTCTATCAGGGACTGGTAGTAAGGTGTCAGCTTCTCCACATCTGGTAGGTCTGTGCTCTTTGTGTACAGGTCAAATTTGCTGGAAGGTGACCAGGTGCACGAATGTTAATGCGTCCGGGCTGTGCTCTCTGCCGCCCTTGCGGCTGGGTTAGCTGGGTTAGCTGCTCAGTGCCGTAAGTATCCAAGTATCTTTATGTAATACTTACTTGAACTCCTTCACCCACGGCAGCATGCGCAGGTCTTTCTCGTTGCAGATGTGCATGTAGTCCCCGTGGGTGTGCCAGGGATAGAAGGAGTGGAATCGCAACATGTACAGGCCCTGTGAAAGAGTGGTGAACATTAGGGGATTCTCCCCAGCCCTCCTCAGCCAGCGTTCATGCGGTCCATGCTGTTAGACTCACCTCTTCTGGGATGGAGCACTTGTTGAACTTCATCACTCTGTACAAGTATTCTGGAAGAAACGGTAGATGAGCTAGATGTATACAGAGCTCTCGGTTAAGAGATGTGCAGAGTACTTCGGGAATCCAACCAAAGCACTCAGGTCCTGTTAGATAATCTGAAATCTGTATAGAACACTTTCTAGAAGTCCAGTCCGGAGTTGGCCTCCCTATACTTTTGCACGACCTACCATCATGGCCCCATGACATCCATACGTTGTCCAGTCCACACTGTGGTTTGTAGATTCCAAATTCAGTGCTGAGAAGAATACAGAAAGATGAGTGCTCGAGTGCACCAGCCAACATGGACGCCTCTGTTGCATGTCTAATCAGTGTCATCGAATGAGCCTTGGGAATGAAAGTGACTGAACTTGTAGGCTGGGTTCTGGTCGTCTGGATTGTCCACAAATGTGGTGGCCCTGAAGACAATGGAGCTCTGGAACTTGCAGCCTACTGGGAATGTGTCGCCCACCACAGCCCACTGGGAAAACATATGCATGCCAAAGATTCACTCAGAAGCTAAAGAAAGATGTTTAGGATTTGCTCCCCTACTCTAGCTGTGATGCCTTTTATTATTTTTTTTTTATTAATCGAGCCTTACTTCTGCACTCGTGTTTTGTAAATCTTTGCTTGGTCACCCAGCTGCTAACTGAACCGGTAATGGTGTCACAGCACCAAAAGTAATTAATCTAAATATTGTCACGACGGATGTCATTGGTATAGTTACGTGATGTCAGTCCCAAAACCATTACGGTTAGTTCCCCCCCCCCCCACCAAGCCTGTTGACTAACCTGAGGCTCACCCCAAAGTGCCATAATCTTCCCAATGTCATGGATGAGCCCGATCAACTGGAACCAGTCTAAGTGGGAGTGAGAGAGAACATGATGCTGAATGGTCACTGTAAACCGGTTGTCCCAAAGTTGGACCAAATCTGAAGAACATCAACACACCATATGACCTGAGTTTTACCTTTGGCTGGCAGCTCCTTAGTCTGAATGAGAGAGAACATGAAGCTTAATGCTCACTGTCAGCCGCTCGTTCTAAAATAACAACGTTGGACTAAATCTGAAGACCACCGGCACGCTATGTGGTCCAAGCTGTACCTTTGTCTGGGTGCTCCTGGCGGATTCCTTCAGCTGTCTGGAAGGCATGGAAGGAATTGGGGAAGTCCACATCTGGATCAGATTCATCCACCAGCTGATTGAGAGCGCCAATGCTCTCCATCATGTTCATTTGAGTGTGATTGCATCCAGACCATATTTCATGCTGCATTGGGGGAACAGGAGGAATTCACCACATTATCATCACAGTCCTGAGCCAAAGTACCGTTCAGAGATAAAGCTAGTCAAGAGTCAATGTGAAGGAATTCAGTCTTTTGATAAGCTGTATAATCCTGAATACTTTCTCGCCATTTGTAAATTTGCAATAATAGGTCCGACCTCCTTTTTCACAAATGCCAAAGTTTGATTGGTGTGCATCGTCTTGTATGTGCTGTAGACTCTCTCAGTAAGATCCCCACTCTGTAATAGCAAGGGGACACCCACTGTGAGACACCCAAAGTCAGAGAACTCCCCCGATTTACTGTAATTCAGAGTATTTGTAGCTTACCTGGAAGTTCCTGTACTCAGGTTTTGCATCGTTGTTGATATTTGTCAAATGTGGCCGATAAACCTGCGATGGGTCTGGTCCCTGTAAGTAGTAATAAAATATTTGATATTTACATTGAAAAAATGTTTTTTAATAAAGAATAGTTACTGTTGAAGTGTATCACTAATCTGCAGCATGGAGTATACGTACCATGTTGATGATCTTCATGGCTTTCGCAGTTCTCGAGGGTGGTGAATGAAGAGGCGGGTGCCGATGGGCTGATAGGTCCTGCTTCCCAGTGCTGTGTGTGACACTTTTAAAGGGCAGATTAGGCCACTGTGGCACAAGGCAGAAGGTAACTTTTTAACTGGCTACCATTAAGGAGTCTGAGGGGGTCCACTGGGTTCAAATGGCTGAACTCCAGGGCAAATGTTTACCATGTTCATTGAGGAAAAAAGTGAGTCTTTAACTCTTAATCCCTAGCATGCTGCCTGTTTGAACTAGTTGGACAGTGACTCAGGAGATTCCAGTGACCCTAAAACAGGGAATGTTTCCAAAAGGTACAGGAGATGTTAAAGATGGTCCTCATTCAAAATTAATTTAATTTGCTGATGACTTTTATTATAAGAAACAAGATACATATTTCTTCCCTCTTTTAAACAAAATCTCTCTAAACTATCACTGTCACGCACAACGCGTTTTGTTCCAGATTTTGTACGTCAAATTAGTTTTGTTCCTAAATTTCTTGTAAGAAGTATTTCAGTGTTGTGGGCTGTGAATTTATGAACTTTGGGTCCCAGGTAATACAGAAGACTGTCTCCTGTGTGATAACTATAAACATAGCCGCCTGTCAAACCACCCTCTATCCACATGAAGCATTTAGGTTTGAGGGCATCCATCCAAAGAATTTGTCATGACTTATTTGGTCAGACTTCTTGATTTTTATCGGTTATGTCCTGGGAGGAGCTTTTAAGCTTAGACGTGTGTTTTTTCCAGTAATTTGTAACTGTGTTAGTGGGACGTGTTTATCTGCCTTTCCACTCCCCTGCTGCTTATTGGCTGTTCCTTGTAGGACTGGCTGTGACGTACGCCACAAAAACAAAAACGAGGAACTAAACTCAGAAAAGGATCCCTGCTATTCATTTACATTAGCAAACGTATTTTGCACTCTTTCTGTTCGGCAAGGCCATCACGGGTTCATCATTGCATTGACGTTAGATTTCCACCACTGAAAATCCAGTGAATTGATAAAGTGCTTAGAAAATTCACATGACTCTGCTGTTATCTGTCTCCTTGCTGATGTCTGATTTATATGTGTTAAAACTTTCTAATTACAGGCTTCAGTTTTTCTGACATTTCCTAAAATTATACTGCACTTTCACAAAGCTACAAACGCAGATCTAAAAACTTTGGGCTGCAAATACAAGGAAAAAAAGTCCCCCAGTTAGATACCTTGGGGGCCAAAGGCTGTTGAATAGCAGACCAATTACACAGTAAGGATCTGACTCTTTAAGAGTCCCCGATGAATCAGTAGCCATAACCCAAACGCTGACCTTCGTAAATCTTGTGGGTTGCTATATGCTTACCAATAAAAAGGCAGGGTTTTAAAAAATCCTTCATTGTAACGGAGGGCAGCCTCACAGGCTATCCATCCCACAGACCTCCAGGCAGTGCTGGTAGGCACCTGGTTCATATAGATGAAATGGGCGTTGGGGGTGTTTCCCATGGCAACTAATGGGACCCTCCACACTAACAGGTTCATGAGAAATGTCAATGATTTCGGCAAAATGTATTTTACCTATCTGGCTGCCAACCAGCGTAGGTTTGCAATAGTTCGATTTTTAGCAATTTAATGGCGGTTTACAGGGCAGAGTGTAGCTCAGAGCCTCAGGGATCTGTCCTCATGTCTTGGGAGATTGAGTGCTTGAATCAGAGGTGGATAGGTAGGTCCAGAAAGTAAAAATCCAGACCAAGGTTTTGTTTCAACCAACCAGTTGAGTGAGTCCTCTGTGACTGTGACTCTTTATACTCAACTGGTTGGCTGAAACAAAACCTTGGTCTGGATTTTTACTTTCTGGACCTGAAATGTCCACCTCTGGCTTGAATCCTGTGGTCAACAGAGTAATCATATCACTGTTGCTGCTCCTGGGATGACCGTACTCTCTGACTGTGGGCAAACTATACCCGAACGTTGTTAAGGACAAAGGGGTCTGCTAAATGAATGCAGTGCTCTCTGCATGAAGACTTGGTGGAAGGTTGTGTACTATAAAATGAATTGTGAATGGTTTAGGGAAACCACTTTAATGCAGATGATATTTTTGGGAAACTAAGTGCTTTGTAGGTGTGATGCAGAGAAAACGTGCTTATTGTGATACACATAGTGAGGGAACGTCCAGCACAAGTCAATCCCTCCTGGAGGGTGGAAGAACATCTTTTCTTAATGGACTAAAAGATGGATGATGGGTGATTTGTTGTATAACAGAAAAACAAGCAATACGCTCCTTAAAAGTTGCTTTTTTTAGGAAAGAGAATGAATTTAGTTGCTCAAGCAAGTTCTTACACCTCTCTCATCTCTAAAGCTGGGCAGGAATCAACTCGAAGTGCTTGGAAACATTCTTGATGGAATTTTGCGTCATGTCTTTCCGTGTATCATTTTATAATCTTAAAAAAAAGCCGCAACGCCGCAAAGGGTAAGTACAAAACGACTTGGCAAATGGTGAAATTCCTTGAGGGTGTAAAAGTAGACTTTCCCTTGACATCCAGCTATGATATAAATTTGCATTATATAATTAATGTAACTAAGCATTATGCAGGGCTTCAGGCGACAGCACGTCCATATGTTACTAACCAGGGCCTCTCCCAGCAGCCCATCTGGTACAACTACTGGGGTGGCAGACATAGTGGAGGAAACGGAATTCCTACTGTTACATACCAAGGTAACTTACAGTCTGCTTACCCGACTAACACAGGGACTCAGAATCAGGGCAGAAGTGGTGGAACATAAACAAAGGCTGAGTTTACCTGAATAGAGGTAGTAATGACTAATCCCACAACCAAAACTCCTAACTTCACTATCTACCAAGATATCACAGGTAAAAAAAAAAAGGGATTAAGTACTAACAAACGCTTAACGACGAGACTTTTGCCTATCCGAGACTGTACTGCAATTCAAATACACCTACCCCCTAAGTGCTTAGGGGAGCAGTCTTAATTACCAGTACCAAGGCATGGTGTGTAGCCTCCGCAGACCGGATATGAAAGCCGAATGCACCTGAAGAGGGGGGCTAGTCACTAATCCCATAAGCAAAACTCTTAACTTCTGTAAATAACACTCCGCATTTCGCTGACAACATGAGGACCCAATTTCTAAGAAGCACTTACCCAATAGACGCGGATTCCTATCTCTACAGATGCTCGTCCACCCCGGACATTACTCTCGCTTTATTCGCAGGAGGAAATCAGCACCTGCTCTGAATGACTTTACTGATGTCACCTCCTTGTATATGACTGTGCAGCTGCCAGCCTGCTGTCAACAAAGTTGACTTCATTCCTGTTCTTGCTACCTGCTCGTCATTCCATATCCTGGCAGTCACAGAAATCTGGATCCGCCCTGAAAACATTGCAACTCCAGCTGCCCTATCCACCAGCTCCTCTTCCTCTTATACTATCAACTCAACTGGGTGGTGAGGGGGGAGCAGGTTTGCTGATTTCTTACAGATCTTCTGACTGTCCTCTGGCCCCTATTCTCTTGTGTCTCCTACAAGCCATCTCTCCCACATTCACACTTCTGTTTGCCCACTTGGTCAACACATCGTTCATGCCTGGTAAACTTCTTACTATACTTCTGCAGGCTTCAATAACTCCACTGCTTACAAAACCCACACTTGACCGCTCACAAATAGAAACCTACAGTTTGGGCCATCTACTTATGTTTCTGTCTAAAACTTGGAGTATCCTCAATCACGTTTCAATGCCTCAAACAGAATAAGATCCCCACCAGACCAGTTCCAGAGCTGGAAACTCTACCGAGACTGGCCTGGTCACTGTTGCTGATGCCCTAGGATATGCAGGTACTTCATTTCAGCCATCTGCTTTTCTCCAGTGAGACCTATCTGCACCCTTCAACACATTGAATCACCAGATCCTCCTGTCCCTCTCGGAAATTGGCATCATAGCCACTGCTCTGAGATAGTCTGACTAACCTATTAAGTAAATCTTTCCAAGTGTTTTGGCATGCAGAGAACTATAAGTTGCGTCAGGTATTCATTATTGTACCCCAAGGTTCCGTTCCTGGCCCCTTCTTCTTCTCCCTGTACACTGTTTTTCTACATCTCATCATCCAATCACACTGCTGTTCTTAGCAATGCTACACAGGTGACATCTAGCTCTACATAACCTTCCCTCCAGAGGACACAACAGTCTCATGTCATATTTCTACATGTTTTTCTGACATGGATGAAGTACCATCACCTCCAGCTGAACCAAAGTCCAAATTTCTTTTCTTCCAACCGTACCATTCACCACAATTTCACTGTACAGCAAGGTCTTCCAAGGACCTAGGGGGTAATAATAGTTGACCAGCTATCCTTGCTAACCACATTGTAGCTATCTCCAAGTCTGGTCAATTAATTTATATAACATTGGGTAAGGGCAGAGCTTATTTTTCAGAATGTGTATCAAAGTTCCTACTCCATGCACTCATCATCTCATGACTAGAGTGCTGTAACTCATCACTTAGAAAACTAGCAGCTTCTGTCATGAAGCCACTGCAGATGACGCAAAACAAATTCATCCAAAATGCTCTCATGTTACAATTGGGCATTCCTCTTTTCATTGGAACCAGGTGCACACATCAAGCTGACCTGGTTTTCAAAGCCGTTAATGGTATGACACCGGTCTCCATTGAGTTGCTCCTTTTTGCCTTCAGCACCACCTAGCAATCCCCACTCCATGTGAAAATAAGCCATTTCTCACATGTCATTCCTCAATGGTGGAACAAGCTACCTGTCCACATCTATCAGTAGAGTCTCCACCTTCGAGAAATGCCTTGAGTCCCATCTTTTCCATCAGCATAAATGCTTGCAGCAAAAACTGAGCTGACACTGTAATATAGCTGTCCCCCAAATGCTTAGGGCAGGAGTCTTAATTACCACCACCAACGGAGAGGGTGTAGCCTCAGCAAAGCAAAAACAAAAGCTGAGTTAACCTGAATAGAGCCTCTAATGACTAAAGCCAAAAATAAAACACTGCTAACTTCCATAGCTCACCCCAAATTACCAGTAACAAGGGAAGCCAACAGCTAGCAAACACTTACCAACCCAACGCAGATTGCTATCTGCAGAGATCTTTGCCTGTCTGAGACGGAGCTGAGGGTAAAATACCTATGCCCTAAGTGTTCAGGGCAGCAATCTTAATTAGCAAGACAAAGCACGAGGGTGTGGCCTCCAAACAACAACAAAAATCAAGTTCAACTGAACAGGAGCACTAATGACTAATCCCACAAAAGAAACTGCTACCTTCCTTAACTAACTCCCCACACATCACTGGTAACAAAGCAACCAAACCAACCCAGACACCGATTAGCGCCGATGCCTGTATGGGTGAGACTCTAATATGCCCAAGTGTTCAGGATAACAAACGTGAATACCAGCAAAAACAGCCTCCATAGGTGCCAAGTTCACCTGGACACAGGCAATAACTACTAACTCCATAACCAAAACTCTTAACTTCCTTAACTAACTGCATTAAAATTAATGGTTTCAAGTGAAGCCAGCTAGTAATAAACACTTACCAACTAGACTCCTACCAAAACAGATGCTTGTCCACCCCAGACAGTTCTGCTTATTTACAGGATGGAGTGTCTGAACCTGGAAAACTATTGGCTGGTGTCAATGACTTGTGCTGATGTAGCCTCCTTCACCACAGGACTGTGGAGCTGCCAGTCTGCTGTCAGCAAAGCTGTTTATGCCATGCGCTCCTCAGCCCAAATCCCGCCGCCCGAAATCCGACCCGCCCTAAGAACACAGCCACTCCAGGTGTTCTCTCCACCAACTCGTCTTCCCCTGACACTTCCCCCTCACCCGCGTGGAGGGCAGGGACATGTTTGTATTTTCAAGAGCTTTACTCCTCTCTTCTTCCCAAAGCAACTCTGTTTGAGTGTAATTATAACTCTGTTTACCTGAACTTTACCATTATTTACTGCCCAGGCCAACTGGGCAACTTCGACAAAGAACTAGACATGCTGTTAGAACCTATCTCCATTGATGGCTCACCACGCGTCATCCTTACGCTCCCGACCTCATTTAGCCTGAGCCGGCTTTGAATTTTACTGACAGGGCTGGAAGTCAGTGCCTCATCTCGACACGTAAATGCGTGAGGGACCAGCAACATGTCACCCCCTTAGATATCACTCATCACGGTTTAGTTCAGTACACCCTGTCCCTCCCTACCTGTCCACCTGTTTCCCCTCCTTAGGTCCCCATCCACCATTGTTCCCTGTTCCCTACTCGTTGTTCTGTATGCAGGGCCAGAGAAACCCTTTTCAGGGCCCAAAGCCAAATTCAATTACAATAGTTGTCTTCTTTCTCATTCTGACGGGCTGACAGGCCCCTGGTGGCCGCTGGGCCCTAAGCAGCTGCCTAGTTTGCTTATGCCTCGGGCAGACCTTGTCTGTATGTTTCCCCCAGCCTTCCATTTCCTAGGCACTTCTGTTCACTGGATTTTAAATGAAGGTTGCATTCATTCTGCTCTGCCATCACCTGATGCCTCGATGCTCCTCCAGACCTGTATGTTCTGTATCTTCATAGCCCTAATCCTCCATTGCTCTCTGTGGACAATGGGCAAAGCCTGGTGTTGGGTGTTTACAATCACAAAATGTGAATTTAATGAGAGGCATTTTACAAACAGCTCATTGTTAAACCATTCAAATCTGCGGAGGCCAAGAATATTTGGAGAGGATAAGAACGGTAGCGAACACCTCTGCGCCCTGTACACACCCATCGGCTTCTGTTTTCATACACTTGACGCTTGTGAATTGAATGGCTCCAGGTCGCAGTCCCGGCAACTTGAGGTCAGGTGGCTTTTGGGGCCCATTCCAGTGCCAGCAGGAGTGGCCGTGTGCAGAAATTTAATGAGAAAGCAAGGTGCTTTTTCAGAAGGCCTCAAATGTGGTGTCTTGCACCGAGCTTTGGCTGGTCAGGCGATGCTCTACAATGTAACTGTGCGAAAATTACTAACAATTATGGTGATGAGTAGCTGTGTTTGGTTGTTCTCTTTTTAAAGTACATACCACGATTTTTGGTCTAAAAAAAGTTTATTGCTTAAAAATGCAGTTTTTGATTCACAGTGTATTATGAAGTGTAAGTGTAGTACAGTGTCAAATGTGGTGTTATGGTCTAATAAACAAAAGATCAGACCAGGAGTTTGGATTTTGCATTTTTGGGCTGGGGGTGAGGGGTTAGGGTATGGGGGACCGGGTGTTCACGGAATCTCTGTGATGGAATGACCCACGTTATGCCCCACACCCTTGAGGCGACCCTCAAACGGCTTCTCCAGGCTCCACGTCATCCCGCCTGCCCCGGCCACTCCACGCAGCGGGGCTGGCTGAAGGCGTTCCCGGGCACACATTAACCGGCATGGGACGAGGCCTCCACCACTGAGTACAAAGGTGCCTGCTTTTGTGATACAAGTGCAGGGCTTTGACCCAGGCCAGCTAGACAGATGCGAGCCCCGTCGAGGCCTCCGTAAGCCTGAGCCTACCGCCTTACGCACTCATTAAGCTCACTGCCCTGTAAACAAACGTGCGTGCTATTAATTATGACCAATACACCTCCTTGGAAGGCCACTGGTGGCTGGTTTAGTGCAGTCATGTCCTAAAGCAGGGGTGTGTAGGGCACGTACGGGCTGGATGGGGGTGTGAGTGTGCCCGCTTTCACCAAGCGCTCACTGAGTGTACACAAGGTTATTTTAAAGGGGCGGTGCTTCAGTAAAGGCCAGCTGGGATTAAAATCTGGGTGTAGGGCTGGCAGGCTAACTAACACTTAATGTCAAGTATTAATGTAAAAGGACACCATATTATTATGGTAAATGAGACATGCTAATATAACTCAAAGACATGTACACACGCATATGGTCACATTCAGGCGTAGAAAGCGTGTCCCAGTAAGAGACTGCAGTGATACACAGGTTACGTGAGACATATAACATTTCACAAAAATTAATGTATCCAGCAGGTTTTATTAAATATTACAATTAATATATTAATGTCATGTAAATACCATTTATTAACTTCTTCAGAGTACATTGATTGCTTTTAAAATATTCATACGACTGTTTAACATGTCTTATTTACAATACAAGTTTGATTTATAAATTAAATAACATAGACCTTAAATTCAAGTAATGAAGTTACTTAACACATTTACTTTAAAGTGCTTTGCTTCGCATTACTGGAAACAACTGACCTTAGGAAAGCGTGCAAAAAGTACAATTAAATAATAATAATAATAATAATAATAATAATAATAAAAAAGCCAGAGTAAGAAGGTCTGAAGGAGGTTCTCTGTTTTCTCTGACAGGAGACGGGCAGAATACAGGCATTTGCTGTTCTTCTCTCAACATTTGGGTTCTGCTGTTGAGGAGAAAATCTTTCTGGAATGTTCCAGTCAGTGAGAGCAGCAGCTCCGCAGGTGCTCTGCAGGGCGTGAGCCACAGCACTGATACATCATCACCGGCTTGGTCTGTCAGTCCGCTGAGACGGGAAGACGATGTGAAGGTTCTGCTGGTGACAGAGGAGCTCCCACACACCACGTGCGGGTGGCGCCCACCTGTGTCGCAGTTCCTTTGTCGTGCGTTAAGCCGCACAGCGACGCCGTTCGCGCAACGCGGTAGACAAGACACAGGCCAGGGCCATTCACTGCGAACATGTGACCACAAGAAGCTTCACGTTTCAGTTCTTCAGACCTGGTGGGGGCATTCCAGTTGATGTAATATGTTTTTCTCAGCATGGGTCGGGGGATCGATGTGGGCGCATGGGGGCCAAGGGCAAATGGATATTCCACGTAGCTTGCCTGGGGACACGGGGGAGCGTGATAAACTTGTGACGTGGCCTGTGATGTCAGTCCTGCACGTAACTCGACACATGACCAGCGGCACTGAGACAAAGGCTATGGTTTCCAGCAAACAGACTCAGCACAGCCTCAAGGCCTGTGTCTGCCAAATAGCGAGATGGAGAGATTTTCAGCATTTTAAAGCATTTTAATCATCGTGCCATGATGTACTGCACTCATATCCTACAACCCAGCAACCTCCAGTTTCGGTTTATCGTTGTGCAGAAAGAAGTGACTGTGTTTGGAACTGATTAAGCAGTGACTACACGGACTTCCAGTCAAGATCAGAATTTGTATTTGCTGAAGGATTCTGGCCATTATGTGTAATTTGTGAGACTTCCTGTGAGCTAGAGAGAGAGAAAATGAGTGTTAAATCACTCCTGGGAAAATAACTTCACAATTGAACATGTCAATCTAACTGTAAAAGCACTTAAACGGAGGCTGACCCAGGGCCTGGCTGGATGGTTTGCAGCCTGAACCTGTGTGGTGCAACGTTAGAGAGGGAATCCTGGGCTCTCTGGATCTGACAGAGCTGCAGTTGTTTCTGCACAGCCTGGAAATCCAGATCAAAGCCAGGAAAAACGTTGTTATGGATTCTCCAAACCGTCTATATAGGTTATCTGCAGTGTTTTTCAGTCCTGCACATTGCAAAAATATCAGCAATGTTCTAAGACTTTAAGGTACAATGCCTGCCCGAGGGAATCATTCACTGTTTTCAGACAAAAACACCCTCAATAAAAACATGACGCTTTAAAATCTATTTCTACGGCGTCTGTAGTGCTTGATGGGTGTGTGGAGGTTAGTCACCTGCCTGCCTGTTTTGCTGCTGTCATTCAGCATGAGGTCCAGGCCCGCAGAAATGCTGCCCTCCTCTGACATGGCTGCACACTGCCCTTATTTTCATGTGCCCATTGGCCGCTGCTAGATGTGTGTGGACAGCTGATAGGTACAGTACATACAGTCGTACAGCACTGTTCGGTACGGCACAGCTGCACGCATGCAGATTACAAACCAACTGTATGGCCTCCTGGGACAACATTTCCAAACAGTCCTACAGAGGACCTGTGGTTTTAGCTTAGGGCTGAGCTCTCTCCTGCTTCATAACCAGGAAGGTCTGCAGAATCAGTCAGACAAGGCAGGGCACTTTCCTGGCTTTGATGGGTCAGTTTGTCTGTTTAACGATAGCCTCAGAGGAAGGTAAGCCCAAAGGATTACTTAGAAATTCCCCAGCAATTGGCACTTCTTAGGCCATGAAAGCAATGGCTAACACTGTCTGAGTCTGAATAATCCAGCCCAGTGGTCTGTTGCTTGAAGAAAATCAGACATTGTGTAGCACTGCAAGGAAACATGATGCGTGAGGTTCACAGTTTCTCAGCCATAGTAAATTCCTTGAGTCCAGACTCCATTTGTTTTCCTCCTATGATGTTGGCAGTGACCTGTATCCACTCACTGCCGACGTCCGAATCGCTCCGTGGGTTCCAAACCCCGGGTGGTGTTGGGCAGGAGTCGACTGGCTAAGCTTCGCCATCCGGCTTCCAGTGCCTGATGTGGGCGTGTTCCCCTGGCAGGTGTTTCAGGCAGCGCATATCTGCAGGGAGAGGTTCTTTGGAATGAAGCAATGACGGTTAGTCAGAAATCCTGCCGCATGCCTGATTTCATTCCCCCTTAAGGCTTTGTTTGTTTGACCAGTGAAGCAGAAGTCGGACTCATTGTCAGGTGACTGTGGAATTAGTGACTTAAGGATGACATCCCATCAAGCACTGGGTGGGCAAAGAGGGGGCCATCCCACCAGCAGATTCTCTCACGGCAAAGGATTAGGATTTTTAAGCAGCAAAAAAGACGGCGAAGTTCCTCCTGGCTCTTTTAAGCAGAACTCAGGACCCAGCCAAGTTGTCTTTTGGTATGCCTGATCAAAAATCAAGAGATGGTTCTTGATGACAGGTCAATCAAAAGGGTGTCAGAGGGCTTTACCGTTTCAGCCAGATCAGTGCAGTCCTCCATAAATACACCCCAGGGGACAAAACTGCCAGTGCCGATGATGGCTGGATACTTACGAAAGAAAACAAATCATAATGTGTCTTAAAAGTGAATAAATGTTTTAATAGTTAAAGAAAGTGAGTGATTATATTCTGTGCAACAGCTATGAGCAAAATAAATGTTCGCTCTTGGGTGTGTATGTATGTGTGTGTGTGTGTGTGTGTGTGTGTGTGCGTGTGTGTGTCTGTGTGTGGGTGTGTGTGTGTGTGTCTGTGTGTGTGTGTGTGTGTGTGTGTGTGTGTGTGTGCGTTCCTCCTGCTCATCCATAACTGTGAGGACTTCTGGGGTTAATGGGGGAGGAGCTTTCTCGGCCACTCTGGCCAATCAGCTGGTAGAGGCGGTGGCTGAGGTTCTGCACCTGGCAGGTGCCGAGGACACAGCCGACGCGCATCAGCTGGCCGTGTCGGAGGCCCCGGAAGGCGCTTTTGGTGTGCCGGCGCTCCCTCCTGCTTCGCCGCCTGAGCCGACGCGTGCCGCCGGCTGCCCGGAGTCTCCTCGCTCGGAGCGGGGCTAGGGGGAGGCCTGACTCTTGGTTCGGGGGGCTCTGGAACAGAAGGTGTCTCCACAGCAAGTGCTTAGCTTCCAGGGGAGCGTGCAGCAATGTGGAGTGGCTAGAGACTGGCCCCACCTTCACATCCTCAACCTCCTCGAGGCCCTGCTGCTTCTCCTCGGAATTCGACCTGAAGGGGAAAAGTTTAGGTTTAATAATTGTCGCTTGCAGAGACTTCAGGTTGTAGCCAAAAAATCACGTGTGATGTCGGGAATATGGCCGACCTCTTAAACCTAGTTTATGGGATTTTCCTCTGACAAACATTTCGGAGCATAATCAGCTTACAGAGCAGCACAATCACACACAGGCCACCGCATTCTGGGCTGAAATAACTTTGCCCACTGTGTCTGCTCCGTAAGCCTGATCCCTGTTGTAACCACGGGCTGAAACGGAGCCTCCTTCCTCTCCTCTCACCTAGAAGCACCTCTCACCTTTATCAGGCAGCTGCGGATCTGTGTCAGTATGTGATA
>JAAGVU020000061.1:32259455-32270380 GCA_011763525.2 Mormyrus iriodes | reverse complement strand
TGATAGTCAGCCCCTGTGCATTATGGGTGAACGTGTCCAACGACTGACACCAGACAATGCCTCTAGGGATAACATTGTACCTGGGATGTCCAGGAGTCCTTGTATCTAACACACAAAGAAGTCACAGAACCAAGACACCTCACTCATCCAGTCTGCTCTTTAAAGGCGTTATCATGAGACTGTAAGCCTGGTATTAAGTGGGAAAGCGTTTTCCTGACCCAGTGTGTCCTGAGCCACATTCAGCAAGCGGCCTGCAGGTTTGTGATTACTGACCAAACATAACCCTTGTTTTAGCAGATTTACGCTATATAGTCTCCATTGAAATCAGTGACTAAAAGCTGCTCGGTGACTCCCACAGTCCCCAGGTCCCCACAGACGGGGGCCAGCTGCGCTCATGCTGCTCGTCAGTAAATAAACAGTCCGTGTACGAGGCGCAGCGCTCGGACCTGTACCTCCAAAAAGACAATTCCCTCAAAGCGTCCGACTGCAGATTTTGGTTAATGTCCTTAGCTAATGTCTGGCTTCTCGCAGTGATGAAAGCCCCGAACAACTGAGACCTTCAGACACTGTCTTTAGCAATGCTTTTATCGTGCAGAACAAGCACAGGCGGCAGGGTGCAGCCGTCCAGCCAAAGCGGCGCACTTTATTACGCTATCAGAGCGCTGAGGCCACCCTGCTACAGCGTTCGGCCGCCGCTGTCCTGCTGCCTTCAGCAAACACCGGCGTCACTGTAGCAGCTGTGGCTGCTTTAGGTCAGAGACGGGCTCTGCGGTCCCTGTGAAGAAACTGAGCTCTGAGCTCTGTGGAGGCTGTGATTTACGTTTTATCCGCTAATCCACTTTGGAATTTTCCAGACAAGTTTGGTTTCCATTCAGCTCGTTCTGTTGGGCTCAGCCGAGCGCGATTTATCTTTGTTGCCGTTTATAATTTCACCACTGTGTGCGGCATGTATTTCCCTGGAGATTTTATCCGAACCGCACCGAGGAAACTCAGCGTTAAAGGGCTCCTGTGGCATCAGTAGCAGCACATTTCCCCCCCCCCCCACCCCACCAAAGCTCCGTTACGGAAATTATGTGTTCAGGTAGAAAATGGCGTCAGTCGAATCGACATGGCGAGTTTTAACAGCAACTGAACACCGGCCTTTTCAGATTCATCCCCCATAATGAAACGAATTATAAATTCGCAGCTATAACCAAAGTCACTCTTCTATATATAAAATATTCGAGTCACCGTATCAAACTGCTGCCCTTTTACAAGCCATCCTCTGCCAGAGCCACCCCCCCCACAACTGATGTAGAAACAAGCCCTTCAACCTCCTCATGAAAACTGACAGCAAAGCATCAAATGGGTCAGAACCGCTCATAACTGCAGCACAGGGAGAAGGACACGGAGACCAGGCGTATGAGGAGAGGGCTGGAAGATGACAAGGAAAGCAGACAGGAATCCCCAACGGGGGCCAGCTTCCATGTAGGATGTGGACCAAGGGCGTAGGTTAGCTTTGGGGACACCCCACCCCCCCTTAAAAATACACGGTACTCCCACAGAATTGGTAGGGACTCACGGGAGGGGCTCACCTGCTGCTTTCCCTGACCTTCTCCCTCAGCTAAGGCATTCAGATTCCATTTCCAGGGCCCCCCAAGGCGTCTTAAGTGAAACACCTCCCACTTGGCACAGGCCAGTCAGAAGGAGACCAGAAGCTCTATTCTTTTCTTTCCCTCCCAAATCCAGGCTATCACCCGAAATCCTAAAAGACTCCATCTGATCTCTTTTGAAAGCCCAACACTCGCACCCCCCAGTTTTCACAATCAGACGTGTCTCTAATCGAATCCAGCCAAGTGTCCGAGGTCCTTCTGCGAAACAGGCCAAGGAGGCTCACAGAATAGGATGATATACTTATCATACTTTAAAGTTCTGTCTATTACAAGACGATGAGAGATGTTTACACTGAATGTGATGCAAAAAAATAAAAAGTTCGGATCTTTAATCGCCTTTAAGCCCCAGAAGCAAACAGCCCGAGTGGGTCAAAAGCTAAGCCAGGCCTCACAGCACTGACCCGATTCACTGCATCATAGCAACTGACATGAATGAGACCACTGACTCGTGCACCGAGACTCTAAATCACCCTAACTCGAGCCCGCTCCCTGGGCCGGACCAGCCGTTCTGCACCCGTCACACGATTCTTTTTCTGAGTGCTAGAACCACCCGACAGCCGTGCGCCTGCGGGATACGGGAATGTGACACTCAGCCTGTGCCAGCAGCACCTTTGGTGGGATTGAATGCTTGAATGAGAACCGTCGCATATGACGGCCGTCGAATATGACGGCCGTCGAAGTCCATACAGCCCGGTAGGTCCGAGGCTACCAGCCCAAGGTTATTCCCGGGTACTAGTGCTCCCTCATTTGTGTGCATGCTAGCAGCTGCTAGCTTTATCCCCTCTGCGGAGAGCTTTCAGGCACAGCGATCCATCTCTGTCACCTCGTGTTTAGCGGACTCTCTTCCCCTGAGGGGGAGGTTATTGGACAGGTGCCCCGGAGCGGCCACTTAAACGTTGAACTCAGGTTACCGCTGATCTTGAGGACCTGGCAGCCTGAAGCTGTAGCCAACTCACTACAGGGGAGCAGCAGAGGCTGGAGAAGCTGAGGATTGACCAATCAGAGATCAGCCAGGATTGCAAGCCCCACCTCCACAACCGCCAGCCCGAGGGAGAGCAAAGTGCCCCTAATCCAGGGCAGCGCTGGCCTTCACTGGACCTACAAGCCCACCCTACATGAGAACCAGCGGCGTTTGACTTATATGTGCAGGTAAATGTGCCCTTTATGGCTACCCGAGACCCGACTTTGCGCCCTGAAAGCACTCTGTCACACTTAATTCGAGGCACAATCACTAGTAGCCAGCAGGGGGCGGTCAATCACCGCGTCACTCCGCGTCCGGCTACGGAATTTTTCACTTTCAGAATTGAACACAAACTGGATGCGTACTGCACAGGCTTATAGACCCAAAACAGCTGGCAGACACGCACCTCTAATGCATGGCACGAGGTAACCATGTGTAAAATACGCACAAACCCACAAAATCATATTCTTATTATTATATGACTAAAGGACAATAGGACAATAATTCCATGTACCACAAGAAAGTTACGTTTAGTCCGCAGATGCTGCAGTTAGGCCTGCGTCTGTCTGCCGATCATCATTGCTGGCTGACTGACACACTCCCGTCTATTTATGTAGAAATAATTTCAGGTTTAGAAAGTCAAGCGTTTCAGTTCTGCAAAGTCTTCATTGTGCGAAATGGAAGAATCTGACTGTGGCTGCAGGCGTCACTCCGCTTAAAATGGTCACATTTGCACATAATTCATTGAAGCAGGAATAACGGAGAGCGCCTCGCATGCGGACTTTGCCGGGGGACCGGGAAGACGCGCGCACGCGTGTCCCCGCTTCTCACCGTGGCCGGGAAAAGCGCCGCGCCTCAGCACCCGCAGCACCGTTACCGGAGCCGCGCAAACGCAAAGGCCGGCGGCGACGGATCTCCGCACGGTTCGAGGGCAATTAGGGGCGAAAGCGGCTCTAAATGTCCCTATTGATTTTGCTTAAAATTGTTATTTAAAGAAATGTGCATGCAATGGAATTTAGTAAAATGAATCTGAGAAATTAAATTAAATTAAATTAAATTAATGACAGTGTCTTTCATGAAATGAAATGAGAAAGCTGTACCGGTCCCTAATTCACTTGAGTTCTTTCTTATAACAAAGGGCCATGGGAGAAAGGCGCTGTCCTACCTGTGGGCGTGCAGCCGGGCTCCGGAGGGCCATGCCAGCAGCTGCCGCTGCAGGGAGAGCAGGGCGATGCAGCAGAAAGCGACGGGAGAAAGGCCCGGCATCGCGGCGTGGATTTCCCGGGGGCTTCGCAATGAGCCTGGAGAACCGGGCAGCGCTTTAACTTCATATGTTACACAGAGAATGTACGACTACATCCGTACTTACTATAATTTCGTTAGCTATTAACGTACATGACTATCATTGATACAATTGACTTATTTAATGTAATAAAGTTCAGCGCAACATATTTCATAGTATAGCGGCATATTTGCGCACAGCGAAATATGGACACAATAGTAAATAATTTACTATGGCTTATTTATTTACCAGCCTATCGTTTAGATCCGTTACACATTCCATTCTATTTCGCCTTTTATTGTATGCAAAATACAATTCTTTACCTAATAAGAAGAGCAGGACAGTATAAGCAGTGTGGCTGGGAAAGGCCGTTATGAAAGGAGAAAGTCCCCGACCTGTGGCGGCTGGGCGCTGCTGAGTCGCCGGAGGGAGAGCGCACTTTCGCCGGGATCGCGCTGACATTAAGCATTTAAATAGGGGGGCGGAGCCCGTGTCCATGTGCATGAATACACATCTTTCCTTTATTCATAATGTCATGCTTCGACTATAAGGGGTCATAAATTGTTCAGTGTGAGATTTTACCCGAGATTATGCGCGTGCATTCTGATAGTACCCTTCTCCCTGTTTTAATTTTTATCTTTTAGATTAGGATTAAATTGGGGGTCAAAGTCACGTGCAGGATGGACAAAGGAGATATAGTGGCACCGTCAACGGGACCCCAGTTACAGGATGTATCTCTGCCCCCCCACATACACCTACAACTCTCTATAAAACTCTCAGGAATTCACACACACACACACAAACACACACCAAAGACAACTGAAAGTCACTATTTTCCTGTGTATTATGGCTTTGGATTGTAGTCAGGTGAAACACCGACTAACAGCACTACACAGAAACAGAGGGCAGATTTTACCCTCACAGTCCCTTTGACTGATTTTGAACAGTTACCTTCCCAGTTAGAGCCGATGACATCCTGTCATGGGGAGGCTCAGTAGCACAGCTGTGCTGCGGCTCTGATTCGCACCAGGGGCTCTCCCAGGTTTGCATAGGTCTCCTCAGGACCAGGCTTCCTGTCTGGGGCGGCTTGCCTTGGGCTCTGTGTTCTTTGGGACAGGCTCCAGGCTCACTATAATCTTAGAATCAGATAGGCAGTATGGACGGATGGATGGAAGGATGGATTCTTGTCGTGCCCTGTCATGGGCTCCCCCTGCGTTTTGTTTTGGTTACAGAAATACAAAAAAAGTATAGATATTTTTACGTTGATATTTTTTTACAATGCAGCTCTTGAGTGACACGTGAAATCCACTCTGTGAAACTGTTTGGGTGAGAGCTAAGCTGCCTGACGTTACAGTCGATAGCTGGACTTTCAGCGTGTTCAAACCAGAGCTGAATTGCGAGAGGCGACTTTCAGGAGGCTTGTGTTTTTTTATGAGTGGTGCCATCTAGTGAACCTCAGTGTCACTGCAGCCTGCACCCGAGAGCTGTCTATGCAATGGGAGCTTGGTAAGCTTGTAGTAGGAAGGACTTAATTGCTCAGCACATGAAACTGAGACCCTCTCGCAATGAAAAGGCTAAGGTCCTTCTCCAGTAAATGTCCTGCTAGTGTACAGTGTTGCATGGACGTAAGAAAATGGGCACTGTGCCTTTAAATATGGTTTGAATGCAGCCCTAAAGTGACACTGACCATTTTTATTGTGATGGGACTTTTGGAAACAAAAGCTCTTCGGAGGAACAGCTCTGACGCAGCTGTAGGGCTCTGCCACCCTGTTTGTTTGTGATGCTTTGTGTATCCAAGGAGACCAATTAGTCAGAAACCCTATTGCAGGGCTAAGGAAGATATAGATCTCAGTAGAAACGTGTCCTTACTGGCCCCGCCCTCATTCGAATCCACGAAGACTGGAAGCTGAATCGTGTTTCTTTGTGCGTGGCGTTCAGGCCGCCCTAGGTGCTGTCCTCCTGGGCGTCCCCAGCATTCTCCTGCGCTGTGTGCCGGTTAACCACAGTATTGAACTAAGAAACAAAACCATTGGTACCCACGATATGTGTTTATCGCAGCTTTATTTAGCTACCAGGTCATTTTTCATGACGTGTAGCTGATCGAATGGCTCTTTGGACGCATCAGATCCTTCCTGGGGTGTCTCAGGTGCCCCGTTTCTGCTGCGTACCACCAGCCCACATGTCTGTCTGGTGTTTTTGCTAAATGAGGACACTAAACATTACACTCTTACTGCCATGGTGACGGGATGAAGCATGTCATGAAGAGCGTGGCCTGAGCTGAAGCATGCCCCCCCGCAGACCCCCGCTCAGGATATTCTCCGCTAAAGCAACTGCTCGGTGACGGCCGACGGCTTTGAAGGTACCGATTCTGCAAGACACGAAATCACAAACGCACACTGAGCTGTGTCTGCACTTGGGTGCCAGAGACGAAAACAGCTTGTGGTGCCGTTCATTAAACCACCGTCCCCGGGTACATCTGGGCAAACAGAATGTCTACAAAGTAGGGCAGACTGCCTATTGAAGCCAGCCACAGCACCCATATTTCCTGCCTGGGGTGGGGGGGGGGCTGGCAGAGACCAACCTCTAACCATGTGTTGTCTCCTAGGAGAACACAGGTTCTTATCGCCTGATACACTTGTAGTTGGGGGGGGGGGCAGTTTTTCAGTTATTTTACAAATGAGTGCTCCAGTCAGCTTTCACTAAAACGAGGGAAGTTCTCAGCAGGACGCAGGAGGCCTGACAGAGCGTTGAAACGTGCACCTAGTGCATGCTGTGGATCAATGTCACCTCACTTCCTGTCTCGTTCAGTGACTGGTTTGCTTGGCAGGAAGTCCTATGACAGTCACATCCACCCTGACACTCCTGCTCTGCCAGAGGTGCGGAGAGGGAGGCTGACCCCCCCACAGGGGGAATCCCTGCAATAGTTTTGTTTTCCACAATGATCAAAAACTCACACTGACTTTACTGATTGACTGAACTTTCTTTTATCTGCAACCTGTTGAATTTCATTACTCCTGTCTACCCACTTGCAGAGGGTGTCTCTTTGCCTCAGTGTCATTCCCAGACATCTGCTGGGTGTCAGTGTCTCTTGTCCTTCCTGTCCATCTTGCTTAGCTGGTGTGCTGGACGTGTCAATTGACAGAGGTTAGTGCAAGATACAACGTACACCTTCAGTGGGAAATAAGTATCATTTTGGACCCTTTGAAAAGATTAACTAAAAATAGATATGCTCAATAGAAGCATAGTGGAAATGCAGACTATGCACCAAGGACCTGCCTTGTAAGTGCTGCTGGAATGCTCACATTTGTTTGTGAGGTATCGTTTGGGCAGGCAGTCTTTGCCATAATCTGTGCTTAGATGAGGAGGTTCCTAAAGCCTGACTAGAATGTTCTCAGAACAAATCTGTCAGGGGGAATCATTTTAACCCATTCAGTCAAAGCAGCAGGTAAGTTTGCCTGGACCATTTCAAAGGGTGCTACGCTCTGTTAGCCTGGACTGATACCTAATGGGCTTTTAGGTGCCAGTTACTACCAAGAAACAGGAGGGTTAGGGATGGTCTTTCCCTGCCATTCCATACCCAGCTTTCTTTATCCATTCTGCTATAATACATCTTGCCTTTCCAGAATATTATCAGACCCTTCTTAGGCCTTCAGCATCACTTGTCAAGCGGCATGAGGGAGATCATAGTGATATGTGATCTCAGAAGAAAGAGAATGCCCGCTCTCAGCTGCGCGGGCTGAGGGTCACCCCAAGATGGTCGTACTGGCATGGGACTGGAGGGCCGCGCACTGGGCTAAGACTTAATTTCCCCTTTGCTGGGGCCTTCAGGGGAACCCAAGACGCAGCTGACTGGACAGTTCCACTCTGTGAATCAAGCAGAGCTTGATATCAGCAGTGAGCAGAGCTGGCCAACGTGGCGGACCATGTTATTAAGGGCGTCACACAGCAGCCACCTGAAACCCCCCGTGCCCACGCCGCAGACTCAGCTGGCACAAGCGGACGTCTCGCAGAACTGGACCTATTGTCTCCTATGATATTCGGTGGAGGATCAGCTTCTGCCCCTGGACTGCACGATGTCTGACTGAGCCCAAGTTATGGGTTCACTGCTCCTTCCAGTCCCTGGCTGGAAACCGAAAACGCTTTCAGCTCAGCGCTCTTCTGTGGCCGGATAGCTGTCACTGGATGTTTTTTTGTCTACGAGCACTGTCCAGTTCCAAGATCCACTGAGGTGTGATAGCTGCCTTTGCACACTTAAAATATTATGCCAGCGTGAACCTTATTCACCGGCAACATCTAGTTGATGCAATCTCTCAGATATTCATGACAGAGATGACATGAAGGGGAAAGTAAATTTTCTGCACCACTAGAAGCAGACTGCCATTGCACAGGCGTTCAAACTGAAGGCAGAGAGGATGGCGTGTGTGATGCGAGAGCTGAACGGATGACAGGCAAGAAAATGGGAAGAGAAGTCGACAATGCTCTTCTCCAAATGTGTAGCAGGGAATGTTGGAGCTCAGTGCTGACATCCATAAAAACTGGACTCGGTGCCCCGGCTGTTCTACCCACAGGGGGAATGTTTGTGTTCTGGGTCTTCGTAGCACTGAAGTGTTGGGTGGGAGGTAGCAGTTAAAAGCTGGGTTATACTGGGCCGGACTGTGCTGTGCCGTAGCAGGAGAGTGCAGGGACTCAGGTGGCCGAGATGCTACAAGCTGAGGTGCCGCGGACCTGGAAGGACTTCACCGTGCCACGCACTGCTGGGGCTCCACTGGAAATGACTAGGCCACAAGTTAAGGGCGCTCCCTGCTCTTTATGGCCATTCAGCATCACTTGTCAAGCGGCATGAGGGATATCGTAGAGATATGTGACCGCAGAAGAAAGAGAATGCCCGCTCTCGGCTGCGCGGGCCGAGGGTCACGGAAGGGTCACCCCAAGATGGCCGCATTGGCATGGGACTGGAGGGCCGTGCACTGGGCAGATCAGGATGCTGTGAAAATGTTCTCCTCCACTACACACAGACAAAGCTGCCAGGATGTCTGGGCTCACTGCGAGAGCATTCCTCATCTGCTAAGTGTCCCAACTGTCAACCACAGCTATTTCTTTAGAAGTGGGTAAGACCCTCGAGGGGGCAGGTGAAGCAGAAAGTTAACCAGATGGACAGGGCTTGCTTTGCTTATTGTACAGATGCATGGGTGAGTGACGCACATTTCTTCTGGTTGCTATGTCCACTGACTCTTGTTTCAGTCTTTATCCCACTTTCCTAAATGATCATCTATTCTAATTCTCCATCAATAGACCTTCCGTATCACTTATGGAGTACAGGGGTGCTACGAACTACACTAATTATACCTACATATTTCTACGGGACGTTCATCTTCTATAGAGGGTATCCCATAAATAGCCCAGGACGGGGCGCCAGCCCATCACATGGCAGACACATTCACACCTATGGGCGCTTTTGGCAACTTAGCATGTTTCTGGACTGTGGGGGGAAACCAGAGAACGCAAAGCAAATTGCATGGCAGCACAGGGAGACCATGCAAAGCCAACACAGAGCCGGTACGGGCAATCGAAACCTGATCTCCAGAGGTGGGAGGCAACCACGTTAGCCACGACACCACCATGCTACACCCTCCGAGAATATTCCTCATAAACACAGTGATTTTTAATGGAATATCACATAGATGTGGAATTGAGTATTCGGGTGTCAGCTTAGGCTGCCTCAGACTGCAGCATGACTGGAAATTGCATTTTTTCCAGATGTTTATAAGTAGGTGGCACAATCTGAGCAAGATACAACCAGATCTGCTCATACAGAGGCACAAAAACATCTGCACCTTGTGTGTTTCTCAGATGAAGCTGCTCACTCATTCAGTCTAGAGAACCCAAGCATAAGGATGCTTCATTTCCTCCAGAGACATGATTCTGGCAGTTACTTCAAACGAGGAAAGATGGTGCATGAAATATTTTCTTAACAAAAGGGCCTGATTTTAGCCAAAGCCCCATGCAGCACCATGATCAGCATTACACTAAAAATGATGCAAACTTTTGCTGAATAGACTGAAACCAGATCCACCAAACATAAGGTGACTTTAAAAGACCATTTCATCTGATCATCACCCGCCATGTCTGACGCGTTCAGGAGGCGAGAACGCCGAGTGGTGTTTTTAAAGTAATGTATATTAAAACAGTTTAAGCTGGTGGTATTTTAAAGGTGGTGTTTTAATGTCGCTTTAAACTGCGTGTGGTGTTTGTTGTTTAACCGGTGTTATTTAAACCGGCGTTTTACTGTGGGCCTCGTCCTCCTCGTAAATCACGGCCGCCGCAGACCGGGAGCCGCGAACCGGTTTTGTCACCCGAGCGTCCCCCACGGGCGCGTGCAGCCCCGCCCCGCGCCGCCCCGCCCCCGCGCCGCGCTCGCCGCGCATGCGCACTCCGCTCCCCTGTCACCGACCGAACCGACACTATGGCGTCGCTACGCCGCTGGGAGGATGCTGCCGCCGGCCGAGTCCGCCTCGCCGTACGGCTGTGAAGGCGCACGGAAAGCGGACGGGAGAGCAGCGCAGCGGGGCCGCACGCCGCCGGCATGGCCAGGCTAGCCGACTACTTCGTGGTGGTCGGGTACGAGCACGACAAGCAGGGTGAGCGTTACTGCCGCCGAGTCTCTAAATGGGGCGAGCGGGAGGCGGGGCCGGGCCGGGCCGTCCGGGGCCCGATCGCACACTTCTTAAGCCGGGCGTACCGAAATAGCGTGCTTTTACACGCGGCTGGACCGATAGCGATCGCACGCCTCTGAAGTTTGGCTGCCGCTGCCTCTGGCGCGGTGAACACAGTGGTACGGCGACACGGAGCAGCGCTGACACTGGGTCACAGCGGTACCCAGACCGGGCTGCGCCCCGTTCTCACGCCGGTACACAGCCGCTTCCTTCCTCTGACACACCGACGCCAGATACTGAGCTGTTTAGATGCTCTGGTGCACTGATACTGAGCTGTTCTGATGCTCTGATGCACTGATACTGAGCTGTTCTGATGC
>JAAGVU020000061.1:32244080-32259063 GCA_011763525.2 Mormyrus iriodes | reverse complement strand
TTCTGATGCTCTGATACTGAGCTGTTCTGATGCTCTGATGCACTGATAATGAGCTGTTCTGATGCTCTGATACTGAGCTGTTCTGATGCTCTGATGCACTGATACTGAGCTGTTCTGATGATCTGATACTGAGCTGTTTAGATGCTCTGATGCACTGATACTGAGCTGTTTAGATGCTCTGATGCACTGATACTGAGCTGTTTAGATGCTCTGATACTGAGCTGTTCTGCTGCTCTGATGCACTGCTAATTGGCAGCAGGTAGTAGTGTAACGCAGTGGAAAGGCTCCGGTCTGGAAATACAGATACTGTGACCTTCCTGTCTGTCAGCAGTCAGTGAGGGTGGTTTGGGAAGGACAGTGCGCCTGCATTTCAGCATCTGCCCTGTTGAGAACCACCTGTTTGGAAGCATCTCTGCGTGTGAGTCCTGGTGATGTGGACTTCGCTGCCTGTTTCCATGGCGAGGTGTCATGCTGTGACCGTGCCTGGAGACCAAGGCTTTCTGTGAGGTGTCCTAGCTGGCCAGGGCCCACATCCATGTTGTACCCCTGGCTTCCTGGGATGAAAAATTAATGCCGCTCTGAGACGGTGACGTGCTGTGCCATTCACGGCGCCCTGTCAACAGCAGATTGTGTGTTGGGGATTCGGTGTCGCCTGTGGGGTGCTGAGTGTGTCGTCGTGGAGAGACGCAGCTCGCAGCCAGAGCCCAGGTGTGAGAACCTCGACATCTCGCCATGAGTTGCTCCAGGTCTCCTTTCCTCCTTCCCACAGCACTGAAGTGTCTGTTTTCTACATTTCGAGGGTTAAGGTGACAGATTTTTTTCACTTCTGTAGTGTCGGTTATTAAATAAGTGGAAGCATGTGGGCTGATGTGGTGTAGGAACTTAACAGCATCTGAAACTGCCTGCCCTGAATCACGATCACGCAGTAGCACCTATGACAGTGACAGAATGGCCTTCTCCTCTGAAAGCCCTCACGTAGACTGGCTGTTTTGGCCCACAGGACATGAAAGCCCATGTGTATAAATTGTTTTGGAATCTCTCCTTTTTATAGATGAAGTTGGTTCTGTGAATTGGGTTAGGGTTAGTGTTAAGTTAGGGTTAGTGTTAGGTTTGCTGGACAGAAGTTGCAGTCAGGTTGATGAAGTGGGAGCAGGTTTAAGGTTTGGGAAAGCTTGTCAGCAATTGGTGGTGTCCATAAATAATGGCACCTTTGGTGTGGGTGTGTTTCAGCCTTTGGATGCACTTCAGACTGGTGACAACCACAGAGCAGAGAGCTGGGTTTTGGGGACACAGCTTGTCAAATGTTGCTCTGACTGCTGTGACTGTGCATAGACCTGCGCAGTCGTGAATACAGAGACTGTCTTTGCGGCTCTTTTTGACTCTTTCCGGGACGTTTTTTGTTGATTTCCTGCTGTGCTACTTCTCACCTAAATGCTGCCTGTCCATTTCTTGGTTATGTGTAATTTTTGTGCATCCCAGATGGTTTTTAACGAAAGTCAGACTTCTCGGAACGTACTGCCAGGTGTCTGGTCCCTCCTCGGTCCACCAGAAGAACGTGCAGTGTAGTCCTGAAACGGAGCTTTTTATTGGACGAGGCTGACATTAGATGCCTCCTCAGGTTAATAGAAGTGTGGTGCCTTAAATATGATTTCTGCAGGTAGGTTTCATGCTGAGCTGCATAGGGGCTTCCTTCTGAATGCTTGAGACTGCCCTTCCTACCTGAAGGAGGTTCCTCCAGAGGGAGCCGGCTCTGTGACTGACGTGACTGGGAGGACCAGACACTGGTGTGACGCTCCTGAACATGTCTGAGCACGTTCTAATTAGCATAGCATTACTACTCATTCGCATGCTGCACTCCTAGCCATTTTCGCCACCTTGAAAACGTCACAGGGATAGTGGCCTTTAATTGTACTGCTTTCACCTGTGCTTAGTTGCTTTTGCTGGATCTAGTGGTCCGAGCTTTGGCGTTCATCACCGCTGCATGTTTTCGGCCGTGCCAAAGCGCTACGGCACAGTCTGATGTCTGGTGAAGATTAAGCAGCGTGTTTTGGCTGCTCGTTTGTGTTCTCGTTTGAGATGTTTTACGACTTCAGATATAATTATGGCGAGAGCTCCCTGCAGTTGCAGCCTTAATTCTACCCATATGTGGTTTTTCAGAGTCTGGTCATGGAGGTGAGATCTAGACCATGAAGTTGCTTGTTGAAGGTCAAGGGGTTGGACCCCAGTGGATGGTGAGGGAACAGCAATGATTAAGAAAATGTGGGCGATTTAGATTCCAGTGAGCCTGATGACGAGTGTCTTGCTCAGTTAATCTTCTTGATTTCTTCTTCTTGATGCCCGAAGCAGTCTTCCTGTCCCATGCTCAGCTATAGTGCTTCCTGTGCAGCTCATGTACATGGCTTTCTTCAGCCATTTATAGGGTCTGCCTGCCCTGAACAGCATGTCTTCCTTGTCTGCAGGCTTGTTCAGGAGTGATGTACAGACAGTGATTCTCATTGAGTCTGACTTTTTGTTGTTGCTGCTGTCCTCTCTCTCCGAATGCTAAGGGTCTTGGGGGTCGAGCCCTAGTTTGAAACAGAGTAACCATGTTAGGTGAGATAGAGCAGGGGAAGATTCATGGTGGTTTTAGGGCCCAGCTCAGCATCATGTTACAGTCCCTGCTTCACATACTTCAGAGACATGGAGGGGGAAGAGCGCGGAGATGACAGGAAGTTGTGGTCCGCTAGCAGGTCCTGCCGTTCATCTTATGCTGATGTTCAGGCTTCACATCAGCTTGTGTCTGCTCACGTTCGTCTGCCTGTGAGTGTGTCTGCTCACGTTCGTCTGCCTGTGAGTGTGTCTGCTCACGTTCGTCTGCCTGTGAGTGTGTCTGCTCACGTTCGTCTGCCTGTGAGTGTGTCTGCACTTCTTCACCATCTCCATATTAGGTACGCTTCCTCTGAATTCCAAGCAGCTTGGCAGCTGAGTAAGGACAAGGCTGTTATCAGACACACGTACACTAAATTGAAGGAACACTTGTGTAGTCTAAGCTGATCCATACTCTTCTGTGCTGATAAGGAAGAGGCTTATATTTACTTACTATGCCTTTAACTGTGTCGGGCATGGAGGAACTTAATGGGAAGCTATGCGTGCAATCTTACTCTGTGCTTTTTGTTAGTGTCACTGTGGTTTTGAGGCATAGTGAGATACTGCAGTTGCAGGAGTTGGTTAGCGTGAGCATCCGAGTGTCAATCTGCTCTGAGCTAAAAACGGAGACGTGTGATGAATGCGTCTTACACACGCAGACTCTCTACCTCTTTCCAGACATCTCTCAGTGTTCCCTGAGAGATCACGTTCCTTTCACTTTAAATGGCAGCTCGTTCTTCACAAGCCATACGACATCTCCTGAAGTAGAGGTACTGCTGAGGCTTAATACTGGAAACCCTGGAAAATGGCTTGATTTAGGATGACCTAAAACCGGTTTGGAGTCCTCCCAAATCTATCTGTGCGTGTTCATGAGTGCATTGGCCTTTTACCTGTCCTCCTTCCACATGTGGCCACCTCCTTGGTTCCTCTTAAACTCCTCTAAAGTATCTTTATTGTGTTGGTGGCAGAGGGCTTTTGGCTTGGAGTGAGGCCTCCCCTGGCTTCACGCTGGCTTACCTGATGATAATGTGTTGCGCTGAAGCCCGCCCTAGCTCTCATCTTTCATATCCTCAGAGGGCAATGGGGGGGGGGGGAGTTAACAAGCTGATGCAAGAGTGATGTGTCAGTTTTTATAGCTGTGTAAAAATCTTGACTGGGTCCTTCCTGCTTTCAGAGACACAGAAAAGGCCTGTTTGTTATCCTCACTCCTCCCTGCTGTTTGGGAGGGGAACCGGCCTCAGCTCTTTGGGGTTCTGGAGGACAGGTGATTGTGGGCACCTTCCTGTCCCATCACTGCCTAACTGCGATGGCACGACCCGCCTCTCCTCAGCAGGGACACAGAGTCTGGTGTGTCTTGACTTCCTGGTACTGCTTTGGAAAGGCTATTGTTGTCTGTGGACAGAGGCCTTTGGTAACACACACCCCCTGCTTCTTTGTTCCAGTAAGAATGTTTTGAACTCTTACCTATAAAGAGATTGAGAGGATTATGAGAGCTCTAGGGGAAGTCTGTGTAACATGATTTTTGTATTAGATTCGGTGAGCCACATTACCAGAAAAATAGCTTTCTGCTGTATCAGTGGCGGGAGTGCCTGTCCACAGTGTGATAGGTTAGGAATTTATAAGAACTCTTTTGCCAGTTGGTTGTGTATTTCTCTGTTTTCTGTCACATTGTTAGCAGAGGTCATGCTCCCTGGTTTCGAACCCGGCCAGAGGTGAGGTTGGTCACCCAGCACTGCCCTCTGCTGGTCAGGTACATTACCCTTCATTCACTGAGGTTTCTAGGGTGCCTCTCCTGGGTCTTACTCTTGTATTTCATCATGTGGCAGAAGCTTTTATCCACAGTTGGAATTTTTTACCAGTTTGCACAGCTAGTTCTAGATCAGTATTTTGTAACGGGTACAGCAGCCGATCTCCTCCTGAGACTCCTGTGTTCTTGTCCATTATCACTGGACGTGTAGTATATTCTCCTGGAAGGTACTGTTTACTATGCCAGTCAATGAATAACTGAATGAATCGTCTGCCATACATAACGGACAATGCGAGCTGGTCTGGGATCAGTGTACATGGGGCATTTTGCCCCCGCTGAGGCCGCGTGCCAAGCGGATCCTGCTGCTCACGTGAGCCGCATTCCTCCCCTGCCGCTGGGCTTTTCCCAGGGCATCTGTCCAATAGCGAGCTGGCTGCCTTGCTGCTCTACGGCGTGCGAGTTGGGACAGCCAACTGAGGATTTAGGAACTCCGGGGCAGAACAGCAAGAGCTGAACTCCCCATGTGGTATCTTAGGTAGTATGCTATGCCAGAGAACCAGCATCTGGTTCCATAACCCACCGTTAATGTGGCTTAGTAGCCTAGCTGGACCACAAGGGGACAGAGATTGTATTATTGAAACTTTTCAGCATTGTTTACTTTTGATTTTACTTAGATTTTGGTTCATGTTTGATTTGCCTGGTGTGGCATGCCAGTCTGATGAGTCATGGCACTTGCTGTAAGCCTTCAACCTTACAGAGGCTGTGCTAAGAGAGTCACGCCTTGAAGACTCTGAGATCATTTCAGATTCCGACTCTGGGTGGCTTGTTTTCCCTCCCCGGGTCTCCCAAATGCGTGAATGTCAGCCAGGTCTTCACCCTGGCTCCAGAGTTGCACATGGACAGCAAACATGGTGTGAATCATCGTTTGCTAACAGTGTGACCCATGAACTGGTTTGGGACGTTTTCATCTAATGTGTGAATGAAGCTGCTAAGGGGATCGTGTCGTACCCACGGCGTATCTCGCAGGAGTGACGCAGTCGGCCCCGAGGACTATCACGTGGATGAAGGAGCACCTGTTTGTGTTTCTGCTCCAGTATTTGCTTAGCCTGATTCTGATTTTGTTAGCGATGTGCTAATACTTTCAGGGTAGGTTGGCTAGTCACGCTTCCCTGCTCTGCTCAGACTGTAGGCTGAGTACAGCAAGCAGAGAGGCTTCAACTTTGGATAAGTGACTGTGGCTTGTTTTTTAGTTTGAGTGAAGCTACTAGGGGTGATGAAATTGCTCTTAATGTTCTTATTTTTGCATTTAAATCCCATCTAGCATGTACCCCAGTCTCGTGCTTTATGCTGCCCACAGACAGGGTACAATGCTTTACTGGATAACCGGTTAGAATGGACAGGCAGTAGATACAATAATCTAATGTTGATCTGTCCCCTTTGGCTCTTTAACTGAAGCCTTTTATCCCGTTTATGTCTGTAACAGCTGTCCCTGCTGCTGGGGTGACTGTGGCAATGACAGTCTATCACTGCTCTGGGCCTAAGCAGAAGGTGGGGGGTCGAAGAGGCGTTTGTCTGAAGAAGCATGTTTCCACTGCAGCGTGGGGGCACCCCCTCTGGAGACAGCTTGTCTTTGTTCCCGCTGTGCCGCGTTGGCAGATGCTGGCGAGGTCGGCGTCCCTGGGTTAGCGTTGCACTGGTACTGTGGGCCGGCCTCCCTGGGTTAACACGGCACTGCTACTTTGGGCCAACCTCCCTGGGTTTAACATGCCGCTGGTACCGTGGGCCGGCCTCCCTGGAATAGCATTACACTGGTCCTGTGGGCCGGCCTCCCCAGGTTAACATGGTGCTGGTCCTGTGGGCCGGCCTCCCCGGGTTAACATGGCGCTAGTCCCGTGGGCCGGCCTCCCCGGGTTAACATGGCGCTGGTCCCGTGGGCCGGCCTCCCCGGGTTAGCATTGCACTGGTCATGTGGGCCGGCCTCCCTGGGTTAACATGGCGCTGGTACTGTGGGCCGGCCTCCCCGGGTTAACATGGTGCTGGTACTGTGAGCCGGCCTCCCTGGATTAGTATGGCGCTGGTACTGTGGGCCGGCCTCCCCAGGTTAGCATGATGCTGGTACCGTGGGCCCACCACCCTGGGATAGCTGCTACTGTGGGCCTACCTCCCCGTGTTAGCATGGTGCTGGTACCGGCAGACACACAAATGCTTGCTGGTACGCCGTGGTGTGTCTATCTGTGACCCCGGCCTGTTCGTCACCAGCTGAGGATGTTTGACCCCAGGGCAGCAGACTAAGATTTCCACCGTCCATTGAGAACAGCCACCCTCCCATCAGGCCACACCTTTCTGCTGAGGGAATCTCTCAACTTCTGGAAGGCAGCATGTCTGTAATTTCCCTTTTTGTGATGGAAGAGATCTAGCAGGTGTGGTTCCTATACCCTCCGGACTGTTATGGGAGCTCTGTGTTTATACGGATCCAGAACGAGGCCCTGTACTTTCCCACGAGGCCCGGCTACTCTCCTGATTGGCCCGCTCGTTTTCTATCCAGACTTCTCCTCTAGAGCTGCACAGGTGAAGCTCAGGTCCATCTTAACCACCTCCTGGCCTTTTTGGTATAAACTTACTGCTGTAATTCCCCAAGATCTCTCACAAAGTAGAGCTTACAGCGTCCCGTACATTTAATGACACGTGATGTTTATAACTAAGCTTTAAATATCCCTTGACTGGCAGAGTGGCAGTTATGCTCAAGATATGCTTCAACGATGTGGGATAAATGGCTGACCCTGCGTTCAGACCCCAAGCTTCACTCTCAGCCTATATGTCTGTCTGTCTGTCTCAAAGGAGAGCGTGATGGGATATATGAAAAAGAACACATTTCAATGTACAATGTAAAAAAAAAAGTACACGGTACACAAATGGAATCCTGAAAAACAGAATAGTATGGGATGGATTTACATTTACATTTACAGCATTTAGCAGACGCTCTGATCCAGAGCGACGTACAGCAGTGCTCAGTAGTCCTCGACTATTGTTTAATCTTGTAAAGCTAGACTTGGATAACAAGTGTCAGCCGACTAATTTGCTGCCAGCTTGGTTACGCACCTAAAAACCCTTTTGAAGAAAGAACATTAGTGCAGAGATAAGAAGAGTATTTGTTAATGGGTTAGTAGGTTTTTAATTTTTTTTATTTAAGTAATATAAACATAATGTTTATATATAAGCTGGTTAGCCTCCAAAGTGTTCCTTGAAGAGGTGGGTCTTCAGACAGCGTTTGAAGACAGGAAGGGACTCTGCCATTCTGATGGCAAGAGGAAGTTCGTTCCACCACTGGGGAGCCAACACTGAAAAGAGTCTCGATGTACATTTTCCTTTCAGTAATAGTTGCTCGAATCGAGTGGTGCTTGTCGCTCTAAGAGGACAAGGAGTGACACGATGCGTGATAATTGCTGATAGGTAAGGAGGTGCACTTCCGTTCTTGGCTTGGATGAATAGATAGATAGACAGGCAGACAGAAAATTAAATCTGTAAGGCCTATATTTAAAAAGTTTAAAGTTTTGAATTTAAATCAGTGGATGGTATTTGGCCAGTTAAAAAGAAAGCCTTGCAGTATTGAAAGCGCCCTGATCCGGTCTGGTCTGGTCTGGTCTGGTCTGGTCCGGTCTGTGTTCACACAGTGGCCCCCCCACACATCATGTTAAAAGCTGACGCCCAGCTGTGGCTCGCGAGTCCCTCGCAGGTGACGTACAAATAGGGCGTGCAGATGTGCAGGCTGTGTGGGGTCACGTCATGGCAGACTGCAGCTTTCCGCGATCGGCTCACCCCCTCTGGCTGTCACGCACTCCGGTATAAGCGCGGCTTATCTGACTGGTTGCCTCCTCTTGCTGCTGTCACATGCTCGGTGGGATAACGGCCAGCAGAGGGCGGAACCTTCCAGACCGTCCTAACCCCTCTGCACGGCTGTAAATCGAGCAGCTGGTGGGCTGGTCCAGCTCAGGAGGAGCATCCAGTGTACTTACCGTCGCCGTCGACAGCAGGACTTATCAGCACGCGAAGGTCGCTGACTTTAACATGACCTTAAACGTGCTGTTTGTCATTTTCTTTGCCTCGTCACCCCCCGCCCCCCCACACAGCCACATGACTGATTGGCTGACACCCCCGGTGATCTCCAGCCTGGTATCCTGTGAGGCAGGTTTGTTGTCATCCTGCCCTCACTGGGGGGAGCATTAATGGGCTCCTCTGCCTGTTGTTGGCTGGCTTGCTGCTCCAGACTTGGTCTTGCATTAGAACACCCGGTAATACTGTTCACGTGAATGAGCTGTACTTTATGAGGGCTGTAGCCCAGCGGTCCAGCCGGCTAGAATGAGTGCCGTCCTTGGGCCTGACCCGGTCCACTCTGGTCTGCTCTGGGGGGGTGCGGCCGTGCCCATCGTGACGCCACTCTCTTCCCTGTTCTGCAGGGGGTGGTGATGGCCAAGGCCACATTCTCCAGCGGTTTCCTGAGAAAGACTGGGAGGACAACCCCTTTCCCCAGGGAATCGAGCTGGTGAGTGGCTTCTACCCCATGCTGTGGTCACATGATCAGAGCATTGGGTCAATGACTGTTGAGCTCCTCTGACACGCACACAATTACTGAAGACCCTCACCTCAGATCAGGGGCCCCCTACGGTCAGTCGGCCCTGGGGGATTCCCCCTGGCTAACTTGCGTTGTCCAGACCTCAGATTGTGGCTAGCGCCTCCTGCTTGCTGTCTGGCTGTGACAAAGGAACAGCCTCCACAAAATGCAGATGAGCATTTCTGCGTCTTCTCCTTGTGTGTCGTTTAACCCACATGACGGCCCCACACCACTCCACCGCACACTCTCACACGCTCACTCACGGAGTAGTTATCTGGTCTGATTGCCGGGGAGCTGAAGGACCCCAGCCCTGCCCTGGACCTGTGTCTGGTTCTGACGGCCCGCCTCACCCGTGCAGTTCTGCCAGCCCAGCGGATGGCGCCTGGTCCCTGAGAGGCCGGAGCCATGCTTCTTCGTGGCCGTGCTGACGGACATCAACTCTGATCGTCAGTACTGTTCCTGCTTCACGTTCTGGGAGGGGGCCGCTGCCGGGCAGGTACGTGGCGGGCGCCTCTCTGTTCTGGGAGTTGTTTGGCACAGGGACAGGCCTCATTAACATGGCCGCACAGGCATGTGAGTGAGGTGCGCTGGCTCCACGGGGATTTGTGATCTGCTTACCGGGAGGTGAATGGTTTGCGGCTCTTTGACACCCCCTGCAGGCCCCGAAGAGCATCCTTGGTGAGGGCGATGACGATGACGACGGTACTGTGCGGCCCAGACAGATCTTTGCTCCCAAGAGCCTGGTTCTGGTGTCGCGACTTGACCACGCGGAGGTCTTCAGGGTATGCAGGAGCTTCGGCTCTCAGGTGGCGTGCTGTTTGGGCTCGGTCTGCGCCAGCCCGTAGTGTGGGGCTTGTCTCGCTTCGGATTTCCCTGCAGACGTCGCCATGTCTGCTCTCTTGTCCACAGAACTGCCTGGGGCTGATCTACACGGTGCACGCAGACGGCATCAGTGTTGCCCTAGAGACGCTGATCGGAAACCTGCTGACATGCTACATTCCCGTGGTGGGCGGGTCCCAGGTGAGCTTCCGGCTGTGCCGATCCGGGTTTCACTCTGAGTTCCAGCACCTGTATGTGTGTGCACCTGGGCCGGCCCAACCCTTTTCGGGGCCCTAAATAAAATGTGATTGACCTACTTTTCATTGGTCATCGTCCTCCCCATTCTGACAGGCTGATCAGATGGGGGCCCCCTGGTGGCCGCTGGGCCCTAAGCAGCAGCTTAGGTCACTTGTGCCGAGGGCCACCCTGCACTGTTCTGTCCCCACGATGGGCCCAAAGCCAGCTCGGGGACACTGTGTCAGATGCACATCTCAAACATTCCCAGGTTGAACGCTCAAATTTACTGGAACCAGCGGACGGGAAGGGGAGGTCACTGGTTCCCATTTACTGGAAGCCGCTGTGTTCGTTATGCTGGACCTTTCTCAGAAACGTCGCTCCGCACACCTCTAACTGAGATTGATTATTGTTGGCGAAAAACATCTTGTGAAAAATATTTTTCAGAAAATAACGTTGTTGTTTTTACTGTCTGTAAATGACCTGAAGAGGACAGATTGAACAGAAACCTGTAGCTGAAGCAGTTGGCAGGGTTACAGGAAAACTTAAAAAAAAAAAAATCAACCCTAATGGCGCCCATCAGGAGCTTGCCAGGAGAGGATGCTGTGAGCGCATCTGCCTCCATGAGCCGGCCTGGAGACGTCTTCCTAGTGATCCTGCTGCGCCACTTGTTTTGTTTCTCATTGTATGTTTACTCTGCACGCCAACCCGGATTCAGCCTCTGTTTAGGTTTATATAGTGCCTTTACCGATGTGGTCACACCAAAGCGAGAACGACATCGTAGGCCTTTCACGGGCTGGGTGATAGGCCGGCTAGTATGGTGCGCAGGAAGGTGACGCAGGTGTCTGCAGTCGTCTAGATTCATGTTGGTGTCTCTGCATTTCCTGCAAGCTTCAGCTTCTCCCCGAATGACTTCTTGAGTGGTTTCTGTCCAACAAGTGCTGCTTCCTTCCAGCTTTATTTATATCCCAAGTGATATATGTGCATGTGTTTTGCTCCTTTAGAAGCCTGCTAGACTTTCTTGGCTGATTAATTCCTTTTAGTAATTAAGTGCAAGACTCCACACCGTCTAAGCCCGCAGTCTTTTTGCTTTTACGTGCAGATTTTCTGCTTGTAACCTTCTTAGAAGGTAAATATTATGGGTCATACTGACAGAGTGCTTTACCTAGACGGTCAAACAGGATGTACTGTAATCTTTGGGTGCGCAGCTGATGACACACCCGTCTCCTTATAAGGATGAGGGCACCGCCCCATCTGGTATTTGCCGGTGGCCATAAAATAGCAGGGCACCGCAAGCACTAGGCTTTGGTGTGAGCCGTTCAGCGGCTTTGTGGGAAGGCCATGTGGTGGGCTAGGGGTCTGTTTCGGCCCGGTTTAATCACCCTGACAGCCAGCTGTTTGTAGTGGTTCCTGTAAGTAAGAAATATGTCCAAAAATAAACCACTTGGCTTGGAGGCGGCCCAGCTCTTCACACATGGAGGTTCTGCTCACCCATCCATGATGTGAGTCCCATGATTTCTACCCACCAGCCTGACCATCAACCTGTGTCTGTCTCATCGCCCGTCTGATGTCAGTTGCTATATGTCTATGTGTGTTCCTGATGTCAGTTCCTCATATGTCTATAGCTGTCTGAACTGGTCATTTCCGTGCAGTGTATGTGTAGGAGTATAAAAAAAGTACTGTTCCTGGCCGTTTTGTTTCTGTAACATGTGTCTGTGTAGTTTAAGAGTTTATAGATATGCAGGAATGTTATAAGTTATTTATATTTCTTTTGTGCATGTGAGAGTGTGGAAGAGACGTGGGGCCCAGTGTGAGAGTGTGTGGCGAGGAAGGTGTGGGGCCTGGTGCGAGAGTGTGCGGTGGGGGAGGCGTGGGGCCCGGTGCGAGAGTGTGTGGCGGAGGAGGTGTGGGGCCTGGTGTGAGAGTGTGTGGCAGGGGAGGCGTGGGGCCCGGTGCAAGAGTGTGCGGCATGGTAGGTGTGGGGCCGCGTGCGAGAGCGTGCGGCGGGAGAGGTGCGGGGCCGTGTGCGAGAGCGTGCAGCAGGGGAGACATGGGGCCTGTTTATCCTGCTCTCTGTGGTGCTCTGTTTGGTCCCCTCAGAGCTCATGTCCATTTTCATTTTTCACGATTACCTCCAACCCCTGGGAGCAGGAGTGATGGCCAGTCAGCAGAGAGATGCAGTGCTGTGTGCAGCCCGTGTCAGACATGGCCTGGTTCCTTGCATAATTTCTGTGTGTGTGTGTTTTACGATTATTTTTATCAAGAAGACAAGCTGCAGTGCAGATTAATGATGGCTTCAGTGAAGGGTAAAGTTTTCATAACACCATTTGCAGGCCAAACCCATCGAGGAGTATGCCCATTACCCAGAATCCTCAGCCTCCCAGAAGCCATCACCGTGCAGTGCTGATGACTCGTCTCACCGTGTTCGTTAGGGCCACAGTGTGGCCATCCTGTCACTGCTGTGTCGGTGTCCTGTCGTGGTGTTGGTCTAACATGTCTGTTCTCCTGTGCTGTGTCTGTCTGCTAACCTAGCCTGACCCGCAGACAGAGGAGGAACACATGGTACGGATGACTTTTTGTTTTATCACCTTAGCTCTCGGCCTCCTCTTTCACCCCCAGGGTAGGGGTGGGTGGGGGGGAGTGGGGCTCAGCACGCAGCGCTCACGCGGCCGCACCTCAGAACCCCTAGGGCATGACCATGCTGCACTCTGACCTGATTTCATCTCACGTCAAATCCCCCATACGGCACGGTAGTGGGGGTGGGCCCTGTTCTCAGGTTTGCTGACTGCCTGGTGGGGCTTTTAGGACCTGAGATGATATCTTCTGTAGAAGCTCCCTTCAGCCTTAGTGTGTCACGTTCCGTTCTGAGTGCCTCTTTCCTCAGGCAGCTGACCATTCACACTGTTTTCCATTTCATTAATACTCGTTCCCTTTGCCTGATTTTACACTCTCTTTTGTCTCCCGATCCCAGTTATAGAGGCTTGATTTCATGTCCCTCTTTGCTCCCGACGCACGCATGTGACTCCCTGCTCTGCCGTCTCTTTTGGACGATGCTGGGCTGTCTCTCATCACATGCTCTGTAACGTGACATACTGCTGGATGTTTTCACTTTGTGAAATGGAGGCACATGGAATTTTATAAACTGGGGTAAATGTGTACAGTCTAAACTGCACAAGGTGCACTATTTACTCAGAAGATAAGCCATTCCCCAGTTTCATTCTGTACATTGCAGGAATCTGTTATTTACATTGGCAGGTTCTTATTAAAAAAGACCACCTGTTAACTGTAAGTAATTTTAGTCAATTTTGTTATTGCGTCTCCAGTTGATTAGATTGAGTAATAATTTTTAGGTTAATTACGTAACCCCATACTGCTGGCTTGGTTAAACTGTAAGCTGGACCCCAGCTTCTGGTAGACTGGCTCAGGTTGGACCATTCTGGTCTCCTGCTTGTACCGTGGCATAACCATGTGACCGTGTTCCAATCTGCACACACTCCTAGAGGACCATAACCCTCGGCGCAGGCGACCGGCAGGTTATCCAGACCCCAGTAAACGCCTCCCTTCCTGTCAGCAGCTGCAGTGTGGCCCTGCTCTTCAGGCAGCTGGGTAAGAGCTCCCCCCGACCCCGCAGGAGTTTAGCAGTCAGCTAAGAGGAGGCTGGCAGAGGCCCCACGCTTTAGCAGCTGTGTTCGAAATGCTTCAGTTGGTTTCCTCACATGCTCAGTAACGGCAACGTGCTGTAATCAGCGCATGCTCCTTACCTCAGTAATGATTCAGTGTTTGTCTGCAAACTGTCTGACCATGAATGGGTCCAGACCTCAACCTCCCTTTTAGAGAAGCTGCTTGCTTTGGCTTCTCACGCAGTCATGCTCCGCTATGTAATGGGATGAAAATGGCCTCCCTTCCAGGAATTGTCAACGTTCTGTGCCTGTTCTGTGCCGCGCTGACGGAACACAAGATCCTGTTCCTGTCCAGTAGTTACCACCGGCTCACGGATGCCTGCCGGGGTCTCCTGGCCATCATGTTCCCACTCAAGTACAGGTGGGTGTCCTTGGTCTGCTCTGGGCTGACCCTTTCTGTATAGAAAGGATTGCTGTAATGACCTTTGAACTCCTCGTAACTTTGGAAGACATGGAACTGACAGCAGACTTTGCTCGCTGAGGTTTGGGGGAAGCTGGCCCCTGAAATTATGACCCACCTCCCCCCCATGTCCCTTTTGCTCTCAGCTTCACATACATTCCCATCCTGCCCGGGAAGCTTCTAGAAGTTCTCAGCACTCCCACGCCCTTCATCATTGGGGTGAACTCCTTCTTCCGCTCCGAGACCCAAGAGCTGGTGAGTCCAAGCTGTACGCTACGCCCTGCATCCCACATATTGTCAGTATCTTATCAATATATGGCGTGGCTTATATCAGAGTATGGAGCAGAGTGGTGCTGCTCTTACCAGAGTATTTCGTGGCTCTTCTCTGAGTATACTGCAGCTCTTAGGAAGGTATGGCGTGGCTCTTCTCCAAGTATACTGCGCCTCTTATGAGGATTACGAGTGGCTCTTCTCCGAATATACTGCGCCTCTTATGAGGGTTACAAGTGGCTCTTCTCTGAGTATACTGCAGCTCTTATGAGGGTATGGCATGGCTCTTCTCCGAGTATACTGCGTCTCTTATGAGGGTTACGAGTGGCTCTTCTCCGAATATACAGCGGCTCTTATGAGGGTTACGAGTGGCTCTTCTCTGAGTATACTGCGGCTCTTATGAGGGTTACAAGTGGCTCTTCTCCGAGTATACTGCGGCTCTTATGAGGGTTACAAGTGGCTCTTCTCTGAGTATACTGCGGCTCTTATAAGGGTTACAAGTGGCTCTTCTCCGAATATACAGCGGCTCTTATGAGGGTTACAAGTGGCTCTTCTCCGAGTATACTGCGGCTCTTATGAGGATTACAAGTGGCTCTTCT
>JAAGVU020000061.1:32198880-32220286 GCA_011763525.2 Mormyrus iriodes | reverse complement strand
AAGCGCCCCCCCCCCCACCCCACCCCCATGGATTACTTCTCTACTTGGCTGCAAGATGACCCATCATCCATGGGGGCTCCTTGCCAATGGCACTGAATACACAACTTTAACTGGATGAAATATTTATTTAATATTTGAATTTACAGCCTAAATTTGACAACCAATAACATATACAGTATTGTATTTATACAAAAGAAACCACCAGCATCAGTATTTCAATACAAAAAGAAGCTTCTGGCTAAGTGGGAGACTTCAGACGCAGAAACTGAACGCACAGACTTTGAAGGCAGTACATATGTGTGGTTGTGCCTTGTGTGAATACATACATACAGTACGTACAAAGATAAAATCGGACAAACTCCACTATGGATACTGCTGAAGCGTCTTTGTAAAGGGCTACCCAGGGGTCCTGGCACTCAGGTTGTCAGCTTGACAAGGCCACTAGACTCCGTCCACGGTTCTGCTTCCTACTCGGCTAGGATGGAGCGCTGTACAAGCGACTGCGCAGACACCGCGAGACAGACCTGGCTTCCTGTGATGCTAGGCCACACGTGCATCGCCATTAGTGTGCACGCATATAGGGCAGGCGTCCACCTGTAGGGGGTGCTATGTGATGTGCATGGAGGGCCCCTCTGCGGCCACAGCGTGTAGCCCTTCACTAAGCTGCTCCGCTCGTGGTTGGGTCACGTGCCCGCGGCGCAGTGGGAACGCCGGCCACGGGACTGAGAGCCTCACTCAAACACAGGGACATACATTCGTTTACAGGTGCAAGTCACAAAGCTAAGAGGGGAGGAGAGCCCGGGGGATGGCGCTCACACGGAGTGCGGAACGGCACACGGCCACGCGTAGTCACAAATCACCTGGGGAGGAGATGGTGACCGGACCACGTGAGCAGGACCTCCTCCTCCTCTTCCTCTGAGCGGTCTGAATCCCACACTAAGGGACCCTGAGAAATGCTTTGGCATAAGGCTTTAGATTATGGGGTGGGGGAGGGCTGAACGGGCAGAAAGCCAGCTCCACACGCGGCTTCAGCAGCAGAGAAGACGGCCAAGCTGATGGTATCCTAGGCATTGTTATAACGGAGGAAGACTGCATCATTTCTGGCAGGGAAAGGCGTGGATCAGACCGTCAGACGTAGCAGCTAAATGGAATGACAAAACGATGTGGGGCATGGATTGTTTAATGTTTATCTTCCAGGGACATCTCAGCACCAGCAGAACCCGGCAGCCACGCTTCAGAGCCCAAATCCTCTTCAGGGTACTGAGGACTAGCCCACCGCTGGGATTTACTCGGCGATGGGCTCATACAAAAGGCATTTCTTTAGAAGTGAAAGCTACTGTTATGTCAACACACTGCAAAATCTCTTCCCAGGGCGACGACGGCTGCCAGCAACAGGGGCTCCTTCTCTGGATGTCTTGTGAATGCCGGCTTACCTTCTCGCTAGGGGCCACCGTCGTGCTGAATCAGAACATTATTGCCTTTGACTGAACATTGTAATACAACCTGCAGGATTTTTTTCTTTCCATAAAAAATAGTACATTTCCATAAAACAAAGGAAAGATACAGCATGGGAACCCCCACCCCAGGTACTCACATAAGGTGCTTTAGCTTACATCCATCGATGGTACGGAAATTCCACTTAAAAACAAACAAAAAAACAGAAAAAGAAAAACAGAAAAGGACCCTTGAAGGTGATGAGTGCTGGCGTGCTGGGAGCAGAGGTGACACGCAAGGGGGCAGACTCCAGGGGAACGGCCATGCACAGGACCGAGAATTAACCTTCCTCCTGTGTTAGGATCGGCACCGACCCATTAAAACCAGCAATAGGAACAGAAAGCTAACACAGGACGAAGGTTAAGCAGCTGCTTTGGGCCCAGTGGCCACCAGGGGGCCCTGATCAGCCAGTCCAAATGGGAAGGAAGGTGACAAACGTTATTCAAATTTTTCTTAGGGTCCTGGGAAGGGTTGGGTCGGCCTTGCTCACGCATGAAGACGGCCTGTGCTTTTACTGGGAGCCTTTGGAGGTGGGGATGGGGCTGCATGTCTAGACCAGCCTGGTCTCCAGGGCTCAGAAAGGTGCTAAGTAATATAAGCCAATATGAAGAGTCACAGTAGGGAGCAGCAGAGGAAAAAAAGTGATAAAGAGCATGCAGTAAAGAGGCCCACAGAGCTGCTGTTACACAGCCTCCCGCTCTGCTCTCCATGCTGCGGTGGGGGGGGAGGGGGAGGGGTGGCATTGACTTAAACTAATGACACAGCGTGTAATCCGGTGGGGGCAACAGACACGGTTTCCACCAACACAAGCTCCTCAGGGCTCCAGGTCTTGGAGCAGGAAGAGCAGGACCTGCTGAAGGTGCCAGTGATGACGACATGAGCATCGGGCGGAAGCATGTCGTCACCCAGCAACCAAGAGCACGTCTGTGCGGCCCGCGAGAAAACACAGCGGACCACACCAGTCACCGTGGTATTTCAGGTCCCTGCGCCTGTTGTGCCCTGGGTGTGCGAGCATCAGGCTTTCAGCCATCCTCACTCAGGACTGGAGCATCATCGCCACATACATTTCAAAAATAAAAATAAAAACTGTACAGTTTAACACTCAAAACAGCCTCGGAGCCAAACTGCAGAATCTCAACATTTATACAGAAAAATAAATATGGAATAAGGGCAGGGAGTAAATGAAATGTTAAATTAACGCAGATGAAATCAGATGCCTGTATTTGTATAATACATGTCTATATGGACATTCAAGATACATATTACACACTCACAGACCATCAGATTCGTGTCTTTGTGCTACCTCTCCAGCCAACCAGCAGGGGGCACCGATGACAGGCCGGACAGCGACAGCTGTAGCTGCTGATAAAGCCGCACATTTTGGACTCGTGATGTGCCCATGAACGGCTCCAGCAGGAAAATGTCTTGCTCGCTCTGGGGTGGGGTGGAGGGCTGCCTCAGAACCAGCTGTTCTGAGAGCTCACATACATGGTAAACGGTGATCGGTGCTGGACCAGTAGCAGTCACTGGATTACGATGATGGGGTAGGGGGCTTCAGAATTTGGGCTAGATGATGTAAGTGACAGTCCGGTGAGTGGGGCTTCCCAGGTGCTTCAAGGTTGGGCAAAGTTCTCCCATGTGCCACTGGTCACTCAGACAATACTGTCAACGGGACGAGGGAGCAGCCGAGGGTTTGCAAAATGATACATTATATGATGTATATATATCTATATATGGAGAGAGTCAGATCTTCCAGGAAATGAAGAAAACGTCGAATCCTTAGAATCTACCATCAGAAGTTCACTGCTACATTACAATTTCAACATTGGCTAAAAAGACATTTCTGCAAGGTGTATGCATTTGTTTTTTAAGTTTGCCCCACCCCTCAGTCCTTACCCACCATCCCGCAGGCAGCCCCGCCCCCTTTCTCGAATGGTCCTGATTGGCAGGGTGCAACAGCGTTGCAGCAATTTCTTTTATTTCTTTTATTTTTATTTTTTTATAAACACGAGAGTTGCGTCGAGGTTCCTGGAGTAAAATGGAAGCGGTACAGAGGAGGTCCGACCTGTCCTGATGCTTCAGGCTGGTCCATTCAGAGAGGCCTCCGCTGACGGGGCTGCATCCCCTCTGCTGGGCAGAGAATGTCAAAACCATTACCAGCAGGGGGCGACAAAGTACAATGCATTACAGTCACATGCCTACTGTCAATGCACATTAAAGTGCCATGGAGCCTCAGTACAGTGTGGGAAACTGAACTAAGCAGTAATAACGGATTAAAAAAAGAGCAACCGAAAACTCTGACTGGCAGTAGTGCTCTCCATCTATCGGCACTTTTCCACTGGCATACAGCAAGCGGCTCGTACCCAAGTCGTACTGCAGAGAGAGACTGGTGACAGGGCCGTTACAGGGCAGTTCCCGCTCACTTTGGTTCCTTACTGCTCAAGGGTCGGCTCGGAAAAGGCGTTGTCGGGTTTGGAGGGCGAAAGTGACGTCAAACCGAAGAGATACTTGCTTACTGTTCACATCATTTACTTTGTGCTAACTTCGGCTAGCACATCTGTGAGAATTGCCATGTTAAGCAAGCATCAAACACAATTAGCATTAGCTTGTGGAAATTTGCATTACTAATCCATTCTACTCAATATTCTACAGTGCTTTCTAAAGTAGACATTTGGAAATTTTCAAGTTTGGAGTTATGAGGAACAGGCCGGTACATCGTGATGTGAGATACTACAGATAATGAATAATATATAGAATATGCCCTTTTCCTTCAGATAATCCATGCATATCGACACGGATCACCAGTATCTCTGCACATTTCAACCAATCAGATGGCGGTGACAACCAGCTTGGTATGGTCACGCTTTCAGCCCTGCTGGTAAGCAAGACCATGTCTGTGTGGGTATGGCTTGGATAATTTACGATGGGTACAGCACGGTTCTTGGTGCTAGTGGAAAAGCACCATATGAAAGCCACAGATGGCATGAGTCCCATTAAGCAAGCAGACTAAGCTGGCTGGGTTGGAACTCACTTCCTGCCAGTCACAGCGAGGTCCCCGGCACTGCTGGACGTGGTGGCGCCGAGTGGGTCAGCCGCAGCCCTCTGGGGCCCATCTGTGACAGCCAGCTTGTCCAAGGGCAGGGAGTCGACATCGGTACTGCAAACGGACACACACACACACACACACACACATACATACACACACGCATGGGTGTGAGAGCCTGGCCTCTGGGAGGAGGCAGAGTGGGGCGGCGGTTAATCGTTAGCCACATGTCGGGCACTCCTGGGGACGGGTAGGGGCTCCAGGTTAGACAGGCAGTTAGCGGTTCTGTTCATATCGCCACAGTAGCCCAGTTCCACTGTGTTCATGTGTACTACGCGGATCCACTCGGAGACGAACGGGCACTGCTGAAGGAAGCAGCTCGCTCCCTCACAGACGGTTTGCTCCAGACACCAATGTGGTTTCTCATCACCCACCACCAAGCCGTACAGACTTCTGGGTGTCAGTTATGTTCTTCAAGACTAGCTATCACAAAGCCACACAGGAGCGGGGCCTCTGCAAATGCGCCCAGGGCCCTCCCCTTCACACCACAGCTCAGGAGCAATAGAGCGCCATGCAGAGCGTCCGTGCTGTGCTGAAGGGTTCCAGTGGAGTGGGTGTTGGGCAAAATGGAATTCGGCTGCTGCCTGGTCTCCACCACAGTATCCAGTACAGACTGGCCCTTTCAGATGGGATGCTGCCGGTTTTACGGAGGCACCAAACCTCATGGGGCAGGAGCGAGGACTGGCTGGCTCCCTGCAGAGTGAACTAGATTGGCCTTCATGGACCACTGCCGAGCAAAGCCCAGGAAGGCCCTCAACCTCCAAACCAGACCTGCTTCTGGCAGCACAGAATCTGACACCAAGCACCAGCAGGAAACTTATTTTTAGTGAGTTAAGGCGTCACTTAGTAGGTTAAGAGTCTTGTGACACATTCAGAAAGGCACCGCAAACATCAGTGTGCATCGAGCTACATACCCTGCATCTGCAGGCTTAAAGACCCTGAGATCCACAGCAGGAGGAGACGGGGGGAGAAAGGACAGCTCGTATGAGATGAGGGAAAAGAAAAGGAGCCCCGCCCGCAGGCACAGAGGCGGCCACCGAGTGGGACACCCTGCGAGAGGGGCAAGGGGCCAGTGTGGGCTGGGGGGCCAGGGGACCTGCATGGCTCTGCAAGCCCAGTACTTTATAGTGGAATGCTGCTCTCAAGGAGGGGCACCGTTCCCTCTGCTAGGCAGCGAAGGTCTAAAAACACAGCCAAATGTTGTAATCAGTGGCATTTTGCAATCAGACGTGAAGAAGCAGGCCAGTGGTCATAAAGAGTCCAAATGAGCGGTCCCCCTGACAAGCTGCAGAGGTCCTGGGAAGTGCACATAGCCATCGAAACGACTGGTTAATTCACTTAACACACTAAACAGACACAGAAATGCATCTGAATAGTGCTTAATGTTTCTGTTTTGCGCGCAGAAAACATGCAGAGAGTACAGGCTCCGACTCTTTGGCAGGTCAGCCACAGGGGCTACCTCAGGCGGCTTTCACTCTGAGGTTATTTACCAGAAGGCCCCATCAGAAGAGAGGGGGAGTCCCCCAAACACGGTGGAGCTTATCCAGCTTTGGTGGCCAGATCCACGCACAGCCCGTTCTCCTCAGAACGCTACCGCACCGGGCAGCAGTCTGGGGTGACTTTCGGCACTGGGTACCACCACACAGCAAGGCACTGAACACCGTACAAGTGACGGGGGGCCTCGGCCAGCAGGCTGCCTGGTCACCAGCCTTACCTCTTGAAGACTGCCTTCTCTGTTTTGGCATCCACGCTGAGCTTCACCGTCTCCTTGCCAGCGCCCGTGGTGATGGTCTCCGTGACGATGTTGCCCGAGTCCTCTTCCTCCTCGCTGTCCGAACCACCAGAGGAGCTGCTGTCGGAGGCGACGAGGGGGGCCTTTCTGGCACCGCATACGTTCCACGCACACGGGGAGGAGCCTCTGGCTGTGGGGGGCACACAGCAGGACGACACTCGGACACTGCCGCAGCAGCAACTGAGACAGACAGAGCTTCCCACGGAGTTTGGCACAAAGCCGAACTCTACTCACCACTCTTGTCCTGGTTCTGTGGAGAACGTCCTTCTGAGCTGTTCTTCGCAGTGTCCACGGGGGAGCTACATCGAGGGCCAGACTCCGAGCTGAAAACAAACCGATCAACAGTAAAAACCCCAGGACATAGACAAGAGAAAGGACAGCGACACGCAGGACACCGAGAAAGCATTAATTTCTATATAAACATCGCACTGTAGTGCTAACGGAGGGCTGGGCCACACTAAGGATGGCCCAGAGTGAATAACCCCCACAGCAGAATCTGCCGACCGCCTTTCCCAGCACTCACCAACAGAAGGTCTGGAAGTCTGTGAACTTGGCCCAGCCTTTCTCCTCAGGGCCGGCAGAGTTCTGCTGGGGGGTGACCGAGTCCCACACACTGGAGCCAACGTCCACCGCCACGCAGGGGCCGGACTCCTTTGCCAGGTCCTCGAAGTTAGCCGTCCAGCCCGGGCCTGTGGCACAACGCGGACATGTGGAAGGCGTGTGAGGTGACCGAAGGCACATGGCCAGTACAAGCACAGTGCTGCAAACCAGCATGCATCACGCATCTTAAACCCTTTTCATACACTTTCAAATTAGACTGCTGTATTAAAGCTGGACACACTGGCTGCATTTAGGGTCAGGGCCGTATCTGAGAAAAAGCCGTGTTCAGAAAGGCAAGGTCCAAGGTTAAAAGCACACGGAGACACTAGGAAGGAGATTTGGGCAAAGTGCCAAATGACATGCGGCACGCTGCTGACTGCCACAGAGGCCTGGCAGAGGGCGTGTGCGTGAACACCCGCAGGACACATGCAGGGCAGATCCTGGCCCCCCCCGGCCCTCACTTTCTGGAGAGCAGGCCTGCTGGTCTCCTGGGCTCCTGTTTTTGGTGTTCTCCATCTGTGTGGCCGCCTTACTGGGCTCCAGCTGCTCGTCGTCTTCATCCGAAGCCGGGGCCGGACCTTGCTCACGAGCCCCGTTTTCTGCCTTGGCCTTAGAGGAGCCCTCCGCAGGGAGAGAGACCCCAAATCTGAGAGAGCGACACGCCGTGTCAGCTGCTGAGCAGTGACGCTTCTTAACTTCCAAAATTCCCATCATATTACCATGTAACCACAGCCAGGGCGATGTGGTCTTTGTCTGCAGGACTCACAAGGATTCAGGTGGGCGAACACCAGACTGTGACCTTCCGACATACCTTGTCCTCGATCGGACTTGTTTTGCATAGTTGATCTCTCTGTCTTCCCAGATATCCTCTTCCTCCTCGTCATCAAACTGCTGTATTCGTTCCTTACAACAGGCCTCAAACACAGCAGAGTTAGCCTGCGTCACAGGGACACATGCAGAACAATCAGCCGCGGCCGTCAGACCTAACAAGTTTAACTTATCCTTTGTTCCACTCCTATTTGTGATCAGCCAATTGCAGTCTGCTCCGATGGAAACATACTGGAATTGCGTGCCGTGCCAAAAACACACTCTACGGACCCCTGAAAGCCCAACCATCACCAGACAGGAACAGTGTCTCTTCTGAGCTGCTCAGAAATATGTGGGAAGGATGAGGAAAGACTTACACTCTCATCCTCAGCATCTAAATTGAAGTTTATCTCCGCAATCCTATCGAATGTGGCGCTGTGGGACAAACAGAAAGGCGTGGCAGTCAGCTTGGTGCTGGTGTTTTTGGAAAGGTGATAACAGACAACCTGAGCGAAATACACAGAAAGGGGTTTAGAAAAGGACAGTGATGGAGCAGCCAATCCAATCTTACTTGATATTGTCGTCATGGTCTGAAAATTCCTCATCATTGAATCCAAACTGATCTACAAAGTTGGCCGTCATCTGTTGGATCTGATAGTCTGAAAAGGCCTGTGGGGGGTAAATGGCGTTTGCCATCAGGTGAGAAATGGGGCACTTTGACCGACAGACGCTTTATTCCTTAGCTCGGCACCACCTACCTGCTGGAGGGACAGCTCGTTGGGGAAAGGGCTCTCCATGTCATCGTCCTCGCTGGAGGAGTGTAGATTATGGGCGCTGACCTGGGAAATATATCACGGGGTTAGCTGCAGCCCAGCCAAGCGTCTCAGTCAGGCAGAGAGAGCTCCTCACCAGCTCCACAGCGTTCCTCCTGTTGGTTTCTGTCAGGGTCTCATCCACGAAGCTCTCCCAGCGCCCTCTACAGTCCTCGGGCAGCTCTGCAACACCACAGACACAGAAACATGAGATGAGCCCATCACCTGACGTTTTTAATCAGTGTGTGACAGAAGAAAGCACATGGGAGCACCTTTGATGAGGTCACTGATCTGGGCCTGGACGGGCCCCTTCTCTAGGTTCTGCACCACAATGTTGGCGATGCGAGTGAGGTGGCCCATGTTCCCTCTTCTCATGCCACCTTCAGCCCTGCAGGTCAGAAGGGGAACATCCTGTGAGCGACGACCCTGTAGAGAGACTTAGCTGCCACCGGGTGGCGATACTGAAGACTGAAGCCTGACAGCTCCAGCCCTGTCCTGCTAAGCGGCCCTTTCCCTGACCGTTACAATGACGTTCCAACGGGAGCCTCCCCATCACAATAGAGGCATTCAGATGCGGGCTTTCACACAGCCCAGTGACTCGTCTCTTACTGGATTTTCTCGTTTTCCTCCCAGGCATCCAGTATCCTCTGCACCAGACGGCACTTCTGGAAGAGCTGGGGGGGGGGGGGGGCGACACAGGTCAAAGGTCAGGAGGGCGGAGGCTGCAGGAGGGCCAGAGAGGAGCGCAAAGGGCTGCTAACAGAGCCGACAGCCCTAGCTCACAGCGAGCGTACCGAGCCTCCCACATTCATGTGAGAGATTCCAGGAGGATGCCTTCTTAAAAAAACATTTAGAAAAGCGTGGTTCTCCGTGTTTAGGAAACCCTGCCTTTTGCCCCAGACCATTAGTGGGGAGAAGCCAAGGTTTCAGCCAGAATGCACTTCAGGCATGTTCACAGCTGGCCTCTCCATCCTCCCGCTGTCTACTCAACTCACACCGAAAGAGGACATTCAGTCCTGCATGGCGTCCAGCCCGGCACACGACCGCCCGATTTAAAGCGTTTACAGATCGAGCAGAAAGAGCAGCACCGATCCCCGAAACAATCATACTGCGGTAAAGAAAGGAGAGAATAAACGAGGAAAAGGAGCTGGAATAAGCAGAAGCCGAGCCTGATGCTCACGTGAGCCACCAGGGCGTTGCTGCCCGAGGCCTCGGCAGTCTCCCCCGTCCCTTTGTCCTTGTCCACCTCCTCCTTCTGCTCCTGCCCAGAGCGGCTCAGGATGGCCGCCACACACAGCTCCACTTGTAAGTGCAAGAAGTTATTCCACGTGTATTTAAAAAATAAATCCTGTGGGGCGACACGAGAGAACGGGAAGACATGAGCTCCTCTACAGCGGTGGATCCCGTCATGGCCACCCTGACTGTTACGCCCCCTAGTGGCAGACCCTGGCACTTACGAGCAGCAGGTCGACGGTACCCAGGCGGCAGAGCTCCTGGCTGACGGCGGCCGTGCAGCACTGCAGCAATGAGGCCACCAGGCGTGCTGCGTGCAGCCGGGCGTTCCCCAGGGGCACCTCCAGCACCCCGATGGTGGTCAGGATGGTGCCTTTCTGTTAGCAAGCAAGATCGGCGGCCATTTAGTGCATCGGGCAACCAACGTGCCGAAGGAACTCCTCTGGGAGCCATTCAAGAGGCAGCCGTACCTTGGGGGGGTCCAGGAGCAGCTGCTGGAAGTCCTTCAGATGAGGTTCAATAGCGTTTAATATGCTGCTACTGACAGTGCAAGAGCGTTCATATCCCTGAGAAGACAGGTCCATCAGGCCCTCAACCCTGCGGGAGATGGCAGAGCGAGGAGAGCTTAGCCAAGGCCCCCCCTCTACTGCCTGCCTACTGCATGGCGACCCCCCTGTGCCATTCGCACACGGTGGCCGGCCATTAGCGTACAAGCAGAGCCAGCGGGGAGGTGTGACTCACCCCGACCTCCTCGCTTCCAGCAGTGTGAGGAGCACTTGAGTGCCGTTGACGATGCAGGCCTCGCTTTTGACGCCATCGAACATGTTCTTCAGCAGCTCTGCCACACTCTCTCGCCTGAAGGGGAAACGAGGGGCGTCCGTGAGCCAGGTCGACACCCCAGGGGAGAGAGGACGGGGCGCGGCGGTGCAAGCGACTCACGACTCTAGCGTGCTGAGCAGGGGGTCCGGCTCTAAAGCGTCTGGCAGCTGCACGGCCTGGTCGCGGCCCAGGCGTATGATGTCGCAGAGGGTCTGTGAGGCATTCGACTGCCTCTGTGTGGCACACCGCCATTGAGATCAGGTCAAGAAAAAGCCATACAGCACAGAAATAACGGCCGAAACCGGCGTGCGCCTGCCACATGGGGGTAGGTACGAGTCAAAGGGCAGCCACTCTAGCGGATTACGTGGCAGACTCACCTCATCATCGACACCAGAGCGTATGAGCGCCACCAGCCTCTGGATGAGCTTCTCTTCATTTAGCCACTGGCAGCAGAGGAGGAGAGAGGACGTTCCAAATAAACCCAAGAGATCACATCAAGGTCATCGAACGTGAACTTAAAAACCACGGTCCAGATCACCACAAGCACATAATCAGATCATAATATTCCCAGATGCTTTTTTTCTTTTTTTAACTTGCAGAGGTCACATGGTCTCCTAAATGCTTTAAACCCACATAGAACCATCTGTGAAATGCATCTACCCACACAGCAGCATCATCTCATTCAGCCAAAGGCGGAAAAACAAAAATCTAACATTGTGATTTGTTTAATATACATTTAACAAAATTAAATCTGAGGTGACATATTCACTGGTTTTTAAATAACGGTGACAAAAACAGACATTCATACTTTAATCGGTAAAAAGATTACGCCTATTGCAAAACACAAAACATGAACTTAGAAAGGAGGATTACCGATAGCCATTGTAAAGATGACATTCATAACTAACCAAACATTTTAAGCTGGAGTTTTGGAGACCGGAAAGCAGATTACATAATGTTTATTTAATGGCACGGACGCAGCCACAGCGAGTTGCTGTAAGCCCCCTGCTCCGCGGACAGGCCGCTTCCTCTAAACTGGCCTGAGGTGATCAGCAGTGGTGATGAAGCACCAGCGTGACTGCCTGTGTACTGCACACGCTTGACCGCTGACACGTGACCAACTCGGGACTCACGTTGAGCACATCCTGCCTCAAAGGAGCGGGCTCCACACAGCTGATCAGCCGCAGAAGGAGGTCCATCATGGCAGAGGTGTCGATGTGCTTCAGCACCAGACTGATAAACTCATCCTTCTTCCTTAAGAAGGCAATGACCTGCAGCACAAGTTTGCCCGTCATTAACCGCCGACAACAGCCTGTCTCTAAACAGCCTGGCGTACAGTTCCACAGATGGCAGGCTCAGTACTTCAAACAGCAACAGGTTTATGACTTATTACAGACTTACCAATGCGACACACTGGTTACGTTAACACTACAAGCCTCATTGTCCAATTCTGACTTTTTGCTCAGATAGGCAAATCCAATGTTGATGCTTCACATTCATAATTACAAGTGATTTGTATCTAACTGTAATGTGAAGGCATCTGTCCTCTGAAACGGTTCACATGTGCACACTGATACGTTGTTGCATGAGTCATCTACGTCACCAACAACAACAAACGCTCAGCACATGCGAATAGGCATAGAAGCACATGAATTCTGAACTGACCGTTCTCATTCATGTCGCACAGCCACGAATCGGAGAGGACCACATATAAAAGTGACTCGAATCTGATTTGAAAAGACTGGATTTGTGTGTCCGCACAGCCCTGAATAAATCAGATCAGAGACACATTCAGCTTGGTAGTGTGAATGTAGCCTTTGTTTAGCTAAAAGTAAGAACAGAATCACCTAGTTACAGATGTTTATACAAATATACACACACACACACACAGAGGCACACGTCTGTATGTTTATTGGTAAATATACGCACACGAAAGAACATTTTTGATCCTTTACCACATATACAAATATCGTGAAAGTGGAGCTCAGGAAGCCCAAGGGTGTGCTGAAGTTCGCCGAGGTGTCAGACAGAGCTGCCTGCTCCCGGAGGACACACCTGTTCAGTCTTGCGGGCGATGAGGTTGCCGATGGTCTTGCTGAAGAAACTGGCCAGCAGAGGGTTGAGGGGGGGCTGCTGCAGCAGGAGACCGTAGAGTCCCTCCAGCAGGGACTCATCCCCCGCCAGCTTCTCATTGATCTGGCTCACGTCTGACGTCAGGAGCTCGCAGGCGACATTGGAGTATCTGCGAAATGAGAGCCATCGTGGGAAAGAAGCTAAATGACAGACAAGTGCATGAAGGGAGGACAAAAACGCCATGTTTCCCTCTGTGTTACTCATGTGTCACAGCAGAGAAGCTGTAGATATTGACCTTTGAACTCCAAGTACAATAATGGGCATCCGGAAGATGCCTTCACCAAGCCATACAGATAATCGTCCCCAGCCCATGTTGTCAGGCAGAGTGACTAACATTCTGCGTTCTGTGGTACTTCAAAGTGTCTTTCTACATCTGTTATTACCAGAATGAGATCCCGGGAAGATTAACTGTTAATTACTCGGCTGCTATCATTCATCTGCTGCTCTGAAGAGACATGAAAGATTCAACAGCATTGGCCGTTCAACAGAATCATAATTAGCAGAGGACACACCGTCCATTTCACATTTCAAACATGACGAGTAAATCGTTTAATTTCACCCCTTCTGCAAAAACTGGAAAGTGAAAAGAATAATGAGTTATGGAGTGGACCCTGAGGCCTGGCACAAGGAAGACAGAATGTCCATGATAGATCACTACTGGGCATCATGGGAACCAGGAAAAAGGACGGCAGGCTGCCGAAACCACAAGGTGCGTGCCTGGGCCGTACCAGAACCACATGGGACCTCCTCCCCTGTATGTCTGCCCCCCCGCCGAAATGGAGTCCTGCTGTGCCACAGGCAGCTGCGCTCACACTCACAGGTGTGCCACTACAGGCGTGCGCTTCACCATCTGTATAAATAATCACGCTTGCACCAGGCAGCCATGGAAAACAAGAAAAACTGATTTGATATTTTATGTATTTATCTACTACAATGTAAAATTTATTTATATATATATATATATATATATATATATATATATAAATTATACACACACTTCAGTCTTGAAGAAAAATAAGAGAAACGCTGAGAATAACCAGGAAACACGGAGGGAGAAGAATAGTCACATGCAACAGCAGTTCTTAGACACGCAGGCACGCATGCCGGAAAAGCCAGCGCAAGGGGGCGGGGCTACAGACGGATAAACAGCTGTTGCTATTTTGGTTCAGCCAGCAGTCCCCTACTGGGGACACAAGCATTCCTCAGTCAGGATGATGTGCATCGTTACCGAGGAGGACACGCCGGTCCCAGCGTGGCAGGGAATACGGTAAGCGAATTAATCTGTGTGCGGGCCTCTTTGCTGGTGGAGCAGCACACACAAGCACATGAGAGGAAGCTCGTTACCACACACACACACACACACACACACACACACACACACACACACACACACACACACACACACACACACACACAGCAGTGTTAAAACAGCACAATTAAAGACCCACTTTTCTCTCCCGAGGACACGCTTTAACACCCTAATGTACTCAGATGAAGGATAGTCCTCCGCATAAAAAAATCATGGAATGGAAAATTGGAGGGAGAAATGTAATTAAATTTTCATTTTCTGGAAATTTCATTATGACACATGACCGGCTGAAGGAGGAAGGGAGCGACACTGAAGGGGACCTTTGTCAGGGCGGCATTCGGGGGCCTCCGTGGCGTAGCCCCAGCACAGTGCCCGTGGCAGCCGGCGAGGACACCACACACAGCACACCCTGCCCCCCCCACGCTGAGCAGCGGTCTCCTGGGACGGCTAAAAACAGCCTGAACTTGACGCTGGTGCCTTTCTCACTGAGCAAGTACACCTGACCAGTCAGAGACCGGCGTCACAAGTCAAGGGGCGGGAAGGACAGGCGTCCGATTACTACTTTGAGCAGAAGACACACTATCTGTGGCAGGAGGAGGTGCCGTCAACGGGCCAGACACCCGACCCATGTTTATGGGTGGCAAAGGCATGCACGGGAGGGCTGGAAGGCCAAGGAGCCATCATGATGCTGACACCACAGAAAATGGAGCAGGACAGGAGGTTGCTGCAGTGACGGCACGCGGTTCCCTAACCCGGAGCCCTGCCCCTGACCCCAGCACGCGGCTCCCTAACCCGGAGCCCTGCCCCTGCCCCTGACCTGGGCAGGCGGCTCCCTAACCCGGCTCCCTAACCCGGAGCCCTGCCCCTGACCCCGGCACGCGGCTCCCTAACCCAGAGCCCTGCCCCTGCCCTTGCCCCTGACCCTGACTCTGACCCGGGCAGGCGGCTCTCTAACCCAGAGCCCTGCCCCTGGCCCCTCACACGGTTCCCTAACCCAGAGCCCTGCCCCTGGCCCAGACATGCGGTTCCCTAACCCGGAGCACTGCCCCTGGCCCCAACACGCGGTTCCCTAACCCATAACCCTCCCCCTGGCTGGCTTACTTGAAGCGGAGCTTCTCCTCCACATCCAATGGAGGCTCCTGGGTGATAAGCTCTACCAGCTTCCGCATGCACTCGTCCTGGCTGAGGAAGGTGAGCAGCCGACGATTCAGGGCCTTGCACTCCTGCAGGACGTCATCCTCGTCCATCAGCTCGTGCAGCGTCACGTCCTCCTTGTCCAGCAGCTTGTCCACATTGGACGTGGTGTGCAGGTCAAACTTCCAGAACATGGTGACTGGCTGTGCAGACCTGGGGTGCACAAGTACATTCATTATGATTTTCTCCTGGGAAACATGTCATTTTACCCTCCTGAAACTTTTGTAAACACAACTGAACTTAACCAATTCAGAAATAACACCGCACTATCTAGCAGCAAGGCGCATTTGCATATTACACTGATAATTGAGAGAGAGGAAACACTGAACTGAACAGAAAACAAACCCTCCGCTTGATATGCAACACACAAGGGTAGTTTGATGCCCAGAACCCTTCGGAAGATCCCAACCGGGCTCTCCAAACTAAGGTGCAGCAGCAAGGACACCTGGAAGTGCTACACAGGCGGTGTGTGAAAGAACCAGTTCCCGCCAGTCTTAAATACAGAGGAATGTCATAGCACAATTATCTCCAAAACTGCAGATCCCTGAGGTGACGGCTCATCAGCTCCATTCTCACATTAGTCATGAGTCCAGCAGCTGAATCTCACACAGAGACAACGTGTGCATGAAAATATATACTGAGGGAAAGAGCCATGAGAATCAAACAAACCAATAAAGAAGCTCCTAGTGCAGGCTGGTCACATGGCCCGATATAAACATCATTCAGCGACGGGGTTCGTTTAGGGTACAGTTAACTTAATTCACAACTAAGGGATAAGAAAGCTCCCAGCACCTATGTGGATTGCACCCTCACAACTGGTCATTAATTCTATCAACAATAATATAATACTCTTACATTTCATATAAAAAAACCCACAGGTTCACAGGCACGTGCCTCCACACACAGGCCAAAAGCCAAAGAACATCCTGGGTGTGCAGCATTTGCGCAGGACCCTAAGCATGGCAACGTCACCGATTTCTGACATTTTCAAACCGCATCAACTTACGAAACAAAATATGCAGCTGTAAGAAACCCAAGAGTCACAGCTGTAAAATGAGAATTTAAAAGCAAGGGAATCAAAGGCCATCCAACTGCTAATTGCTCAGGCTAAATCATTATGACCAATAAACTTTTATCCATCTGGATCTCTCTCAGTTGTAACACAGACACACGTATCCAAGTAACCCTTAAAAAGCCAGCATCTCTACCGGACAGAGGGCGAAAGGAAGGAAAGCCGACGGCCTGCGGGATACGCCTGGGCCTCAAGCATTCTGTAACCTCCAGCAAGAGGGAACTTCGGCCCGGCGGTCGTCTACACGTCTTCAGTAAAGGGAGCATTTGCTTCATCTTAAGCAGCTTGTTCACCCAAGAATATTTGTCAAACATGAATGTTTTTATCGTAGATAATTAAGAATATGAATTACCTTTGAATAAAATGAGTGTATCCTTAATGAATCCTCTTCCACTGGTTGAGAAACATTTGTCTCGCAGATTGCAGAATGCCAGACGGAGCCTTTCAATAATCAGCATGGGACGTCTGCCTTCAGAGTCCTGTGAGAAGGGAGGAGAGGTGCAGTTATAATACACAGGGTTCACGTCGGCTGTAGGCACACATGGCAAGCACACACAACATATGGGTGCCCATTTTGTCAGATGCTTCCCAGTATCTCTCTCTGCAGTACTTAATCACTAGAGCACGGCCTCATGCTCATGTCAGTCTAACCCCCTTAAGTGTTTCTTCCATTTCCATTGGGTCTTGGTGAGATTAGTACATAACCCCAGTTGACTTAATGACCACTTCATCGATTGCCTAATAGGCAGGGGTGCTGGAGCAGTTTGCACATAAAGAAGAGGCCAAGATGCCTTATTGAAATCCTCACTCGAAAAAGTCTGGGATGGACGAAGGTAAAACCTCCACCTGCATTTCATGCAAGGGACGAAAGGAACATGGATAGCCAGACTGAACATGCATTTAAAAACCCCAAAAGGTCTCCACATTCAAATCGCCACCAGGCAACAGAGAAAACAGCTGGAAGGCGAAATGTTTTGCAAAGGACTTACACTTTGAATAGGAGGACATGTGCCACCAGACAGTGCACCATTCTATGGTTATGCATAAGTGTGTTGAAGTTAAACTGCATCACCCAAGGCTGAACAACTGAACACAAAGCAATTTAAATCGGCAACTTCCTAATATCTGTAAATGTACAGTCAGCTCCTGGTTTTGACATCGAGCTGCACCTTGTCACTGCAGATTAGAGTACAGCTGCAGGCCTTGCAGTGACAAGGAACCTTCAGTAGGTGAAACCTTCCCACCCAGAGTCACAATGACCATGTAGCCTGGAGACACTGAAAAACAAACCTCCCCCCCACCAGGCAGTGCAGCAGAAAAACTAAACTTGAGTCGAACCAGGAAGGAAAGCAGGGGAGTGAAATGTGCTTACATGCAGGAGCCTGTCAGAAAAGAAGGACTTCATACAGTTTATCACTGAATTTCTTGTTCCAGCAGTACGATGAAAAAACAATTCTATAATGACTATTCGAATACTAATATTCTAAATGACTGCTATGAATAAATAATAAGCAACCAGAATCATGTCTAAACCCGACAAATTTCCATAGGCATTTAAATAAATGAATTCAGTAAAGCCTTTACTAATGAATGAGTCCTTCATTGTGAAATCTGGCAGTCACCGAGACTGTTTCATTACCATTTCTGTATCTTCATTTATTCCACTGGAGATTGAAACCAACCACTCAAAAACCACGTCTCAGACCATATCAACTTGCTTTGCCATAACCGACAGCAAGCCAGCCAGAATCAATAGCTATACTAAATGCATTTCTCAATGGTGCTCAACGGCAGGTGCACACCCACATTCTTGTAACACGCAAGACCAATGCGCACGTCTAACAGCCTTCCACCACACCTAGGACCACACACGCCTGTCAGCATTCAGGCCTGACAAATTATACTAAGAGAAGAACACCTTCAACTTCAGGCATGTTCTTCTTCGAGGGCAGGAACAGTGCAAGTATGACAGCAATTTACTCCTGTGGGGTGGAGTCTGGGCTCACTCCCATCATGCATCAATGAAGCCATTTTAAACATTATTAGCACAACTAAAAAACAAGAGCAGCTGATCCACAGGCCACAGAAGCCTTCCTCTGAAAAAACATCCCTGTTGTTCGTGTTAAAAAGACCAAAAAACTGCACAACGAGGGCCAGGCACCCCGGCAGAGACACCTGGCAGGTTAAATGGGGGGCAGGGTAGAGTGGCGCTGGCAAACAGGACAGCATGCAGCCCCCACCAGCTCAATGATAGCGGTAAGCACAGCAGGATGGGGCAAAAATGGGAGCGACGCAGCATGGCTAAATTAAATTGCAAAGCTGACTCGCTCCACTGTCTTCCATCAGCTGCTGTTCCTGCAGGGAGTACAGCTCAGGTTTATTTGCTGCCAGCAAGGAGGGAGGCATATGGGCAGAGAATGCAGACATCCTCTTGTAGTTTTGTGATTTTCCAATTCAAACGCAAAGAAAAAAAACTTGTGTGCAATCTGGCCTCTGGAAAGTTTCATTATACAAAAGAGAATGTCGAACACACCAGCACACACATGAGCTATCCAGCTCCTATAGAAGTAATTGTGTGAATTTTCAGTGAGCAGATATGTGCCACGGTTTAACGTTAATCGCCAGTTTTACTCTAGAAGATATAATCAAACTGCTGTAGTTAGTTTCCATACGTAGTAAAACCTGCCATCTATGTACCGTTTCTTGGGTCAGACTCCATCCCAATCATACAACTCACAATAAGCTATTCATGACACTGAGGATTCACCGAACACCAAGGACTGCAAACCACAGATTAGTGCAAATGTCACAGGGCAGAAGCACAGTTTTGTAAATTCAAGCACATAAAGAGACCACAGACAATCAGAAACAGACACAGCAGATGTTGCCACTGAGACAGGGCAAACACAGACTGTGCACATGATATTAATTTTACTTTCCACAGAAAGTGACCCATATTAGAACAATCTCCTGGTGAGGTCAGGCAGTGATTTTTTCATTTTTCAAAAAACAGAGGAGAGTAACCTGACTGCAGTTAATGTAACCCCCATCACAATTTCAACACGCCATTTTCTTTCATTTTTCCTGCCTGTCCCTAAGCTTGACAGCAGAGCACGGTGTTCGCAGTTTAACTGCCATGGGTTTGTTGAGCAGCCAGAGACAACGGTATCAAATCAACCGTAAAATGGCAGCACCATGAAGAAACCAGCCAGGCCATTTTGGCCGAAGGAGGAAACTGTACAGGAAAATATCCCAAGAGGCTGCTTTACCAATCGCTCAACAGTGCTGAAGGTCCTAGAGAGACACCCCTTTACAAGGCCTTGACACAAAACAGTCAGCTGTAAAGAGTAACGGGAATGGTCTTTTTTACCCCCAAGTTCCTGCTGGACTTCACTACCTCCCACACGCAGCTGTGCTCCGTTTCCTGCAGGCTTCCTGAACATGCACAACTCTGCACACTAACCTTCCTCCTCCTCCTCTTCCTCACTTCTCACTCAGGGCAGAGGCACTCTGTCAGAGCACTGTGGTGTACACGTGGCACCATGCTATACAGTAACCAAATGCACATTCTGACTGGCGGCCACAGAGCCCCTCGTGAAATACATCCTTGTGAAACATTTCCCCTCGCTCCGGAGTCAAGCCTCAGTTCATAAAAACGACGTGCGAGGAAAGCCAGCTCTGCCCATCATGAGGCCCCAAGGAGACTGCTAACAGACTAGTTCCTTATTGCTGTCTAGAGAAAACAGGTGCATCGCCCCCTGGTTCATCACGCATTTTTTTCCCCCTCTTGCAAGGTTAACCAAACTTTAAAGAGCTCCTAATGATATTGTTAACCAAGGTGGCATTTTTAACAATGGATTTTAAGAGGTTGAAGAGCTGTTGCTAAAGGCTAACTGCTTAAACAGCAATCTATATTGCTGAACTAAGCAAACGGAAATCCATAGAAACCGTTTCCTAAATGGATGATTTGTGAACCAAGAAATGAGGAGCTAAAACTGCACATTAGTTTTCTAATAGTCAGACAGATGTCACCTTCACTCATCTCCTTGTTATACATTATGCACCAGCATTGAATATTCACCACCCAAAGGGGATATTATGGCCAAAGTCCACAGTCCAATTGCATTTTTAATGATGCCTTAGTTACAATACGCCACGCTGCCATAAACCACAAAATCTAAACAATGACAAACAAAAAAAAAAGAACGGAAAAAAAAAAAACTTCTAGTTGATGGCATCTAAACATAAGAGACCAACTCCCAGGGTAGCAACAACAGTACAAGATCCATTACCATGCAATGCACATTAATGAACTTATGAGAACATTAAGTTTCTGGATAAGCATACTCAGAGCCTTACGCACTGGTGCAAATAAAGGCAGCCATCCTGCCAAAAAGATAAACCCAAAGCGTCAAAACTTATCACACTGGTGTTACATATTAAACTTAAACCTTTCTTACATTTCACCCATCCTAATATATTCCTTATTTATGTCAGTGGCTACTCGGGATCGAGGGATCGTTAGAATCTGATAGCAGAGTAGCTCAGCTTCGCACGGGCAGTCACCCGTTTCACCATGACATCACATGCTGACGCCCAAGCTACCAGGGCTTCTGCCAGCTTCGCGGTTCCTCGTCTTATCGTTCATTCATCGTGTTCCCATGACAACCAGATTGAACCATCTCAGGCGCAACACAGAGTGCTCACAACAACAGATGACAATCTTCTTAACGGAGAGCAGAAGAGGGCGTCTATTTAAGAGCTTTTTAGAGAAGAACATGAAAAATCAGGGCCTACATGCTAAGGGATCCGGCTGTAACAAAGCTAGGCACATTAGATCGCATTCATAAACGCGCACTGCCATATTTATCATTTATCCAAATGAAAGGAAAAAAATATATACCGCTAATAGCATCTCCAGCCTAATAAACCCCCCCCCCCCCCCCACACACACCCCCCCACCCACACCACCACAAACCCACACACACACCAAACAAACCACACCACAACACAAACACAGAGAAAACACAAACACACC
>JAAGVU020000061.1:32175426-32198780 GCA_011763525.2 Mormyrus iriodes | reverse complement strand
ACCATCTCCCCCCCCATAAACACCCCCCCCCCCACACACACACACACACACACACACACACACACACACACACACACACAAAACACGCTATTGCACAGGACAGATCCTGGAAGCACACAAGCACATCAGGCATACAGCTGCACACACTACACTGCAAGGAGGAGCACCACCAGAGGCTGCTTATTGCACAAGTTCTCTGAAGGAAACAACATGCTTAACTGGCTGGCTCTACTTTCAAGCTCAGATTTAGGCCTCAAGATCGACTCCTTGGAAACACTAAATCTGGCACACTCATTTAAAGCTTGAGATTCACCCCCGCTTCACAGAAGACAACCAGAAACAAAACACTTCAAGATATAATTGCTGGGAACAGTTTTTCCATCGCCAGATTGAACCAAAGAACTCTGACGTTAATATGTAGCTTCAAACTAAACTTTCTCACAGGAAAATGTGAAGAAACACATTCAATTACAGAGGAAACTACTTTCACAAAGACCAGGCAAGACTGTTTTTAAAATGTATTTTTTTAAGTGACAAAAATCCCCAGTAGCATTTTTTGAGTTTACTTTCCTAGCGCAGATTTAATAGTGATCCGTGAAGTGAAGTAATATAAAAACTATAAGGTTCCAAGAAAGCCACTTGATAAGCATTGTGACCAAGAGCAGAAAATTGATTACATGAACCGAATCATGTATCAAAGTCCAAATCTGACTCAACACGCATAGCTGTGTGACACCTGAGCAAAGTACCAACTAGGCCAATTCGGAGAACTGGATGTAGGAAAACAAGGAAACAATATGCATACCAAAAAGGTTACAATAAAAAGGATTAGGACATTACATGCCATGCTCACTGAGCAGTGCCAGACAATTACCTGGGCTGAAAAGCATGCACGGTGTAGCCAAACTGTAATTGAGTACAAGTACATGATTTAAATTTTAAAATATGTCGCTAGTATGGGAATGTCCAAGTTATGTATACAACAACCTTGACATCCCTCATGCATTTGCCTATGCGAATTTCAGAAGCCAATGTCACACACCCAAAGAGTCCATTCAAAACTTTTTCAGACACGCAACCCTGAAGCACAACTAATCCCTTGCCCTTAAACTGCTCAGGGTTTCTAGTTATGTCCATGTAATGACTCGGACTAGGCCATTTTTAAAATGCACTATACCATAACACATGCCAATTGCTACCGTGCTCGTGAAAATGACAGAGATTCAACGGATTTTCGCTTTTTCTCTCTCGCGATGAAACAGTGAGCTTAGCTTACATTAATCACTGCCAGCACCTTAAAATGACAGTCAGCAAAGAAAACGTCTCACCTGGCCGACTGCTGAATGCGTGTTCCTATGAAGCAGACCGGTTTATAGCGGGTCTCAGCGGCAAAGTCCGTCCGCGGATAACCTTTCAGTTCTAACCGGTACCGTTTCTCTAATAACACTTCAAATTCAGCCTCCGGAGCCTCCGCAGCTGGATCTGGAGCGACCCTACAGCCGCCTTACGGGCCGGCTCCCTGTTACACCACGGCAAACGGCAAAACAGCCCGAAGCGGCCGGGTCTGAGGTGACAAGAGCCGGTGCTGAGCGGGTCACTGACCGCGGGGGGCCTCGGAGACACGGCCAGGCGCCACGTCAAACTAACTAACCGGCTAAAAACCAGACTAACTAACTTGACTGACTAGCTAACCGTGCCAGGAAGGACAGTACGGCCGCTAGCCGTTAGCATGACGGGACGTAGCTTAGCCGCATCAAGTTCAGCTAAGAGGCTAAGCGGCTATGGTAGCGCGCATCCGCGCGGACGCTCGCCTGGTAACGGGCGACGGCAAACCCGCGCCCGCCTGCCCCGCGTGCGCGGTCGGCAGCGCGTGGGGGCGACTCACCTGCAGCCGGGGACAGTGACAGCGAAACAGCCTCCGCAGCTGCCCGGCCGGCCGTCCATCTAACGCCCCGCACCAGCGCAGCCTGCCGAACCCGCCGCCACCTCTCCCCCCCGCACTGCCCCGCGTTACCTTCGCAAGCAAACGGGGAGAAAAAGCCGTCGCAGAGCCGAGCCGCCGGCCTCACGGGCGCTCAGGGCAGCGAAAGAAACCCCGTCATATTTTCGAATCAAAATGGCGGACATTGTCGCGGGGGCGCGCAGGCGAGCGCGGGAGCGCGACTGAAAGTTATAATGTAGTATTAGATAAGAAAGTACTCCAGTATTACTAAACCGACAGTATCTTAAACACTACAGCCTCTCTTCTGGTTCGGTGTTCTCTGAGTCGACACATCCCTTTTTTTTATTATCATTGCTACATAAAAATAGGAGTGGTGATGTAACGTGATATAGGACAGGAAGTTTGTCGAAAAGTACCGCGTCCCCAAATCATTGTTTGTAAAAACATTTCATTATGTAAGGTGTATTAATATCGACTGACGATGATCTCTAGGTCAGCGTGTACAGCTGAAACCTACAAACAAGTTCCTTATGACAGGGCATAAAATGAGACCTTACAGGTAATTTTAGAAAAGGTAAACACATTTCTGGCGCTGAAATGTTATGTTGCATAGTGTTGGTCGCACCGTCTGACGGGGGAAGTCTGCTTATTTTCTTCTGTTTCGATTGTCAGAAACATTTAAAAACTGGTTTAATTGCGGTCCTTTGGTCGCTCTGTCTCCGTCCGTTACTGAAGAGAGTGAGACATACATTATGCTCAAATATTTTGCTTGTGCGTAAGCGGGACCGGTTGCTGGGACAGTATGTGCTGTATTTGATGTACGTACATTTTTCCCCTCTGCCCCAGCAGGCGCTGCCATCAGCGCTCCGGAGCAGCAGGTGGCGCTACACCGCACTCAGCCGGCGCCGCGCCTCGCCACAAGCACCGCCGAAGAAGATAGCCGGAAGCAATGGCTTGTTAAGCGGTGATGGACCCGTTGGAAAACGCCGAACCCCAAGGCTATAAATGGGGAAAAGGTGCAGACGATTCGGCTTCTCGCACCGCGTGGGCCCGCTTCTCCTCCTGGCTGGAGTGCGTTTGCGTCGTTACCTTTGATCTGGAGTTGGGGCAAGCCATCGAGGTACTGACCTGTATCCAGGTGTGCTGAAGCCTGTCTGTGTTTGACAGCTGGTGACCAGGATTGAATGCCTTTTGCTTTGGAATAAAAAAAGATTCAGATCGATAATGAAATAAGCCTACTCACGTCTTATGTTGCACTACTCTCGTGAGAGTCTTATCGTAGGTGACAGTTCAATGAAAACGGCACCAACGCCGGAGCTCTGGGTGCCTTTTAAGGCGTGGTAGATGATGACTGCGTTTTACGATCGCCCTGGGACCTTTGGGAATCATTTTATTGTTTCTCTTTTGCAGTTGGTTTATCCCCAAGACGTGAAACTTACGGAAAAAGAGGTAACTGCGCCGTTCGCTTCCCTTGATGTCAAAGCTCCGACCGCCGCTTTGTCTTTCTCGCGTCTACCGCGGACATAACAAGCATGTATTTTCCATAGCTGCCAGAAGTGCAACGGAAGAGCAACATTTAACCATTTTTGTGTCAACATTTTTCCCCCAGAAAACCAGCATATGCTATTTGTCCTTCCCAGATTCTTACTCAGGTAGGTTGTAGAGTGATGCTTGGTAGGTCGTGAAGCTTTTACAATTTGACGCCATTCCCCAGACATATGAATGCGTGCAGTGTGATTGTTCAGATGACACAAGCTGGGTAAGTGGCCATGCTGGCTCTATACTGGTTTTCTCTGTCATTTCCGAGGGTGCCTCGGAGACACTCAGTTCAGTTTCAGGCTGCGCCAGTCTGTGGGACAGAAGGGCTCTCGCTTTGGATCTGAGGACACTTACGATGGGGATGCTCCAGTCACTGTGCAGGTGGGTTAATCCTACCATAAAATGTGGCCCCTGCTCTCTGCGTAACCAAATAAAATACAAAGAATACTAATGACAGAAGCACAAGTTCCATATCTGCTCTGCACATTGTGTGTCACTTGAGCAAGTGTTGTTGAAACGGCAGCTTGCTCTTCCTTGTGGTTCCTCTAGAGAGACCTGGCGCATTACTTTGGGTACGTCTACTTCAGGCAAGTCAAAGACGTCTCTGTCAAAAGAGGATACTTCCAAAAGGTATCCCCCCGGCTTTCGATAAAACAATCTCTGCATCATTGCTCTTTCTATACTACTACGGTGTGTCTGATACACACTGGTGCCTTTGAGCTGAGCCACGTTCATGTTCGGTTTACCTAGCTGTTAGAACTTGGTAATTACACATTTGATAAGACTAATGATCAGTGTTTTCCCAAAATATATGTGTAAACTGTGTCTTGTGTAACCACGCAGACTAAGGTCCTGGTGTCTGCCTGCTGCTTAGCCGTTTACTGCCCTCTTCTCCCTCTCATTCCCAAGTCCCTGGTTTTTATTTCCCGACTGCCCTACGTCACCCTCTTCCAGTCTCTGCTGCAGCTCATAGCGCCGGAGTTCTTTGAGAAGTTGGAGCCTTGTCTTGAAGCAGGTGAGGTGCAAAACCGAACGCACTGGAAAAGAACCCCGTTTGACAACAATCAAGCATGTTTAGTACATGTTTCCTTTTCATGCAAGGCTAATGCCAAATGTTACAGGCCCCTTAGGTACCTGACCTCGCTATGTCTACTTTTACACCTTATTCTCGTGGTTAAAGAGCTGGATTTAAACACATCTAGTTATTGCCATTCCTCCGAAGTGCTGCCACACAAATCAGACTGGATTTTGCCAAATAATGCATCTGCTACACTAGTAGTAGCAGCAGTGATGCATGGCGCTGAGGATGCAGATGGATACATTTCCACATTTTCCATACTGTATTTCATTGTGCTGCCTTTCTGACTGGCGTCTTGTAAACCTGTGAAGTGGTTTGCAATGATGGCACCGTATACTTAACGTAGGGAGCAACCTGCCACCTTGGAGCCAGAGCTGGGTAGGGACCAAGCCGCAAATTCAGCTTGTCAGCTTCTGCTCCGTTAGGCAAAGCGCTGTAAGAAGGGGGGTGGCTTCAGAGCCTGTGTATGGGCCTGACCTCTACCCTTGTCAGTCCATACGGCGATACGTGTTTGATTGGACAGCTGGTTAAAACCTCCTCGGTTACAGGTCAGACTGTGGTCTTGGGCCTGAAGGTCTTGATGAAGCTGTGGGCTGGCTCAGACGGTGTGATGTTCTGTGACCCCCCCCCCAGTTTGCAATGAAATTGACCAGTGGCCCGCCCCAGTGCCAGGGATGACCCTCAACCTGCCAGTGATGGGAGTGGTGATGCAGGTAAGGCCCCCCACCTGACCCCCACAAGCTGCTTGTCACACCTGTAATTCCCAGGAGATCCATGGGTGTACTCACAGCACGGCTGTTCCACCTCCTATTCAGGTCAGGATCCCAACGAAGAATGATAAGCCTGGAGGGAGCCCCCTGAAGCAGGCACACAGGGAGGTCAGTCGCTAGCAGTGCTGGGACACACACACCGGCTGTGGCACTGCTCAGGCACGCGGGGCTCCTAAGGGAAGGGCTCATCCTCATTCCTAACGTGCTTTGGGAGAGGAGCAGTAGAAGGCCTGGAGGTGTGGAGTGGGTGAAAGCTGCCTGGAACCTGCTCCGTCATGGCTGTCTGTTTCTGTCATACAGAATCTGCTGCCGGCTCCAGTGGTCCTACCCACGGTGCATGAGCTGGACCTGTTTAGGTGAGTGCAGTCCTGCCAGCCAGCAAGCCCACCGTGTTCATGCCCACCGCCGGCCAGCAAGCCCGCCGTGTTTATGCCCCCCGCTGGCCAGCAAGCCCGCCGTGTTCATGCCCCCCGCCGTGTTCATGCCCCCCTCCGGCCAGCAAGCCCGCCGTGTTCATGCCCCCCGCCGGCCAGCAAGCCCACCGTGTTTATGCCCCCCGCCGGCCAGCAAGCCCGCCGTGTTCATACTCCCGCCGGCCAGCAAGCCCGCCGTGTTCATGCCCCCCGCCGGCCAGCAAGCCCGCCGTGTTCATGCCCCCCGCCTGAGCTCCCGTCGTCTCTCCTGGCACCCTGCCAGGCCACGTGTTCAGTAGCATTTGCGGACTGGTATGGTAGGGGAATGTCAGATGCATCTGCTGATGTTAAGCCTCTAGCAGAGTTAGTGGCAGGAGCCCGTGGTGAACAGACAAGCCTCCCCATTAGCTGTGTGTCTCCAGGCTCGGCGGCTTTGGCACTGTGCCGTTGCTGCTGTCTGCATTAATAGTGAAATACATCCACGAGGAGATGAAGTGATCCTTGATCATTTAGCCCGTTCTCTGCAGGAAGGCTATTAGTTGACCTCTCTCCCCTCTGCTTCAGGTGCTTCCAGTCTCTTCTGATCCACATCCAGATGCTTTGGGAGCTGGCCTTGCTAGGAGAGCCGTTGGTCGTTATGGCGCCCTCCCCAACCATCTCCTCGGAAACTGTCCTGGCCCTCGTCAGGTACCCGCCACGGCGTGTTTACATGGGCACCTGAGCAGACCTGGCAGTGTCTCTGCAGCGCTCTCTTGCCATCTCTGTCCAGCACCCTACTCCAAACTGTGTTTAACAAACATCTCCGAAGGCGCGAAGACCTGCTGAGCTTTGCTGGGCAAATGTTTATATCTGGCAGAGCCAGTGAGAGGCCTGCTCCACAACGGCCGCTTCACGGAGCCCTCCTCCAGCTGGGTTTTGGCACCTGCTATAGGTTAGATTGCTAAATTAAGTGAAAGGTCACATTCCTTACCCCTCCACTGGTTCATTTCCAAAGCTCCATCGCTCCTCTCAAGTACTGCTGTGACTATCGTCCATACTTCACTATCCACGACAGTGAGTTCAAGGAGTACACCACCAGGACACAAGCGCCGTGAGTGCTGTCCTTACCTGGGACTCCCATGCATTTTCTTCTTATTTGTGTTGCTGTTTGGCTACCTGGCACTCTGTCAGATTCTCTCTCACACACATTTGTACTTCAGGCCCAATGTCATGCTGGGGGTGACCAACCCATTCTTCATCAAGACCTTCCAGTACTGGCCCCATGTCATCCGCCTGGGAGACCTTAAGATGTCCGGTAGGACTGGAGAGGGTGTCTCACCCCTCACAGAACCACAACCCCTAATCCCCCCTGCCTCATATGACACCTGTTGGTTTGTGTGCTGGATCCCCCTGAGGCAAATGTAGCATCGAGCAGAGCATTAGGTCTTCTAATGCTGAAACATATGCTACACAAGGCAGTACAGCCCCACCCATTTGCCCGTGGGACTCCCCGAAGCTTCCTGACCAGCTGGAGCCCAGGGCTCCCTGCTAACTGGGCAGTACCCGAAATCATCTTGAAGCAGAGCTGATTTCTTTATCTGTTCGGATCTTCCTCTCCGTACCGTGGCCTCATTCCTGCTTCCTACCCGGTTAAGGTGACTTGCCAAAGCAAGTGAAGGTGAAGAAGCTGGCAAAGCTGAAGACCCTGGACACCAAGCCAGGTAAGCGGCTTTGTTGCAGAGTGCTGCATAGGGCTTCACTAATGCTTCGGTACTTCAGAGTGCTACATGGGGCTTCACTAATGCTTCGGTACTTCACAGAGTGCTGCATGGGGCTTCACTAATGCTTTGGTACTTCACAGAGTGCTGCATGGGGCTTCACTAATGCTTCGGTACTTCACAGAGTGCTGCATGGGGCTTCACTAATGCTTCTATTTTCCTTTAATGTTTTGTGGCCACAATTTTGTCTCATATTTAATGTTGGAACTTGGGGCCCCTATTTGATTTTGAAAGTGTTAAACTTTTCTTGTCAGATTTCACAGAACGTGTTAGCGCAAAATAAAACTTTGAGCACGTGTTGGGCTGCCTGCAGGGTTATCGCAGTATAGATATGGGGCCCTCTAGTAGACGTTTCTAAAATTACAGCTCAATAAAGCTAAAGATGACAGCTGAATAGAATAGAATACCTTTATTTTCAACACAAAATCTCAAAATATGGTTTATTTGGTAGCATTTCATAGTGTGATCGAATTTTACTAATTTCCTTAGTACTGTACAAAGTTACCCTCAGGCTTCCAGTGGGGCGAGCTGAGGTCAGCCAGGCCCCGCCCCCATCAATTCACAGCCTTCAAATAAATATGAAGTACATACAAAAAACGTATAAATATATACGTCAGAAAATTTACACCCCTACTAAACTTGGCAATTAGCTGGTTAAGATGTGTTTGAGCAGGGAAATCTGCAGACTGTGTTGCAGACAGGCCCTGTATGAGCGGAACTGGGAGTCTGCAGTAGTGCAAGACAGTGGCACACAGAGGCAAGACTATGATATGTGACATAGAACAAACAAGACTGATTATTGCTCATTCGGCAGGGCAGCAACTCCCGGCCAGGAACCTATCCTCCCTCTGTGTGGGCCTGAGTAAGGGGGCCTGAACCCTCCATAACAGTTACCCCAAAATACAAAGTGTTAGCAGGAAGCAGTTCCAAAGATGGCGGAGGGCATGCGATGTCTGATGTGGGGGTCTGTGTCCTCATTGTGTTTTCATTCTGCTCTCGTTCATAGGCGTGTACACGGCATACAAAACATTTCTTCACAAAGATAAGGCCCTCATTAAAAGACTCTTAAAGGTAAGCAAATCATCACGTGTCCCTGAGTCCTGTCCCCTAGTGGTGACTGCCCCGTTCTGTAATATTTCTCCAGTATGAGCCCTTCTGTTTGCTCCATCTGCTCCTCCCTCAGGGCATCCAGCGAAAGCGCCCTTCTGAGGTACAGTGTGCCATCCTGAAGCGCCACCTGCTGGAGCTCACGCAGAGCTTCATCATACCCCTGGTGAGGCCTTCATCCTCCCAACATGCATTTCTGTCACCATGCACTGGGCACACAGAAAATGGCAAAAATTAAATACTGAGCTAAGAAATTGCCGTTTAAGCTAAATTTTTCATTTCAGAATTATGCTATCAGAAGATAGCTGACCTACTAAATAATTGAACGCTGTTAAAATATGCATCAGTGAGTGTGATTTTTTATTTTTTATTTTTTTTTCTTTTAAGCCTGAAAAATGAAAGTAAAATAGACTTAGCTGTCGAATACTAAAAGGGCACAGACAGCGCTGTGGAGCAGGTCAGCATTTCCACATGTGCACACTCCTCTGTTCCTGTTCCTTCAGGAGCGCTACCTAGCCAGCCTGATGCCCCTTCAGAAGTCAGTGACGCCATGGAAGGTAGGTCTGGGCGTTCATCACGATGATGCCTGTCACCGTGCTTCCGAATTCCCAACCCGGTGGGAAGATGAGCAGCGGATGAGGGTCTGCGGTCGACCGTCCCAATGAACTGACCAGGACCCCGCGTGTGTCCAGACACCTCCCCAGATCCGGTCCTTTAGCCAGGAGGAGTTCATGAAGACGTTGGAGCATGCTGGCCCTCAGCTCACCTCCGTGCTCAAGGGGGACTGGATGGGCTTGTACAGGTGACATGTCCATCCTGTTTCATGTTGCCGCTGGGGGCTCTGGGTCCCCTTTAAATGTCACACAGTGTCCTCTCAGTTTCGCTGCATTACATTCACCGCAAAGTCTGAGTGTCGACGTTACACCTTGCATACCGTAATAATGTACTGAAAGCCACCAACACCCCGATGTCACTCCTCAGGCGCTTCTTTAGGTCCCCAAACTTTGACGGGTGGTATCGCCTCAGACACAGAGAGATGACGCAGAAGCTTGAGTGTCTCCACCTGGAGGTCATCTGTGAAGCCGTGAGTAGCACCCCCCACTCCCACAATGCATGGCACTCCTTTGGCATTGCAGGCCTGTAGTGTCTCTCTCTCCACCACTGTTGGCCTCCATTCCCTGCAGGACCTCGCAGCGTGGATCCAAGACAAGTCCGAGGTGGAGATCGTGGACCTTGTACTGAAGCTGCGGGAGAAGCTGGTAGGTTGAGCCATGTTCAGGGTTGACGGTCAGTCATCTTTTGGTCCATATGTGAGTGGTGGCTGCACTGTCATCTCACCCCGTTCCCCAGACCAAGGCCCGCCGGCAGCAGCTTCCAGTGAAGGAGGAGGTGCTGGAGAAGCTGGAGAAGCACGTGCAGATGGTCATCAGCTCCCTGCCGGAGGACCTGCAGGCTGTTCTGCTTCGCCGCTGACCATTTTCAACCCCCCGGCCCCCTGCTGTCTTCACACACACCTCATCACACTCTTCCTCCTCTTTATCAGCTGACAGTCAGCTTTAATCTTTTGATCGCACCCAACTCCATTTTAGGTCAGAAAAAATACACTAAGCAGCCAAAGTTTCGCGCCTGTAACATGGGCTTGGGAGTGCAGCACGGTGACACCAAGGAGCGCAGAAACGCTTGCTCGAAAACTGAGCTGATGCAAGTTCCACATGTTCCACCGAAGCTCGAGGTGCAACCTGCACCCTGTGACTAACTGATCATGTCCCACAGTTCCCCTTAACGCAGACAGTTTCTAGGAAAGGCCCTGCTTGGCTTAGAAGTAGATTTAGCTTGAAGTCAAACTAGTTAGTCTGAGCGAAATGTTGAATCATTATTGCAGATGTTGGGACTTTTGCCTTGTTGTGTTTTTCTTGGGTTTATAGGTGCTCCTGCATCTATCCTCTCCTACTTGGGGTTTATAAAAACACAAAAGCACTTTTAGGTGGATAGAGGAGATTCATTAGGAACTGTGATGGTTGCCTGTCCTACATAGATTCACTGACATTGAACCAGCTTTCAGATACACTGTCCAGATGAGCTCTGCACTGAATTTTTTAGCTATAATTTATTTTTGGTTTATATTATCTACTGTAATATTATTTCTGAGGAAACACTTTTGTGCATTGCTAAAATGTTCCTACACAGTGCTGTACCCCGAACAGAAAAGTTCCACATGCTGTGAGGAGGCCATCTTTTGCCGGACCTTGTCTGTCCGTGCTGCCAGGTCGAGCTCAGGGCCTGTCCCTAATGCCTGTCACCCTGCCTCTCCGGGGGTACCAGAGCAAATGGCTGGCCCTCATACCCCCCCCCCCCACCCAGCAGCACAGCAGCTCTGTGCTGGTACTAAGAGCCTGAAAGGTGCTGACCTGTGCATCTATAACAGGGCAATGTGCATTAACATGTGACACAGGACTGTGGCGTTCTGGGATGCCAGTGCTGCTCCAGGTGCAGAACCTTCTGACAAAGGTGACCTGAGCTGGACAACTGATCCTGAGTCAGTGATTACATTTACTTTTATTTATTATTGATGGCACTTAACAATCATCTTCAGTCCTTGTTTAGGTGTATAAACTGGCTTATTTATTGCATCTGTACACTAACATTTTAGACTCTCACTGTTGATGCCAACAAATCTGAACAGGTTACTAATAAAACAGAAAAGCAATGTGATTCCGACTGGCTTTATTTCGGGTGGGGGGGTGAGTCAGTTCCTAGTCGGAAATTTCAATTGGAACGCCCTCTGAAGTCAGAATTCCGGCCACATCCGAAAATCCGTACTTGCGCCATCTTCCCTTGCTACTTTCCCTTTGATCTGTAAGATTTTCCCGAATTCCGGATACCTTAGGTCCCAATCCCTTAGGGAACAAGTCATCGAGGGCTGATTTTCGCACACATCACCCCTTGGCCGGGGGCCTGTCGAAGTCGAGTTGAGAGTACACTGCGAAAGAGAAATTCACCTTTGGTGATACCCACGCGTGACGTGACATAAAAGCTTCTACTTCACTAATGCCTTCATACGAATAGGCGGAGGATGGTAAGTTATCGAGGATGCAAATGTGTCCCAATACTGCTTTCTGTCCGCGCCATTTAAACCGGGGTATCTGGCTTTGAAACGGGTCCCTGGTATTGCTAAATGGCTTTCCGACTTGCTATACTGGAACGCGGTTGACTCACTGTGACGTCACAGCCAGCTCCGACCCCTGAGGTAAATGGATTGCAGCATTAGTCACACATTGGCTTATTTGTCAGACAAGGTGACAGATAGTTGACAGGAGCAGACTGAGCCTCCCAGAAGAAACAGAAAGCTGTCTTGAGAAATTCTACAAATAAATGACTAACAAGCAGCACAGCTTTCATGACAAGAGCAAACCGCGAGCACAGAGGTCACATTATATGGTCGTAAAAGTATAAATTAGCTTCCTTGATTTATGAATCCATATTAAATTACATTCCAAGCATAAGTTTTGTTTTTAATATTTTCAATTTATGATTTACATATGAGTGTTTTACCATTCAATAACCAAGTTGCAATAATAGTAGATATGAGGTCTAGTTCAAGATCAAGCCCTGATTTCAGTACCCCCTCTCCAAAGCAAAGCGAGCACCCAGTAACAACGGTGAAGCTTTACCTGTAATATATCATCACGTTAACTCTAAAAGACATAACATCTGAGGATGGGTCAAATCGCTTTCCTTTAAAGTCACACTGCATCGATCTGCTCTGTATTAAACTCAAAAGTCCGGGAACAAAAAAAACAGCGAGAGGTGAAGTATAGACGGCGTGTCATGTCCAGGTGTCTAACTTCCAACAGCTTTATATCAAGTCTGTATGGTATAAGAAGACTGTCAATCGGACCGCAGAGTAACCCCACTTTTCATCAATAAATGTAAAACCCAGGACTGCAAGCTGAGGAAAGTGGACTGATGGTTAAAAAGCAAACTACGCTTAATTAAAAGGGCTAACAGGCATTAAACGTTTAGGTTATGATGTCAGACACAATTACCACGCCAGTGCCCGTGAGTGAGAGAAACCTGTCCGGTTTGATTCCCAGCCACGCTGTCGGACGCGACGGCAGCGGCGGTGACATGCCGCAAATCCCAGCGGCGTCGCGCGTGCGCATGCGCGCAGCTGACACCCACTTCCGGATAACGTCTCCATGGCGTCGGCAATGTTCTGACTTTCTGGGTGGTCTTTCACGTGTCCTGCGTTCCGTCGCTGTTTCCGATATCAGTGAGGATGAATGGCGAAATGCAGTAACTATGCAGTTTAAGAATAGATGCAATTCAACGGCCTCGCGCACCAGAGTTATACTACATTTCAACAACACCGGAAGTAGGGGCTGCGCGAGGGGCTGTAGCCGTCACTTCCGCCGCGTTGGCCCGGACGTGGCACTGTAGCCAGTGGGGGCCGCACTCCTGTTCTCTTCCGAGACGGGGGTGGATAAATATCATCGGAGGACTCGAGTCTCGTATTTACTGCTGGTTAGGGACACCTGAAGCGGCCTGTCTGCGGGGAAGATGGGGTTGACCATTTCATCGCTGTTTTCCAGGCTCTTCGGCAAGAAGCAGATGAGGATCCTTATGGGTGAGTGCTCGGAGGGGGGGCGGGCTTCGGCGCTCCTTCGCCGGAATCGGGGCTTTAGCGGCGGCCGCACCAGTCGAACACGGACGGTGCTACTGGACTCCTACTACGCACTTGGCTTAATGGCCCGGGAGTGCTGCTCCGTGACCCGTTACTGCCTGCTTTATTCCGTATGGCGAGGGAGTCAGGGCCGGAGGCATAAAATGTCAGTGGTTCTGCTGGCCGGGACGGGGGGCGCCGTTAGCTTTCCCGGGGCGGCATGCAGCCGATGCGCTCAGGATGGAGGTAACAGGTGGATCGACTCCTTACTGAATGCCTCTGCTGTCTCAGCACCCCAGTACGCCGTCGGGTTCTGTAAGCGGTCCGGACGGGACCGCCTTACCTGCAGTGTGACGCGCCCGCGGACCGGAGCCGGTTCCCGGCTTTGGACAGCGACCTGACAGGCAGAAGCCGCGTTATTTATAAACCCTCTAATGTGCTCGTGATATCATTGGCTGTGCAGTTTAGATGCGGGGTTTCTTAGAAACTTTTTATATGTGAAGTTTGCACTGTTTAAGCGGTTTTGTTTCTTTCTAGTGGGGTTGGATGCTGCTGGAAAAACCACCATTCTGTACAAACTTAAACTGGGAGAAATCGTGACCACCATTCCAACCATCGGTAAGATCCGATCTGAAGAGAGAGACATTCCTTCACCATGTACTCTTTGGCCCAGTCACCGTACTGCCTTTGATCTGAAGGCTTCCATGTTGCGGTCATGTCCCAGTTTCCCCATAATCGTCCCCAGACGTTTATCATTCTCTCTGTTGACCTGCGTGACAGGTTTCAATGTGGAAACTGTGGAATACAAGAACATCTGCTTCACGGTGTGGGATGTGGGCGGCCAGGACAGGATCCGGCCCCTTTGGAGACATTACTTCCAGAACACGCAGGTGTGTGTCTTCTCTCTGAAGCCAAATCTTCTCCTCTTTTGGCTGGTTTAACTGGCTGTTCTGATAAGCTGGCACCAATCAGGTCTCTCCATCACACTGACTCTAGGCTGTCGTCCGTTCCCTAGGGTCTCATATTTGTAGTGGACAGCAATGACCGTGAGCGGATAGCCGAGTCAGCAGAAGAGCTCTCCAAGATGGTGGGTATCTGCGTGATCCGAGGCCGTTAACGCAAGCAGACATGTCCTGCAGGTTGCTGTGTGTCCACAGCGCCCCCTGCATTTGTAGTCGCATCTGAGCATCTTTCTACAGGGGCGTGTCCCCCCCGTCCCAGACCCCCAGACAGATGCAGTTTGACTGACTCGTACCCGCACTGCCTTTCTCCACAGCTTCAGGAGGACGAGCTGCGTGATGCCGTCGTGCTGGTCTTCGCCAACAAACAAGATCTGCCCAACGCCATGGCAGTGAGCGACCTGACCGACAAACTGGGCCTTCACAGCCTGCGGAGCAGAACCGTAAGTGTCCCTGGGATCGGGAGCTGGGAAGGAGCAAAAATGTGGATAGGTGGGGGACGGGGGTGCCCAACATGAGGAACACTGCCTTAATGGATCTGGAGGCCTGAAACTAAACTCTGGGTTGAGCCAATGTCTTCATGTCTCTCTCTGCAGTGGCACGTGCAGGCCACCTGTGCCACACAAGGCACGGGCCTCTACGAAGGGCTGGACTGGTTATCCAATGAGCTGTCCAAGCGCTAGGTGGCAGCCAAGTGCCAGGTGGCGTGAAGGCGACCAAGTCCAGAAAGGCACACAAGGGAACGGACGGCGGGGATGTCATCCAAGAAACTGTCTGAATTATCAGTGTGTCTGTCTGCTACACCTTCACTTTATGGACTGTTTTTTTTTTTTTTTTTTGTCTATCCTTTTTCCTTTACCTCTTTTAGAGTCCCCCCCTCCCACCCGCCCACCCAGCCACCCACTCATCTCCAACAAAACATTTTAGGTTGCATGTTTTTTAGATGGTGTAGGGTTACCATGGAAATGGACTAAGGTGTGGTGTGGAGGAGGGGTGCAAGTCTCAGCCCCTGAGTAATTTTACCCTGTTATAAGTGACCAGGTTGCCCCCCCTCCCCCCAGTAAAGAATCATTTTCAGGAAAGTAATGGGACATGGAGAAAGAAGAATTAGTGGAAAGCAGGCTGGATGGTGGGACGGCAGTGCTGGGACCAGTACATGATGCAATAAACACACCTCCCAGTGTAACCAGTGCTCTCATGGAGACTTTTAAGCAAGTGCATGTTTTATTAAGGAAATCTCAGATCTCCAGAAAAGCTTCCTTAGCGGAGCACGTGAGGGTCTTACCCTGTGGTGGAGGAGCTGCGCAGTGGGATGGTAGGAATCCAGTCTTGTGCTTTTTAGCCCCTGGGGGCCTCCAGTGTGTACATTCCATTACGTCCTTCTCTGAGCCCTGCATGGGATTAAAAACCACCAGGGGACTCAAACGCTTTGTTGTACAAAACAAAATAATAAAACATCTAGAAAAGCTTGTGTTTCTCTCTTGGAAATTTGAAAAAGAAAACTTTGGTAGTGGAAATAGCCGTGTAGCATCCATCCATCACCGGGTGCTGCATGCCATGTTTACCTCTTGTGTCCAGAGGGCATAGCGTAGCCCTCAGGCTCACAGGAATGCTCTTCATGTGAGACACCTGCCCCCCCAAGACTCTCCTCTTGTGTGTCACAGTGTGCACTGAGGGTGTCCAGGAGAGCCGACATGGGCTATGAAATATTGGAGTGTGATGTCACCCCGGGGCCGCTGGATGCCCGTGCACCACCCTCGACAGGCTTCTCCAGCCAGTTGCGCTTTGTCTGGGATTCTGCTCTTCGTGCCGGCGGTGAATCTTGCTGTGGGGTGGGGGGTGGATCTCTCGCCAGTGGTTTGCTACGACTGCGCACCCCCCCACCCTCAAAGACGGCTCCCTGGATGGCTGTCGGTGTAACGGCCCAGCATCGGCAGCGTTTCCTGACTGCGGTGGGAGTCCTGCAGCTCTTTGGGCCTCATGTCCCCCAGCAGCCTTCTGTGTGAGAGAGAACCCAGGAGGACGACTTTTTCCCACATTAGTTCGTACAGAAAAAAAGTCTGAGGCCTAAGTGATAGTACTAATATAAAACTTTTGCATTATCTATTAAAATTTTTGCAGCAAAAAAGAAGTGAACTTAAACTGAACAATGCTGGTGACATTCTGCCCCCTGGCATTCTTATGAAACGGCAAGGTCTCGAGTGTGGACTGTGTGTAAGTGTAATGGTAATGTGTCATACTCAGAATGTCCAACAGAGGGTCTTCATCCAGTGCCACAAGACAGGTCATCTAGAATTAGTCTTGGATCAGTCCAGACTTGGATAACTCCAGATGAGAGGCAGTGAGATGTTGTGCATTCTTATCAGAACCCTAGTTGTCGCCCAGAAACAGGAATCCAGTCAGGGATTCTCAGCCCCCTTGGCAAGCTCACCAGCACTCATTAAGTTGGTGGGTCCACACTTTGTGTGCTGTGAAGGCCCCCTGTCTGCCATTCGCTGCATATATGTTGTGTTAGCAGTGAGGGCCCCCTGTCTGCCATTCACTGCATATATAATGTGCTGGCAGTGAGGGCCCCCTATCTGCTATTCACTGCATATAGACTGTGCTGGCAGTGAGGGCCCCCTATCTGCCATTCACTGTACAGTATAAAAAAGTGAATGGTTACCTGTCGTGAAAAATAAGGAGATGAAATATTCTCACTGTTATATATTCTTATTTATAAAGTCATAGAAACGATATAAAATATTAGAAGTGCCACACAAATTAAATATATTAACCGAATGTAACTTTCGGCCTTGGCATGCAAGATATTGCTCCGTTTATAAATAGTGGATACTTAGCAACGTTTTAAACGAAGAAACCCTGTTTATATATTTACAGTACAAACGAGCACATCTCTGCTGCCCTCTGCTGGTGCGACGTTAAGGAGTTCGTATTTAAACTTGTAACCGACCAGGATCACACGTGCAGTAAATGAATGAAACACGCTGATTTCATGACGGGTTCCTGCTGCAGTTTTCCGCTGATCAGCACTTGCATGCATAGCGGCGGGAGCGGATGTCGCATTATGGAACACAGATAATCGCTCAGGGACGCAGCTAAGAAGGATCAGGCGGGGAAACGGGGTCAGCGACGGGGTGTCGCCCTCGGGGGTGGCGCCGCGCAATTTCCTTACTCTCATTTCATAACCTCTCTCATTCTTTTCGGATTTAAATGAGCTGAGAGATCGGTAAGTCATTTAAATATTTAATGTTTTTAAATATGTTATGATGCTATCTTAATAATATAGTCAAAGTCAAAATGTATAAAGCACATTTAAAAACAGTTGGTCAAAATGCTGAACAATCAAAATAGCGAAAACCAAAGGCCAGTTTAAATGACGAAAAGACGACAAAATAACTATGCTTGATTCTTTGCAATCATTGGTTAAAAAAGGACTTTGTGCTTGTGCTGTGCAGGGATTGATGATGGTTGATAATTACTTTAAAGTATGTTAATAATTATCCTTAATAAAATTGTGTGTGTATGTGTAAATGTTTACTTATGTAAAACTACTAACTTACTCTCCAGGATGCACTGTCCCCCACCACCACAGTCTGGCCATCACTGACACACCACACCATCACATCGCCCCCATCTGGAGATACGGCGACATGACTCTGCCTGTTCCGGTTCCCCGGCCGTCCTACTCCCAGGCACGGGAGACCCTGGTCAAAGCCATCCCCCCCAAAATCATCTGCCTGCTGGCCTGCGGGGGGAGGGACTGCCGCTACGAGGGTCCGGAGTGCTGGAGAGCCAGCCAGCAGGCCGTCCGGGGCGTCTTCTCATCGTGGTAAGGAAATAATTGTCACTTTGGATGAAAGCGTCTGTCACGTAAATAATGCCATAAAGGAAAGTCCGTTTGTGCCCTCCCAGGGTCACCGAGAACATCATGGCGATGTCACGACCTTCTACGCAGCTCATCCAGAGGTACAACATCATTGAGCAGTTCCACAAGTGAGTCCTCCACAAGTGAATCCTCCACAAGTGAGTCCTCACCAGCGACATGCTCAATAAAGTCTTGGCTGGTGGAGCAGAACTGTTTTCCCATTCGTCTTTGCTGTGCACTTGCCCTAATAAAGATTTAGAAGTTATTTCTAAGGTCTTATCGTGTCTAACTGGCTTTTGGAATCGCCTTTAAAATCTTCACAATCAGGCGATTGTAGGGGTGATTCTAGGATCTCTCTTTTAAGGTGGGGGTGCATAAGAGGGGTCATAATTCATACAGAGATTCCGATCTTATACTTAGCCAATAATATGTTTTGAATCAGTGAGTGATGAGGGAGGGGCTCTCAAGGGGCCAGTCAGCTTTCAGCTGGGGCCAGTGCCCCTGTGGCCCCGCCCCTGTGCACACCCCTGCCTTTCCCTGTCCTACCCTGTGTCCCCAGGCTGAACATCAGGTCGCTCATAAACATGCAGCTGTGTGGAGAGCACGCTCACTGTGGCCCCCCCCTGGAGCCCGACTCCGGTTTCTCCTACTCCCCACAGATCTTCATGGAGAATGGCAGTGAGTCGGCCTTTGCTCCCGCCCTCTGGCCGGCATTATCGTGCCTTGCTGCTGGGGACCGCGATGACGCCCCTGCTTCTCTTGCACCCTTCCAGTCTCCTTCTACAACTTCGGCATGCCGGACTTCAGCGTGGCCTCGCTCCCCAGGATGCTGGACGCGGTGAAGGTGCTGGCGTTTGCCGTGAGGCAGGGGAGAGTCGCCGTGCACTGCCACGCTGGTCTGGGCCGCACCGGTGAGCTTCCCGGCCTTCTGTGAGATTCGGCACTGAACGCAGCAGATCAAACAGGGGGTGAGCCACTCAGCGGGTTATGCACTCTATGCCTGTGATCAATAGGTCGCTGGTTCAAATCCCATGCTTGGCGGAATAGTCACCTGTCCGTTGGGCCCTTCAGTAGGGCCCTTAACCCCCTGAAAAAGGATCCAGGGGCTCCGGATAAATGGCTGACCCTGTGCTCAGACCCCAAGCTTCACTCTCACCTCTATATCTGTGCACATGTCTTAAAACGGAGAGCATGATGGGAAACTTGAAAACTAACATTCCAATGTACTTATGTGAATCATAAAATGACTTTTTATTGGCAAGTTCCACCTGTCAACCTCAAATGACATAGTTCACAGTGCTATTGCTACAGATATTTACTGATTTGCACTAAGGTGAAGCTAACAGCAATCCCTGTCTTTGGATTCGACTAATTTTAAAAAGAGCTATGGGAAGAATAAGCCTTTGCCCCCCCCAGTGAGAGTGAGGATTACTGTGTGCTGCTGCCATTAAGCCCCCGCTCTCCCCCGACTGGTTAATCGTCTGCTGAGCGTGAAGTCGATGTCTTCATGGCACTGAGACGCGCACGCTCACGTTGGGCACAGGTGTGTTGATCGCCTGCTACCTGACCTACGAGCTGCGCGTCACCCCCAGTGAGGCGGTACACTACGTGCGGCTCAAGAGGCCACGCTCCATACAGACGCGCGCCCAGATCCACCTGGTCTTCAGCTTTGCTCGCCTGCTAGCCACGCAGCTGGTCCTGTACCCTGACCTAAGCCTCAGGCACGGTGCCCCCTTCAGCTTGTGGCAGCACCTGCAACAGCAGGGCCTCCTGCTCCATGGTGAGGAGGCGCGTCGCCTGAAGAATGTGCCCAAGGTGGTAGACTTCCTCTGCAGGAGGTTGGTGGCCTTGGCCTGGGGCCAAGAGCGTTCCCGCGGCTGGAAGGTGGAGATTGTGAGGCAGGCCGCCATTCTGGAGCTGACAAAGGTGGTGAGGGACGCTCTGCTCGAGACCGACTTCCCAGTCCATCTCAAGGATCCTGCAGTATGGAAGCCCTCGTCCTGTACGGGGTCTTCCTGGGACGAGCAAGATGGCTTCCTGAAACGGAAGAGGGAGGTGCTCCTAAACAGGCGGAGTTACAGCGACTCTGACCTAAGCAAGGTCTCCATCTATGAGGTGAGGTACCATTCAGGAAATAACACGGGCAAGCCGGGCTTCGTGTAGTGTAATAAACCAATGGGATTCATCTGCTCTAGGATCCAGACTTTGTGCAGTACCCTACTCTGCCAGAAAGGGGCAGCACGGGGGAGTTCAAGCTAAATGGTGAAGCACCTGCCTGCTTGGAGCTGAGCGCCCCTAGAATGGAGCACTGCAGCGGCTGGTCAGACACGGATGGGTCGCTCTACCTGGAATGTCGAGCTTTATGCTGCGCTGGCCGTGCACAGGGGTCCAGACTGAACCTCAGGATGGTTCCGGTGCTGGCTAAGTGCGCGTCAAGCTCAGAGGTGAGCCGCAGGTGTCTGAGCTGAATCTTTGGTGTGTTTGGTGAGCCGAATTACCAGGATATGCATGTCTGACGTGTGTCTTGAAACAAAACGTGTAAATAAAAGGGGAAAACTAAGTAACAGTGAATATTTACCTGTTTCCAGCTACATGGGACTGATTTCTCCCAACTGGTGTCTACTTGTGGAGCCATTGCCACGGCGATGGCAGAGCAGGATCCCCCTGGGGAAGCGACCTTGCAGAAGTCTGCCATGCTGCAGGTGAGCATGATCACCACTGTGCCGGCGTGGTCTCTCGGCTCACAGCTTCTTGGGCCATACGTCCTCCCTGCGCCCGGTGCAGCCTCTCCACTCGCGGCTTCTTGGGCCGGATGTCCTCCCTGCGCCTGGCGCGGCCTCTCCACTCACGGCTTCTCGGGCTGTTCATCCTGCCTGCATCCTGCCCTCCCTATTTCAGGAGGAGCTGAACAGGAGCGAGTGCGGCTGGGCAGTACTTGCCGCGGAGTCGGACCCCGGCGTCCTCAGCTGTCTGCTCTGGACCTGGTTGGAGAAGCTTCGGGTCAGTTTGGTACCTGCTCTCTCTTCTTGCTGGTGGAGAAGGGTGTCTCGCCACCCCCCAGTGCCTCAAAAATCCTTCTGCTGGGGTCCACAGGAACCTGTTCTGGATGGGAAGGATGTGGACCAGCTGAGCACCAGCTCTCAGGGCCTCGAAAAGTTGCATAAGGTGAGACTCCTCAGAAAGTCCTATCGTATGATGACTGTTTTGATCAGTTACTAACGGATGCTAAGAGTGTGATTGACTTTAGAGTATCTTTGATATTCTTAGGACAGCATGGGGCAGTGCAATATCCTACAAATGAATGTCCATCATATGGCCACCCAGAAATTTCATTCTGTACTGGATGAACCATCTCAATTAAGCCTTCTCTGAAGGAGTGATGTACTGAAAGGTGGACCGGTGGCAGATCAGCCCGGTGAACAGGCTCTGGGATTAATTGGTGCCCTATCGTCCTCTCTGCAGTGCCAGGACCAAACCATCTCCCATCTTCTCAGCTGTGTTAGCCAGGTGACCAGCCTCTGTCCACAGCTCGAGGATGCCGTCCTGCGCCGGCTGGTCCGAGCCCTGACCAGGGTGAGAGAGGTTTCTCTGTGCAGCACAGGCTGGTGATATGCCCCCTTCTGGCAGTGGATTTTCATGCAGCACAAACACGTTCATGACATTCCGTGCGTTAACATTTTCATACAGAACAGGTACTGATACACACTAAAGTCAAATTTGAATCATCGCCGAAAAGGGGCAATACACCCATGGGGAATTCATTTCTGTACAACACAAGGCTTAAGATAAGGCTGTCAGGGCAAAATGCATCTCTGCCTGTGTGACACAATTACCGTGTGAGAATACCTACCCCTGCTGGGGCCTCTCTTGGCGCCCCTGCATGCCAGCAAACCTCTTGGCACTCCCTAGTGACCGTGCCCCCTCCCCCTTCCTGTACACAGTGCTCCCTAGGTGACCTGGCAGGGTACAACGCAGTGATGAACCTCTTCAGGGACATTGTCCACAGAATGCGCCGGCATGACCTGGTCACGGGAGCAGTGGCCCAGCTCCCTCAGAACAGGAGCGGAAATTGGCGACTCATCCCGCCGTTTGTACAACGCCGAGGGGATCCCCCTTCACATTGACACCAGGGGGACCCCCCTTCACATCTAGTGGTCCCTAGTGGGTAACATCATCCATATTGCGCTGTTCACCTGTAACACACTGTTTCTGTGAGCAGAGTGCGAGGATCACGACCGCGTGACCATGAACACATGTGAACATATGAACTTTGATCGTTATGTCAGTCCCTAGAAATTTTTAACATACAAATGAGGCATCAAGACCCAGCCAAGGTCTGGCTCAGTCCTGTTTCACTGCTGCTCCTGGGACAGGATCGTCTGTCAGGAAGACACATACTGAAGCTGTTTTGTGCACATAATGCACTCAAGCTTTCCTTGGCTATTTGATCGGCTCTGTAATGTGAGGGTGGGGGGCGGGGGGGGGTTGCATAAACTCTTAGTGGGAGCCCGCCTGTTACACTGAAGGAGACCTTACCTCACCTCACGGCTTTTCGGGCCGTACGTCCTCCCTGCGCCCGGTGCAGCCTCTCCGTTCTTGGCTTCTGACGGCCTTCGTGTCACATGACCCCTACAGGAAGGTGACACGGAAAACTGCAGGTCTGTGTGCCGTTCCAGGCCTGAAATGCTGGGAGTTTCCTCATATATACGGCACTTGAGTTCAGTACAAGTTATGACACCCACACGCAGCTGAAAGCTAACTGGCCCGTGGAGTGCCCCCGCCCCGTCACTCACTCATTCAAAACATATAATTGGCTCTGAAGAATTATGGCTCCTCTTATGCCCCCACCTCAAATATTCCTAGATTCGCCTCCGCTGACCTCAGAGCTGCTCTGTTACAATGACGGCCCCGTAGTGTAGCCCGTTTCCAAAGAGTGATACCCAGATCTCTTGTTACTAAATATTAGGGTCGTAATGATACTGTCATTCAAAAGTCTTTACCCCCGTATTAATTCTGTCCTGCTGTGGCACGTCGATCAGCTGTTTGGTCGATGATGCTGTCATGGTGTTTCAAGTTACCCTGCAATGTTGCCGATTTAGTGATTCTTTTCTTCAAAAAAGTGACTTTTTGGACAATTGCTAGCTAAATAATGGCTATACACTCACCTAAAGGATTATTAGTAACACCTGTTCAATTTCTCATTAATGCAATTATCTAATCAACCAATCACATGGCAGTTGCTTCAATGCATTTAGGGG
>JAAGVU020000061.1:32135391-32153986 GCA_011763525.2 Mormyrus iriodes | reverse complement strand
CAACTACTCAGTACTTGGAAGAGCAGGGGGTGTTGCCTTGCTGATTGCCCGCCGGGGGCTAGTGCGCCGAGCTAGTGCGCCCATCGAGCTTCCCCGCCCGCACCCCGCCCACCGAGCTACCCCGCCCACCGAGCTTCCCCGCCCGCACCCCGCCCACCGAGCTTTACCGCCTGCAACACCCCCCCCCAATGACCATTGCGGTGCTCCGTACGTATTTAGTCAACTATTACTTATTATTATTAAGTATTTTATTTTTTTACTTCTGATATTGATATTGAACGGTCAGCAGAGACACACCTTATATGTTTTCCAGTGAGGAAGCGTTGACACACACACACACATATAGAATATCGATACAGTGACCTAAAATATCAAGATATTGTTTTTCAGCCAAATGGCCCAACCCTTGTCTTGCGTAGTTTGAGACCTCTGATTTTGAGCAATGGGTTTGACCAGCTGATCTTGCGGGAAGTTCTTCATGGTTGAGGAAGGCCTTCTGTAGTCTGTGTGTAGATGCTCTGTGGAGTAAATGGCAGAGCAGGAGCGGTGAGAGGCTTCATGCCACAGACTCTTACATAAGCCAGACTCCCAGTCAGCTTCCCTCCCACTCAGGGACAGGAGGCCCATGGATTATACCGCCGTCAAGCTCTGCCTCGAGTTGTCTCTCTCGCAAATTCAATTTAATGGATTTTGAAAACCTACAATCACAGCAAAAAGAAAAACATTAAAGGAACAACAATCAGAATCTTCTTTACGGGACCTCGCTAAGCCCATTCCCCGGCTCTGCTCCTTATCCTCGACCACCAAAGGCACATCTGTGTGACCTCATAAACGCGGCCGATTCTGAAATAGGTCTTTTCACAGCATCTCTCTGATGTAGTTGCTCAGCAAATTGGAGTCACCTTAGGGGTTAGAGGGACACAGGAAGGCAGGAGCGATGGCAGGGCAGAATAACCCTCCCCTGGAGACAGGAAAGGTAATGTCTTATTTGATCTATTTGGGTTTTTTATCTTTCTGAAGCCTTTGCGATTGAGGCTGGTTAGATTAAAAGGCATTGCTTTAAGTTCAAAGCGGCGTCGATTCAAATTCTCGGAAAACTAGTGACCCGTGGTGCTCATGTCAGGCCAGGATATGTGATGGCAAAACGATGGCTTTACAAGGCTGGATCTGAGTCAAACATCTCCGCAGATGATTTACTTACTCAGCGGTGATTTGCTGGCGGGCTGTGGCGATGGCCGTCCCCGTGACAGAGTGACGTATTGGGACGCAGCCTTGGGGGATGATTTCTGGGGAATAACCTCAGTGGGTGTCTTCTTTCGCTCCTCGCTGATGTCAGCGCAGGGCCTGTTTCCCCCTCACTCGCGTGACGTTGCCGCGGTTATGGCAGTGGGGTGGGACTCTCCTAGAGGTGTGGCTGTCGATCAAACTGAGCTATTTGTGGGCTGCGACCGAAAGTCGGGCTGAAGCTGGGAGTCGGCAGATTATATCTGCTGCCATTTTAGCAGGAGAAATTCACCGGTCATTTACCAATGAAACTGGAGCCTCCTGTACTCCTCCTGTTTCCTGGTTCCTGGTTCAACGCCTTTCAAAAGGGGGCAGTGTGCGGCTCAGTTGGTTCAGATCCTCTGCCTATGATCAGAGGGTCACTGGTTCACATTCCAGGGTTTGCAGGGTGATTTCACTTTTGGGCACTTGAGTAAGGCACTTAACCCCCAATTGCTGCTGGACCTGAACCCTGCTTTCTCAACAAATGTGCCACTTTTAAAGCATCTGCTAAATGTATGTAAATGTCATTACAAAAGGCTATGTTGGTGATTTAATGTCACACTGGCCTTATTGTGTTACTCCATTAATGTTCACAGCAAGTGGGAATGGTGTAACGTTCCGGGGACAGGATCAGGTGTGGGTAACGAGGCTGTTTTTGGAGGGTCCAGCGCAGGGCACAGAGCCCCCCTCTCCACGGGGGGGGGGACATAGCAGGATGGCTAATTGTAAGGACACCTTCCATAAAGCAGCCAATAGGACGTGTGGTAATTAACAGCGTCATTAATTTACAGCACAGGGTGAGTATGTAGTTTGTCGCATCACTTTTCACACCTTATTCAGCCGAGGAGTTGAATAATCATTGAGGATGTAAATGAGGCCGTAAGCAGAGATGCTTGTTACCCCCCCGGTGTCCCAGCACCGCCCTGCTCTCGCACCGCCCTGCTCTCGCACCGTCCTGCTCTCGCACCGTCCTGCTCTCACACCAGGCTCCCGGCATTGCTGACATTAGAGCCGGGACATCAAACCCAAACCCGTGTTGTTTCACCGCACCGCGGAAAGCTCTCCTTATGGTCGTTATTTCACTGCCCTCCTGTGGCTCTCACGACGCCCTGCCTTCCCTCCGCCATGCGAGAACCTTTCCCGTCCCATTTCAGAGAGACCTTGATTGGAATCAGAGAAATACTGGTACAACGAGCCGCCGCTATAGCCACAAAGTCACAGCGGTTCGTCACCTGGCATTGAAACTGGAGACAGGAAGGAGGCTTGGGGAACCTCTCAGTGCTGGATTCTATTGTTATACATACATTTATGTTATTGTCATCAGGATGATCTGTTTTACACACATGCTCAGTCACATGGGCCCTGCTGGACAGGTCTCACATTATCACATTTCAAGTTCTAGAAAGATCTAGATGAGCTTCTGTAATGGCATTGGTCAGAAAGGCCCTTCTGTGTGTGTGAACGTTACATTTATATGGTGTTTTTGTTAAAGACACCAAAAGCGCTTTACAGCACCAATGGGGAGCCACTTCAACCCCCACCGCTGTGTAGCCCCCACCTGGGTGATGCGACAGCAGGCATTCTGTGCCAGTACACTCACCACACAGTAGCTAAGGTGGTGGAGGGGCAGGAGAGAATTCATCAATGAGATATAAGGGATGTTCAGGAGGCCACATCTGATAGGAACACACTGGGTAATTTTAGCCAGGACATCGGGGTACCAGCCCTGCTTTATCAAAGGGGGCCCAGGGATCTTTTATGACCTCAGAGTATCGGGACCTCAGTTTTGTGTCTCATCTAAAGGACGGCACCATTTTTACTGCGCAGTGTCCCCCTCACTGCACTGGGATCCATACAGTCCACATGGGCTAACCTGCTGGCCTCACCAACACCTCTCCCAGCAGCAACCCAACTTCCCTAGTTGGGCTCCCGTCCAACTACTGGCCAGGTCCAAACCTACTTAGCTTCAGGTGGATTACCTGGTCTGACCTGCAGGTGGTATGGCTGCTGTGTATAGAGTGTAACTCTGTTGCAAGGTAGAATGTGTTCCCACCACTTGTACAGCATCTCTGAGCACTTCATCAAGGGATCCAGGGACTTTTCAGAGGTGATGTCTTCATGTTCCTGAACAGCAGTCCTCTGTGCTGCTCCTGAAAAGAGTGTGTCAGTCTGCAAGGTGCCCTTGCATTCATAGACAACAGGAGAGAAATTAAATTCCCTTTTAATGTGAACATACTTAGCCAATAAACTGCATTGAATGCCAATAAACAGATACTGAATGTGCTGCATTTTGTAGAATTGCAGAGCAGTGTCTATGCTACAGAACGTGTGAAGCTCTTGTGGATGAAATGGAGGCAGGTGGCACCATTGCAGTGATGTTCAGAAGGTCATCCAGAGGGGCTATGAGTGCAGAAGGGGAAACGTGTGATGTTGACTAGGCCAACAGCAGATGCTGCTGGTCTCTCTCTCTTTCTGCTGTCTGTCTCTCTCACTGTCTTCTCACCATATCCCTCTGTCATGTCTCCTGCAGGACAGTCTGATTCTGGAGAAGAACAGCCTTTGCCATCCAATCTGCTCTTTCCAGGATGACTTTCAGGAGTTTGAAATGATTGATGATGACGATGATGACGATGAAGGCAATGATGAGGATGAGGAGGATGAAGAAGAGGAGGAGGACCTCGAGTGTCCCCCCTCTCCTTTGGCCTCCAGGCCAGGTTCTCCGACCGCAGGCATGCTGCAGAAAAGCCGGCCCACCACCCTGAACCTGTTCTCTACTGTCGCTCAGGTGTGTATTTCTCCGCGTCTGCTGGTGCCCTTGTGCCCCCCGGCCTCTGTCCTCGGCGCTGGTCCTGCCCATCCCCCCACCCTTGGCACAACTGAGCAGTGAGACATGACTGAGCCAGAGAGCTGGCTCCTGCAGTAAGTGCAGCCAGCATTGCTGACTTTGTCGTCTTTCCTCAGGACTCCTTGAACAACAACTGTGGTGTATCTCCACGCAAGGCGAGCTGGCAGGAGTCTCTGGGCAGGCCTGCCTCGCACGGTGAGTACCAAGCATGCTGTTTAAAAAAGAGAGTGCAGATCTGGTCTAGGTTTTATACTAATGGCAGATATCTTAACTGATGCATACCAAAGGATTCCAGTCCGGATGTGTTTATGCATTGACACTGGATTCAGTATGGCTGCCTTTTAATCCATGCTTAGTCTGCATTTAGTGTATTGGTCTGCCTTAGTCTTTCATTCTGAAATTTCAGCTGTCTGTTCGCATTGCATCTCCCTGATGCTGTACTCTCAGGATAAAGGAGTCTTTTTTTTTGCCTCTGCCTTAGGTGTCACCTTAGGTGGATGGATCTCATGCCACTCTCTCATTTTGGGGGGTGGGGGTCATCTTTCTAGTGCAGTTAATTTGACAAGTGTTCTTGGTAATGATGTTTTGCTTTGGTTTGCAAAGTGCCTCGAGTGGATGCGGTCTTCCTCTAATTGCTGTAGGATGTTTGTCCCCAAATCATTCATGCCACGAGGACGGCACCCACGTGAAGGGCCAGTGTGCTGCCGCGCCTGGTGTGGGGCCCCAAAGCAAAGGTACACCCCCAAATCAGTGTGCGGAAACTGGGCATACACGGTCGCCCCTCAAGCCCCTCCTGTACGACTTTGAGGGCAACAGACAGGAAAGGCCGGAATACGGTAAAATAACACCTGACCCGTCCATGGAAGTTCACAGCATGAACGTACTGGCATCAACGCCATCGCCTCTGTATTCCCTGACAACCAGATGTTCCCTAAACACTGTCTTTCTCCAACAGGGTCATTTAGTCAACATAAAATGTCCAGCTGCTCCGACGCTGAAGTGGATGCTGTCTGCCCAGATGCAGGCGTCCTGTCCACTGATGACCTATCTCAGTGCTCCGATGCTGGAGCTGAGCAGGACCTGAGCAGTGATGGTGCCGGAAGGTCACCAGGTCACACTAGACAGGCTAATGTCACATACACGGTCACCAGTGAGTTAGCCATGGACCCCGATCTAGAGAACGACGTTACTTTAGATGTCACGAGTAGATGCCTCTCCTCCACGGCGCTGGCTTACAGCCAGGCTGGAACTCCCCTGTCTGACGAGGAGCTTGACAAAGATTTTGAGGATGACTTTTCAAACAAAGAAGGCTATGATGGCTATAAAGAGACAGAAGCTTCATCTTATGTAGAGTTCCCTCCTATTGAGCCTTGTGTACCAGCGTCTTTCTCCAGTTATGAGTCTTCTTCCATCCCATCTGATGGAGACCTATCAGTAGCCCCATGTGAACAGGATCTGGACACTCAAAGCCACCCGTCCACCGGCTCTAACGACGCCGACTCCCCATCGTCAGACCCAGGCATTGCCGACATGAATAGCAAAGGCTGCAAACGATATACTGCTTCGGGCCGCAACAGCGATAACCTCAGCTCCCCAGGGTCAGAGTCAGACGTTGACGGTGAACTGGAGGCCGCCTTCCATTATGGGGGGCCTCTGGTCAACCACATGATTTCCTCTATCTCTGAGACAGAGCTGGATCTGACCAGCGAGAGCAGCAGTGGTCGCTCCTCGCATCTCACTAACTCCATCGAGGAGGCCAGTTCTCCAACTTCTGACCAGGACCTGGGAGCAGAGCTGGAGCATGAAGGTAGACTTGTGGGTATCAAGGCATCCATGCTCCAGCAGCAGCCTGAAGCTATCAAAGAAGCCTCACCAAGCTCTGAGTTAGGCAACTTGAGAAATCTTGTTGAGGACCAGCTGCTGATGGCCGCGGAATGTGCTGACGATGGGGTTTATGGGCATGCAATGGAAGCAGCTGCAGGCCGGAATGAAAAGAGTCCCTCCAGGCAGCCGGTTCTGGAAATTGAGCCAGATCACAGCTTAGAGAACATCAAGAGGTCCTTCTACCTACCTGTAGGGTCCAAACTGATGCCTGCCGTAGATGGCAGTGAGTGTGACTCTGAATCAGAGTCAGAGGCTGATATTAGTGAGAATTCTGATTCCCCCTGGCTCCTCAGTAACCTTGTCAACAAAATGATTTCTGAGGGTTCCTACCCTATCAGCTGCCCAGAAGACTGCTTCAAAAGGTCTGCCTCTGTCTCTGACACATCTCCTGCTTCTACTGAGCCTTTGGACAGCCTGTCACAAGAAATTAAATCAAATGGTGACAAGCCAGTAGAAAGATGCATGGAAACAAATAGATGCCCGAGTTTACACATTGGGTTGGATATAGAGGAGCGCCTTGATGAAGATAACAAGGATGTGGTCTCTGAATACAACGTGAACCCAGTGGGAAGTTACAGATCGGGAGTGTCTTTGTATCTGAGTAACCCAACTAACGACACAATCACCCCCGTCGTCATGGATCAAATCAACAGGACATCTAGTCAAGGATCAAAAATGGTGGATTTAGACCAGTTTTCTTCTAAGGATTCTGCAACTGTTCCAAGATCTGTGAAAAATCAGAATGAAGCAGAATCATATTCCAAAAGTGAGCCATCGGTGGAGATAAAAGAGGCCACAACCTTGTATCTGAGCGAGTGTGTGGATGGCCTGTATGACGGGCAGCCGAAAGAGCAGGAGGACACAGGCTCACTCTTGACAGAGTTTAATGACATTCTGTCTTTGGACATCTCCACTGCTCAGACTAACCATTGCTTCAGCCTAACCTATTCCTCTGCAAAAGGTGAGGACTCCCTGCTGGAGTCACTCCAGTGGTCCCCATATGGCGAGGCCTACCTGAACAGCTCCTGCCCTGTTGACAAGAGCGAGGGAGAGGCTCCATCACCGATGGATGCTCCAAGGACAAGGCTGCTGGACGAATCGCTGGCCTATGACACAATGAAGTACACACTTGTAGTCGACGAGAAGGCCACATTGGAGCTGGTGAGCCTGCGGAGATGCACGTCCGTCCTGAGTGATGACAGTGACCTCTCCACACTCTGTGAGGAGGACTGCCCCCTCGGCGGTACCCCTGAGGACTCCTCCCCAGAGGAGGATCTGCCATTCTCGAAGAAGTTCCTCAATGTCTTCGTCAACAACACCTCTCGATCCAGCAGTAAGTATAGGAACCAGCTAAAAAATAGTCTCCTTAAATTTGACTTAAATATTCCAACCACAGTGTCTCTCGGCACTTTGCTTGACATCAGGCCTGCTGACAGACCACTTTATCTTCTGGTAGCCCCAGTTTTTAATTGCATGTCACTTTGACTTGTAGTCTCTGTCATGAACTATGTAGTAGGAAACACATATACCTGGAAAAGATGACAGCATTTAATCTAAATGTATAATGATATACGGAACCTATGCTTCAGTGCAAGTAATGCATTTACGTTCATTTAGTGGTAGATTTAATTAGGTCTTGGCACTAATAAATGTACCAATGTACTGGGAAGAGACTTAAAACACCATGCTTTGTCTACTCAGATGAGGGATACCTTTGGTTCATAGACAATGCAGTGCAATCGGACAAACAGAGATCGGGTCCAAACTCTGATGGCGAATGTTTTTTTTAGTAGAGCTTCAACACAAACTCTTTGGCACTAAGCTGATGAAGTCCAGATCCTGTCTTCATTATTTTGATTAATAAATGTACCGCAGTTATACATAATCCTCTTGGCATTATCGTAGGAGCAGTTGTATGCAGGCAGATCTTGCTAGCATAGCTTAGCTCAGGGCATTAGCTGAAACGGCATACTGCATACTGCATACTGCATACTGCATACTGCATACTGCCTACAGTTACTTGTATACAGTGATCCCTCCTCGATCGCAGGGGTTGCGTTCCAGAACCCCCCGCGAAAGGTGAAAATCCGCGAAGTAAAAACCGTATGTTCATATGGTTATTTTTGTATATTTTAAGCCCTTATACACCCTTTACATTCTCATAGATATTAGGTAAGATTCATTGAAATTATGTATGTAAACACAGTTTATATACTATGCACAAATATACATATCGTATATCATTGAGTTTTATTTAATACGTAATACAGTTGTAAACACATTATAGTAATACATATTTTAGCAAAAATATTTTTATATTTACTATAATGTACAGTAATGCACTAATTTTACTTACCCAGTTATATTAGATATTAGTATTATATTTCTAAAATAAGAACACTGCAGTCATGCCTCATTTGCATTCTGGCGCTCTGATTGGGTAGCTTCTCAGCCATCCACCAATAGCGTCCAGTGTATGAAATCAGCAGGGCAAACCAACTGAGGCAGCATGTACCAGAAATAAAAAGACCCATCGTCCGCAGAAATCCAGAAAGCAGCGAAAAGTCCGCGATATATATTTAGATATGCTTGCATATTAAATCCACGATAGAGTGAAGCCACGAAAGTCGAAGCGTGATATAGCGAGGGATCCCTGTATACTGCATACTGTAACCTGTATGTACTGCATATGACGTACTGCGTACTGTAACCTGTATGTACTCTGTACTGCATACTGTAACCTGTATGTACTCTGTACTGCATACTGGAACCAATATATACTGTATACTGCGTACTGCATACTGTGACCAGTGCATACTGCGTACAGCATGCGGCGTACTGCATATTGGAACCATTATACCATTATATACTGTATGCTGCGTACTGCGTATGTACTGCATAGGGTGTACTGTTAGTCAGTGTGTATGAGTTTTATAGCATGCTACACTTATACATGACCTCCCCAAGAGTCCATCCATAAGATACATAATGACCATTCCCCACAGACACAGCATCGTTTAGAACCGTGTTCTTCAACATGTGTGCTGCAATAACTTGTTAGGTGTACCATGGAAAACGATCGGATTCTGCCAAAAATGCTTATTACAAATAAAATAATTTAAAGTAATAACTAAACCTCTAGCTTGCCTGCAGTGTCACATCTGTTAATTCCCGTGTGTATTGAAAGGACAGTGACACTGAGATGCATCGAATGAATAGAGTTACAAAGGCAATCGGGACAAAGAACTATACATACACAGATTACAAAAGAATGTAGTACACTGTCAGGAAAAAAAGTACAGATTTGTACCTTTACAATTACTTGTCACAGGGGCTGTACCCTCAAGGGCCTGCTTATTGTACCCTATGCCTGTAGGTAAATGTACCTTCCAAGGAACAGATATGGACTCCGAGGAGCATTTTTATACCATTGGGAGTGTCGTTGTACCTTTGAGAAGATAACGACTGTCCCGGGGCTGTACCCTTTTTTCTGACAGTGTCCTTTGATAAATAAATTATACATCGTAAGTAGGCGATACATTAGCACATAATTAGACCTAGATAAATTAATCAAAATGATAGCTGCATTTAGTTTATCCTTTGGCAGGCTGAGATTAGAGGGCAGTATTTGGGGTTAAATCCCAGCATCCGTGTCCCTAACGGCTGAACAACCCGTGCCTTGCCTATGGAAAAATGTAACGGGGAAATGTTAGTAGCTAACGTCAGCTAGCTCGCTGATCCATGTAGACCTGCTAGCCTGTTTGGTCCAATTAATCTGACGTCGGTTTGCTGTACTTTGCCCACCCTTTTCAAAAAATGAAGATAGTAATATTAAAAAAGAAAACTGAATAAAAGTTTGAACAAATAATTTTTATTCTGAGGCTGAGCTCTGCCTGGTAGCAGTCAGGTCCGCCATTTGTTCCCAAGTTAAACAGCCAAAACGAGGCGGTGACATTGTGGGATGCAGTAGGCGAGTTAGACTGGTCTTGTGCATGCTGGTGATATTTTCAAAATCAGTACAATATTCAGGTATCTTTTGGCGTACTGCAAATTTCATAATTTTCGTGTACTGCATAAGGCATACTACTTTTTGGTCTAAGTTGGTGTATACTAGTAGTATAGTATGCAACCTAAATATAGCCCATGTTTTCCTTTGAGTGTAAAACTGCTTCCCAAAATAATTACAATCAGGTACATCAGGTATAGGAATGTTCTATCTGCTGGCCCTCACGGTGCTGCTCTTACCGCACAGGTACCGAGTCCTTTGGCGTCTTTTCCTGCACCATCAACGGAAAGGAAAGGGAACAGACACACCGGGCTGCCTTCAGGTGAGTCTCCACCCAGCCTGGGTCTCGATTCGTATGACTTCGTTCTGCACGTTGAGAACTGAACAGCCGGACATGTAGGAGTGCAAATAAGCTGAAATTCAGTAACGACGCTTCAAGTTGCGACTTACTTGCTCTGTCATCATCAGAATTTAGCTGAAATGGGTCTGGATGGTTCAGAACTTATGAGCGTGATGCAACAGCTATAAAAAAAATGAATCATGGGTGGCCTGCTTTGGTGCCTTCAAGCATGACGAATGATTGGATTGCCATGAGGGTCCTGATTGGGACCATGACGGGCTTTGAAGCTGGTCTAATCTCATTATTCCAGCTCTGCGCTGAGTGGGCTGCGCATCATCATGGTGAGGAGGGGATGTAGTGTGGGCAGAACGAGGGAAATGTCTCTTAGGAATGTTTAGTTTGTGTTTAAGGCCATGCCACCAGTGAAGGGAGGGCAAACTAACACTGCTGTACGCCGTGTCACATGCTAGCACCCACACAGACCTGTACCCCATTGAGGACACATGGCCCCCCCCACAGGTTCATCCCCAGGCACGCAGACGAGCTTGAGCTGGACATAGACGATCCCTTGTTTGTGGAGGAAGAGGAGGATGACCACTGGTACAGGGGCTACAACATGCGTACAGGCGAGAGGGGGGTCTTCCCTGCCTACTACGCCCATCAGGTCGTGGGCCACGTGAGGGAGATGCTGGGTAAGACCTAAGAAGCAGGTCCTTTAGCCCTTTTCTGAAGGACTGTCTGCGTGCTGAGAAGAAGCGAGATGAGTGTAGTGGTGGCGGTGTACACGTGCCCGTTTGTAGCAGCGCGACCAGCTAACTGTGGCTTCTTAGGGCTGAAGAGGAACACAGCCTGGGTTGAGAGCTTCAGCCTGCAGTTCCTTGGATCGGTTGAGGTGCCCTATCACCAAGGCAACGGCATTCTGTGCGCAGCCATGCAGAAGGTACAGCAACCCCCCACCCAAAACGCACCTCCCTTCTGTGGGACTGGCTTTGCGTCAGTGTCACAGCATCCGCAGCCATCGGCCCATCTGCTCCCTAAATGTGGATGCGTGACCGGATGCTGGTGCCGCGAGAGGTGCTGAAGTGCTCCCCTCTGCCACACACGCGGGGGGGGAGCAGGTTCCTCAGTCCTGCCGGCACGCAAAGGACGCAGTACACTTGTTTATTTCAATTTAAATGTTTGATGATGCTTTAAATTAACTGCACCTTCATAGTGCATTCATAGTGCATACATAGAACATTCATAGAACATTCATAAGCAGCATATATGTATCCATTAACATGTTTTAAAGCATTACATTCATAATGCTTTGAATGAACAGGATATGACAGCTTTAATGTATATTCACAACAAACATACAATTACACAATACAATAATAATGTTTGTTATTAATGTGCACTATAGGGACAGAAGTACTGGGAGTCCAGCCTGTCCAACATCTCACCCTGAATCGAAGGGTATTAATATGAAGCTGGCTGACCCTTACTTGCTCTAACAGCCTGTACTCTTCTGGGAAGGCTGTCCATTAGATGTTGGCACACTGTTGGTGGGATCTGCTGCCCGTCAGGCTGGGTATCGATGCTGGGTGATCAGGGCCCTTTCTGTCAGCTCGTATGGCTGCCACTCTGCAGCTGAACTTGCTCCCAGATGTTTCCACTTCACAGTCATTTCACTTGCGGTTGAGCGGGGCAGCTCTAGCAGGACAGAAATGTGGAGAACCGACTTGCTGGAAAGGTGTCCAGTGCCAGGTTGGCTACCCTCTTCTGTATGAGCAGCCACTCTACTGCCATTGTGTGGTGCTGGAGATTGCATGGCCGTGTGCTGAATTATACACCTGTATGTCAGCAAGGGGTGTGACTTATGTGGCCAATTCCTGTAATCACTACAGGTGTCCCAGTACTTTTGTCCATGTAATGTATATTAAAGCTGACATGTCCTGTTCATTGACATGTTAAGGTATAATTATAGGCTGCGTTTGAACATTCTATGAATGTGTCATGAAGATGCAGTCAAAGTAAAGTGTTACCAAATGTTCGCATAAGATATTTTACAGTCAAACGATACCAGTTCTGGCCAGGAGGTGGCAAGACTGTGTCGCCTTGGGGTTGGTCCACCAAAGTTTAGATCGACTGAGCTACTAAACATAAACAAACCCTGTTGTGCCCCCCCACCCACTACTCCCGATGTAGATCGCCACCACACGCCGGCGGACGGTGCACCTCCGGCCCCCTGTGCTCTGCGACCTGGAGGTCAGCCTGCAGGGCATTAAGCTGGTGATGAGTCTGGAGGACGACTACGGGCTGCTGGACGAGGTGAGCTGCCGGTGACGGCTGGGCCCGCTACACGCACTCGCCGCACAGCGGACTCTCAGCCGCACACGTCTCACATCTGCCTGTCTGCGCAGTTCGACAGGTGCAGTCACTCCTTCCAAATGAAGAACATCTCCTTTTGTGGCTGCCACCCCAAGAACAACTGGTATGTCTGTCTGTCAGCCGCTCGCAGGCTGGCGTCATATCGCCCTGCTTTTGATTCCCATCCGGAGCTGGCCTGCTGATGCTCAGCATGAATGTGGACATTTTCTGTCCTCTTAATTGTGCAGCAGCATGCTAACAGCACTATGGTCGTGGGTTCAGATCCCACGGAGCACATGTTAGAACTTTGGATAAAATCATCTGCTTTTTCTCTGGGTCTTCCTCCACCAGCTACTTTGGGTTCATCACTAAACACCCCTTACTGAAGCGCTTTGCTTGCCACGTCTTCGTGTCCCAGGAGTCCATGCGGAAGGTAGCGGAGGCCGTAGGGTAGGTCTTCCGCCTCACCTCGCTGGCCTCTGCCCCCCCCCCTCCAGTGTCTGGCTTTGTTTGAAGGCACCAATAACACGGCCGTCTTCCCTCAGATAATTATAGCCGACGGCCTTCTGGGCTTCAGTTATTTCGGGAGACCCCTTTTTCATTTCCTGCACAAATCAAGATCATTCAGCCCTTCAGTGCCGAGTAATGTGGAGTAATGAAGGTTGAAACTAAAGGTCGGAGTGGAGAAGCGTGTCAGAAGGTCCCTCACTCTGCCTGGGAGGCCCCCAGGAAGCAGACAAGTACTTTTCAGCTTCTCTAATGACTACCTTCACTAACGACTTGCCGCCTCTTGTTTCAGACGAGCCTTCCAGGAGTACTCCCGGGAACACCTGCAGTACGCTTGTCCCACAGAAGATATCTACCTGGAATAGGGGAGACCCACTTTTCAGCCTGCTCACTGATTATGTATGTTCTTCATATGTTCCACAAGGGGGCGCTCAGTGCCCATTCTCTGATGTAAAATATCTTTTTTCTCAGAGCAGAGGGTCTGCAGTTGTTTTCCCGTTTTACCTGACGTGCACTGCTTTGGGGAGAATTTTTGTTCGGTTTTTCTACTATACAGTATTTGACACTGAGCAGCCAAGGAATGCATTTTGGAAAACAAATCTCATGTTCTCCTATGTGAAAAAAGTACAAAGAATGTCTGACGTCTGTGCATGGCTTCAACCGTAACGTACACACACAGGAAATGCTGTCCGTGTTAACGACATACCCTGTTGTATAGATTCTGGGCTTGGGATGAGTTGTGTGTATATATAAATTAGATAAATATCAAAGAAATGTCAATTTTATTTCTACCGAAACAATCTTTTGTTGAGCTAGACAGTTTATGCAGCAAATATACATTTAGCTGGCAAAATCTGTGGGAGTTACACCTCAAAACTTGGAAAGGCAGATGTTACATATAAGAACTTAGTGTAAATAAATGTGTAAAGAGAGTAGAATTAGACGAGCCCTTAGATAACAGTGGTAGTTGCAGCCCAGGCTCACACTGGCGTCGGGGTATTTCCAGCTCGTGGTGTCAGTGCGGATCGAGAGTCCGCAGGGAGCACAGGCCCAGGTGCGAGTGGGCCATCGGTCAGAGTCCAGGATGTGAATGTCTGTCCTGACCACATGAGGGCTCAGAAACCATGATAACGTCAGTGTGAGCAGTGCTGCCAGAAGAGGACGCTTCACTGTCTGGCTTCACTGGAGCAGAAGGCGGCCGCTAAGCCCTGGATGGCTCTTGAACAGCAGTGTGAGCATAGCTGGATCCATAGCATATTTTATACTTAAAAAAAAATATTAAATGTTATTTAACAAACATGTACAGCTGAATATTTTGCTGGAGCGATTCAGCTTAGCTTCTTGCTCGTAGAATCTGTGCCCTGCTGAACTTGCTCCTAATTCCAGGTCCGACCCATAACCGCCGTGGCGTCCATGAATTTGAGCCATTACTCTGTAGCAGGTGTAGGCAGCTCAGTCCCTGGTGTGCCTGAAAGATCAACTTTTTAAAACATTTCTCTAAGAGTAAAATCACCTGTTTTCATTAGCTATTCTGGTATTTTAATATAAGCAGCCATGTTTACCAGGAAGTGTCGGTTTTGCCCGTTTTGCTCAGTATTGACGTGGGGCGTCGGCTTGGCTCCTTCTCACAGAAACAGGGCGTACTCTGATCCTAATGATCAGGCCACCTGTTTTCTTGATGATTGCTACTGCGGATTGTTGCCGGGGATTCTGGGATATCAGCTTTTGATGGCTGTTTCTTTGTGAAGGAGATGAGACAGAAGCCTTCTGAAGGTGAGCTTTAGTGTCATTCAGGTTCGGGTCCTCCTGCTCTTTTACCGACACCGTAACCGTGAGGCAACGTACTGTCCAAATATCCGTACTTCAGGCAAGAAAAAGAATAAAAGGTGTAGAAAGGTGACAGGGGACGGGGCAGCGTGCTGGTGCAGGAGTTAGCACTGTCGCCTCACTCCTCTGGGACCCGGGTTTGAGTCTCCGCCATGGCTCCTTGTGCGTGGAGTTTGCATGTTCTCCCCGTGTTGTTGTGGGGTGTCCTCCAGGGACTCTGGTTTCCCCCCACAGTCCAAACACATGCTGAGGTTAATTACAGTTGTTAAATTGCCCATAGGTCTGCATGTGTATGTGAATGGTGTGTGAGTGTGCCCTGCGATGGGTTGGTGCCCCATCCTGGGTTGTTCCCTGCCTTGCGCCCGTAGCCTCTGGGATAGGCTCCAGACCCCCCCCGCGAACCTGAATAGGATAGGAGGTTGCAGAAAATGGATGGATGGGTGGAAAGGTGACAGTGCAATGGCTTACAGACAAATACGGCTGATGGAGTGTTTTCTACAGCATGTCAGGAAGATGTTGAATAGTAAAACCCTTGCATGTTACGTACTTCTCAAGGATGCCGTTTCGATTAATGCAGTGTTCCAATTTAAATACGTACTGCAGAATTCCCAGTCTTGGAAGCCATAATGACGGTTCAACATCACCTACTATCTCCTGCTTCAGAAGGCCGTGTCCTTAGCCTGAAAGTAACTAAATAATTCTGATGTGCTTTGAATGCTTACTGCAAGCCTACATGAGAGGAAAGTGGCCTGAGAGCTTCTTTACATGCTTCTTGCTCCAGCCTTTAGTTACTATGAACAGGTTTGGAAAATGAAGAGTTCATTTGGGCATTTTGGTTATGTGGTCGTTGCCATGCCGAATACGCTTGCGGACTTGTAATAAAGCTCAAGGTAAAAATGTGTGTACTGTTTTTAAAGTATAGGGTGCACTGTTTTTTTCTGATATTGCTCAATCCTCCAAAGTGAGTCTATATATCTGAGGTCAGTGGAACAGAATTAGTCAAAGATTTACAGTGGGATACTGCACCAAAACACACCATTCCAAGATAACCAAGACACTTACACTGCATATGTCGATGATACAGCCTTCATATACGACGGTATGACAGAGATAATGTGCCTTTGAATTCCATCTGATCTTTTGGGGGTTTTTCCTAAACAAACTTGCCCTGTCACATTTGGTTGCGTCCTGCTCTTGATTGTTAGTCTGTGACCGTCTGTGTCTCATCCGGGACCTGCTGCAGTGTCCTCCGCCTTCTGTCTAGCTGAACAAAGGCACAAACGCAGCCCAAGAGTGACCCCGTAAGAGAAAAGGGCACAGGGGCCACAGAAGGAAGCTTCCTGCCAGTGTAGTGAGAGACACTTCACTGGATCTGTGAAATTTCGAAATAAAAATACGATTTATTTAAGGTGAGGGTTAAAAATGTGCACTGTGGCTGACTAAATCATCAGAGTCAGAGCCAATATCCCAACTACTACTGTTTGTTCTAAACGCTGAAAAATGCGTTGACATCCATAGATTAGCCGCGACAGAGGCAGGAACCGGCAGGAGCCTGCAGATCTTTCTGCCAGTCTTGTTTTCATCCGTTTTGGGTCAGGTTCATGCTGCCATTAGCAGAAGCGGATGCTGCATGTATCCTGACCCAAGAATCGGCGGCATTTAGATCCACTGGCTCTGTCTCGTCAGCTGGGTTAATGCTAAAGCCGCGTAGAAAGTGCTGATTTGCACTGCAGCAGCGATTAACCAGCGTTTAGCACCTAGCTGACAGGCTGCCAGAGTTGTCTGCCTCACGCCACAGGATTGTCTGCCTCGCGCCGCAGGATTGTCTGCCTTGCGCCGCCGGAGTGGCTGCCTCGCGCCACAGGATTGTCTGCCTCGGGCCGCCGGATTGGCTGCCTCATGCTGCTGGGCCACTGGATTGGCTGCCTCGCACCACAGGATTGGCTGTCTCGCGCCGCCATAGTGGCTGCCTCTTGCAGATCTGACTGCAAGTCGCACCTGACCCAATGCACCCCCTGTATGATCTCCGGTAGATGCTCCTGTAGCCATGAATGTGCCCACTTTAGCGTCTGCGCAGCAGAGCAGACGACTCATGTATAGCTTTGTAGAAACAAACCTATTTAAAGCTAAACCTTGTACAAATATCTTTCATACGATAGGAAGGCCTGTTGCATCCGGCTCTTGTATGTTAATCAAAAATGTCCTTCTGCTTTGTATCCCTGTGTATTTATTGCTCCTGCCGTCATGTCAGTGCAGGAAAGGTCCCCAGAACATTGCCACTTTGAAATGGCCGGTCCTTGCTAACCCCTCTGCTCCAGGCAGATGCCACCAGCTCTCGCAGGTATAATCCTAACCGTGTGACTCTGATCCTCAGCCGCAGACTCCTCACTGCATTGACCCAAAACATCAGTATGTATCCACCTTGTATCTCTACAATAAAGACTTTCTGACTTTATTCACAATGCCTTGTGATTTGACCTTAAGAATAAAATATATGCTTGATGTGAATAGCGTGCTCCTCTGGTTAATGCAAGCCCCAGGGCATGAATTGCGTGCTCCTCTGGTTAATGCGAGCCCCAGGGCGGTGAATAGCGTGCTCCTCTGGTTAATGCGAGCGCCAGGGCAGTGAATAGCGTGCTCCTCTGGTTAATGCGAGCCCCAGGGCAGCTTCACTGGCTGCAGTAAACACCACACTGACAGCAGCTGCGGGCTACGAAAGAGGCGCTGACCCACATCTGTCCTTGAGGGAGATCTTTAACGAATCGTGGGAGAAAGCTGGTGGTTTAGTGCTCTGCTGCTCCATTAACCGATTAATAAGCTCATCAGGGCCTGTGTTCCCCACCCCCCAAAGATATTCCTGTTGGGGGTGGAGCTTTCTGCTAGCCGCTGCTAAGTTCCCGCTCTGCTGACACGTAACTCGCTGTTGAAGAATTCACACACAGATGTCTAATATTCTCAGTATACTGAGAGGATTAAAAGACAAAGCAACAATTAAATAACATGTGAAGAAGCACAAATTCCCAACAGGAAGCTGTCTTCATTGAAACATCACTTCCCCAAACCCACATACACGTCTTACCTCATGCCCATCCAATGATATTATGCTCTCAGCTGATCACATTGTCATATATAGTGCATGAACCACTCAGAAAAGTGAAAGTGCACACGGGCAACACGTGCTCAGCTGGCTCACGACCTGCATGCCTAGGCGGCATGTCAGCTTGGTGACTGGGACTCTTAGCCAGACATTAAGGCTGAGGAGCAGCGGGAAAGGGTGTCATGACCCTTCACATGCTTCAGTGATCTGGGCCTAGGAAGTGCTCCCTAACCTACAGCATCATTTACCGGGAATGACAAGATGGACTACTTACAGTGAAGATAGTTAGTAATGACTTATCCCAGAAGAAAGTCATCCGTATTATCAGTAGTTAATCACAAACAGTCACAAAGTCCGATCAATAATAAATCCCCAAATCAATAACAGTCTATAGTTTATAGCTGTATCCCATCTCCCCCCCCCCCGGCCCGCCTCCCGAGACTCCGGATACGCTCCCCCTGCCCGTCCTCG
>JAAGVU020000061.1:32114383-32129144 GCA_011763525.2 Mormyrus iriodes | reverse complement strand
GTGAGAACTCTCAGAGACGCAGGAGAACCCTCTCTGTCCTGTTCAGGTGTAACTGCCGGTGTGAGAACTCTCAGAGACGCAGGAGAACCCTCTCTGTCCTGTTCAGGTGTAACTGCCGGTTTGAGAACTCCCAGAGAAGCAGGAGAAGCCTCTCTCTCCTGTTCAGGTGTAACTGCCGGTGTGAGAACTCTCAGAGATGCCATGACATCATGACCAGTCATTAATTTAGGGGACTTTAGGGCTAAGCCATTAAGATAACATAAACTTTACTGATCCTGGGGGAAAATCTGTTACAAACAGCTGCCCAGGAAGGGCTGTGAGCACCAGGGCTGGGAGTCTCTCATTTAAGTAAGAGTATGAACGGCCGAATGCAGGGACATCATTCATGCCAGAGGGGTCGCAATTTAATCAGGGGGCTCCTCCACCCCAAAACAGGGAAAATAATAATGTCATTTTCTGTAATTTGACAGGACTGGGGCGTTCTATCATTTCTTTCTAAACAATGATGATTTTTTCCCCCTGTGCATCTTGACCTGGAGATAGCAAATGGAATTCAGTGTTTTTCTCACTATAACCTGTGATAGCGCCCAGTTCACTGTTGTGATATTCACAGAGCTCTCCTTTAGTAATGTTAAACTGAATGCTGTGCTATTACAAGTCATGACTAGCTAGTGAGCCAGAAGGCTAAACAACCATACTGAGGGATGGGTAACTTTAGCTGGTAGTATTCAACCATCTGGCAAAGGAAACGATGCTATAGCAATTGTGTATAAATAACTGCAACTACTTTTCACACATGATCGAAAAAGGGCTTGATTCTGTCGCTCTATTGACTACTTCGACAGCCCAGCGTTAATCTCTTGCTGCATCGACACACAGCAGAGTTGTGAGTGTGTGCGTACCTGCTGTTGTTAAGTTTGGAAGAAGCCAACACCACAGTGAAGAGTGTGTGTGACTTTTAGTGGTATGATCTATGACATCATCATAAGAATGTTTGACTCATTGTATATAATGATCATGAATACATATTCCTAAAAAATTATCAAATAAAATAAATATGTTAAACAATTCAGATATCAAAAATCCGAGGTTCAATGGGTATGACCCCACTGGCTGAATGGAATGGATTCAAAATGCAAAGTGAATACTAATTCCACTAGTGTTTAATGATAACATAAGATGGAAATTCTTATAGACTTGCTAGTGGAAATCAGTACATAGTGAATCACGATGTACACCGTGTTAACGGTAAATAAGCATCCCTTCAGTTTCACATCACTGTTACTCTCCAAACCTGGTAATGCTTCTACTGAGCCGACCCTTCTGCAGTGGAAAACCTAAGCAAGCTGGAACCACACTGTAACTGTCCTGCCTTCCTGCCCTTCGCGTTCACCCCCCAGCATTTCTGTATGCAAGTGGGAAAGCGCCAGTTTTCTTCACTGGAAGGACACCCATCAGAGAGACTTTTCCTCTCCATTACAAGGGCACTTCATCATGTTTCCTCACTAGGAACTCACTTCATAAGTTTATGCATCAGAAAGGCACCTAGAGGGCACCTCAAGTTTACCCCATTGTAAGGAAACCTTAAATAACACTGCATCACATTTTCTCTACTGGAGGAGCATCCATTAGGACAGCTACCCACATTCTCACACGTGGGCAGACACCCTACACAGCACTGCATCACATTTTAACAACTGGAGGAGCATCCATTAGGACGGCTCCCCACATTCAGCACACATGGACAGACACCCTACACAGCACTGCATCACATTTTATCCACTGGAGGAGCATCCATTAGGACGGCTCCCCACATTCTCACACGTAGGCAGACACCCTACACAGCACTGCATCACATTTTATCCACTGGAGGAGCATCCATTAGGACGGCTCCCCACATTCTCACATGTAGGCAGAGGGCATTTCATAACTGCACAATTTTCCATTGGAAGGGCACCCATGGGGAATGTTAGGCAATTGTAAGGTCACCTTATAGGCCACTGCATCACATTTCCACCACTAGAAGGGCACTCATTAATATACTGTCACATTTTTTTGCTCTGTAGGGCACATCATCAAACTATTTCACATGAAACGGAGCTCTGTAATTGTTGTTGCTATGTGAATGGCAGCCAATAGTGGCGTTTTCACAGTCCTAAGGGGCACTTCGCAATGTTTTTTCAATCACGGGGGCACCGGCAGGAAACATAGGGAGTTTGACGTTCAGTAAGGAAGAGGAGCGTGGTTGTCTGGCCAGTCTGATCACCCAGGCAGGCGGCGAGCACTTCAGAGAACCTGGCCACCATCATCAGTAGTCAGCAGTTGCCATTAAGGTGGGTTTCCTTCATTTTTGAAAGTAATGATGCTGTAGTACCCTTCATGAGGTACGAAATGTCGGTTTTGCAGCCCTTGAGAGAGGCAGCTTATAACTGTCAGATGATAAATTATAACTGCATTGTTAAGCTGGAGAAGTAGTGAGCAGCCAGCAAGGATGTGTGGCGGACAGTGCGGACGTGTACCACACAGTGCGGGCATGCAGCGGACAGTGGCGACGTGTAGCACACAGTGTGAACGTGTATCAGACAGTGCGGGCGTGCAGCGGACAGTGGGGACGTGTAGCACACAGTGTGGACGTGCGTCAGACAGTGGGGACGTGCAGCGGACAGCAGGAACGTGGAGCAGACAGTGCGGACATGCGTCAGACAGTGAGGACGTGTAGCGGACAGCAGGGACGTGTAGCAGACAGTGCGGCCATGCAGCTTACAGCAGGGACGTGCAGCAGACAGTGAGGACGTGCAGCAGACAGTGCGGACGTGCAGCGGACAGCAGGGACGTGTAACAGACAATGCGGACGTGCAGCTTACAGCAGGGACGTGTAGCAGACAGTGCGGACGTGCAGCGGACAGCAGGGACATGTAACAGACAGTGTGGGCGTGCAGTGGACAGCAGGGATGTGTAGCAGACAGTGCGGACATGCGTCAGACAGTGTGGGCGTGCAGTGGACAGCAGGGACGTGTAGCAGACAGTGCGGACACGTAGCGGACTTTCCACACATGAAACCAGAGGAATGGGAGTGAACTCCAGCTGTATATGCAGGTAAGGCACACTTTCTGTCAATTTTGTCTCATTAACCATGTAAATCCGAATGTCAGCTCATTGCTGTAAACACATATTTTCAACAGCATCTTTGAATGTCAAGGATTATGGTGAGGGGAGAGGGTCTGCTTCCTTCTGGTGGTGGTGCACTGGCTCAGTAGCTGATAGTGATGCGGTGCACCTCCCAGGATCGGGGCTTGAATCCCCCCCCTTCTCTGTGTTGTGTGGGTTTCTTGCCACCGCCCCAAACACCTGAAGTTGTGCGATTTGGCATCATCAAATTGTTCATAGTGTTTGATTATATGTGTGTGTATGCTCTGCAGTAGACTTGCATCCCATCTGGGAGCAGCAGCTACAGGATGGATGGATGGAATTTCCTTTTGGTTAGTCTCACTTGCAATGTTCTGTGTAGACACATGGGGGTGCTGCTTGCTAAAAGCAAACCAGCCCCCATTCTCAACATACAAAGCATATTTGCTCTTCCTGTTGGTTGATTTCTATGTACCCCTGCCCTGCCCAAAATATTTAGAAACATAATTCAGATTTTTTTAATGTTCTGTGATCTGGCCTTGAAGTTCACTTCAGGCTTATATTTTTTTGCAACCTTAACATCGTATTATGAAAGAGAATGTCAAAGCAAGAAGGAGCTTGAGGTGTACGTGTGTCTGCTGTGAGCTGTAAAACTGTGCGGTACTGCATCGGGCTCAGAAACCAATTATAAAAGGCTTTTTCATGATCAGAACTGTAACCCGCATGCAAATGTTTATGAAATGGTGCTATCATGGGGATCCTCCACTATCCAGGGTGCCTGTGGTGCTATGGCAGTTTCAGCTTTACAGCTGACATCAGAAATACTCAAAGCTACAAGTTAAGCCCTTGAATATGGTTTCCCTCCGATCTGGCCTGGGAGCCACTATGAGCCTGTGGAGCTAGGCAGGACCCTGCACCCTCAGACAGACTCCCAGCAGCCTAGCTAGGAAAGGATCCATCCCAAACATCAGTCTGGATTCGATTCCTAAAATGCCACCAACATGTTCATAGCACGGTGGAATAGTGCATTCTGGAAGCGGGTGATTCAGTGTTGTCCTCTTAGCTGGCCATAGGAGGCCTGTTCTGCACCTCATTTGACACTCTGCATTTCCACAAAGGCGACTGCATGCAGTGTCCCACTATCTGTGGTGGTTTCCTTGGAGGTTGGGGGACGCTGCCCGGCCCGCGCGTCAAGGCAGACGCTGAATGTCGAGCGCCACCGCACAGCTGAGAAAACGGAACTGCGAAAAGGTCGGCATTAATGATCCAGCATGGAGTAACATTGGTGATAAGAGCCTGCTGTTTTTCCTGTGCAGATTAATAAAACCTGCAGACTCTGCTTGGAGGAGATAAGCATCTCATTTCAGATGTCGCCACTGTCATGACTCCTAATTAACTTCTTTAAGTCCTGAGGAATGCAAGAGCCCCTTTCCACCTGCTGAGGCCGCTAGAGAGCTCCTCATTTGATGCACGTATTTGTAGTTTCCGTGGGCTGGTGTAATGAATGGCTTAGATCAGGCTGAGCAAGTAGAGCTCCAAAGTGCGTGTGTTTTTAGGCGAAAGAATGCAGGGGACTTTGCCTGAAGCCCATTCTCTTATGTCTGGGAGCTGCCAGTGTGGAAAATCTCAGGCTTCTTCATAACACATCACTGTTATGACAGACAGCAGAACAACGTCTGCCAGCGCCTTTCTTCCTGATGGCTGTGGTGTTGTGTGGGACACAGCTTCCTACATGGAGGGATGTAGATATGCAGAGCTCACGCACGCACAGAGACACACGCACACACACATACACAGATACACACAGACAGACACACACATATTTGTAATTATATCTTTGTGGGGACTCTTCATACATTCCTATAGGGAAAACTCTAATCCCAGCATGACAACCTTAACCTCTACCCAGCCCTAACCTTAACCATAAGTAACCAAACAAAATATAAGACTTTTGGCATTTTTAGTTTTTTGATTGCAGTCACAGATCTTCGTAGGAACCACACACCCACACACACACCCACACACACACACACAGACATTCTAGTGTTTTGAATCCAAGAGCATCTCTCCTATGCATCAGAACATTTTCTGCAGCATGTTAATCTTTCCATAGTCTGCCAGCTTTGGCATCTTAGCACTGCTTTAAAACACACAGGGAATACTGATGTTTTTGTCTAAAAGTTACACTCTGTAAACGATGACCACTGAGATGTGGATGGGGTGAGCCAGGTCATTGTTTGTGAAGAACACCATCCTGAATGCTTTCCTAACCTGTCTGAAGGGGGGCATTCTTCCCTGGGGAAGAGAGAATCACTGATGCCTCGCTATATGAGCAAATGTCTTGCCAGTTCTCTGATGACTGGCGTGTGGGAGCATTGTGTTCATCAGTGGCCAGGTCTCGTGCTTTAAGCTGCCCTGAAAATGCCAGCACAGCTTCCTCTGATGGCAAGATTCCCACCTGCGAGGGTCCACTACCCCCTGCACCCCCAAAATGTGGCGTAACAATGCTCAGAGCTCCGTCAGAAGCCTTAGGAATATCCAGACATTGTCCTGATGATAAATCAAGGCTTTTGATAATGACATCAGACATTTTATCAACACCTGAATTAGCAATACAAAATGTGTGTTGGTACTGAACTAGATATCACTGAATATTGATGAGTGTGATCTGTAGTGTACATTTTAATGGGATACTCAGTACTCTGTGTACAGTCACATCTTCACCATGACTGATCCGCAAGGACAGTACACTCTTAGTTCTCTGTTTATCCTCTCTCAACATTATTTTCTGCATGGAGACTGTTTCCAAGAACATGTTGCCCTTTTTTTTTGTAAATGCCACTGGTAGGTAACGCCCCTGATTTATATGGCATTGAAATTTACATTATTCAGCTTTCGGCTTTGGGGCACCCTGTCTGCAGTATAGGACAGTGGACAAACATCTGCGTCACTGTACTGTCAAATTTTCACACAGAAATATCCAAGTCAGTGTATATCCACAGACAGTCCACATTTTTGCCCCATCCCAGCTCACTACCAAATGGGGAGCTCGGAGGGAGCAAAAATATGGACTGGCTGTGAGTCCCCGAGGACCGGATTGGGAAACATTCATCTAAGTGACTGAAGCCACGACAGACTTCTGGAGAATGATACACATACCTCTTACTGACAAGTGCTAAATATGCATCAGATGTTCCATCAAAGGCGGTGCTGCTTTGGAGGATTTGTGTGGAGGGCTGCCATTCTTCTGGCAGATAACATCCGCATTCAGTCAGCTGATAAGGTAGGGTTCCTCATTCCGATTTGTGAAAATCTACCTGCCATTTGTTTCTTTATCATCAGTGCTATCTGAATGCTTTGAGGGTAAAGTTCTGATGGACATCATCTAGAATGGCAATAGGGAATAAGACAGCACGAGCTGAAAGTGGAGAGGGCTCTCCCACCTGCAGGTGGCACTAGTCCCAGCTCACGAAAGGGTACTGGACCACTTTACAGGTCAAAGAAGAAATGGTACAGTTATGTGGTAAAATCCCAATGCTTCTCCAGGTCAGAGTGGATGGGGAATCTGGCTTTTCTGAACATGCTAGGGAGGGGTCATTCCCTGAGACTGTAATCTCCCATACTATGAATATTTAAATCATCTTCAGGTCAGCTGGGAACTACTGGGAGGTGGAGGTCAGGTGATCTGAATGGAGTGCTGTCTGTGACTGATGAAGGCAAATGGGGTATTGAGAGGTACCAGGACCACTTTTCCATAATTAAACAGGTCCAGTAATTTTTGCCCACTGGGAATGAAAGACAGCCTGCATCGGTCTTATTTGATCCTGATCGATACTCTTTGTCAGTATCGTGGTGCCTCCTTCGTTGCCTGAACTCTGGGTTGCTGGCTCTTTGCCGTTATGTTAAACAATGTCCTGGCTTTGATCTAGAGGTTCTTCTATGATGCTCTCCTAAATTCAGAATCTCCTCCTACATAAAACATTCAAATTTCTTTTAAACTTTGTGTTAAAAAAAGGGAATTAGCTGATAGTAGGTCCTAGGAGCCACACAACAAGAAAAGTCAATTAAAACAGCGGCTAGGCCTGTCAGCATCCTATTATCATTTTTAAGTAGTGATAGTTGCCATGGCATCCCCACCTAGAGTAAGTCCATCACAAACAGTACAAAAATGCATCTGAGCTAGCTGTGATCTTGCAGCCTGCACGTGCCGCTCTGGGATGTGGGACTCTGCGGTACGGGGCTTTGGGCCACGGCTTGCATTTGGCTGCTTGAGGTGTGAAACCTCATCTATGAAAGTTTCCCAGACTCCCACAAAGCTCAGTCATACCTACGAATGTCTTTGATAAGTTGTGCCAATAAACATTTTCCTCTTCTTCACACAGACATACGCTCCTGTTTCACTGGTTCATACGCACTGCCTCTGAAAAGGGCTTATAATCACAATAGGCTACGTCTAAGACAAAAAGATCCTCTGCAAAAAAGAATGTTTCTCTTAATGGGGTCCTAGGACAGATGCTTGTGATAGCTTCACACATTCTCTAAACGGAGAGGTCCTAATCACTTCACATTCCTCTTCAGTTCATTCATAAAAACAGTGCGTCATGGACTTCACTGTCCTAACAGAAGCTACGTGTCTACGAAACAGGCCCAGTCTTGATCCTGCAGTGAAGGACTTCATTCAAGCCTGTGTTTGACTGTTATAGTCTCCCAATTAGACTTGCCTACCCACTGTATGTTAATTTATGCTCATTCCACAGATTCCGACTTTGTCAAAACAGGACCTTTCTTCTTGGGTTTGCAAATGAGATATTGGCACTCTTCTCAAATGGGAGGTTAAGAGGGAAGGTTTTCCCTTCAAGTGAAAATGTATGGGGGAAAATTTTAGACTCCTTTAAATATTCATACAATTAAAGGTGTCTGCTTCTTCATTCACTGGAAACTGAGAAATCTGGTCTTTCTGAGTTATGGTGAGCCGTTTGCCTCCAGGACTTCAGAAGGTACCCAGCATTCACAGTCATTCACAGTTTTCTTTCAACTTCTGAATTTTATTGGCTCAGATCAGATTCAATGTTTGCAGCTCAGACTTACATGACATGGGGTTTCTCTGAACGCATGTGTGTTCAGCCTGTCAACAACTGTTAAAACTAAGTCAAAGAAAAACAGGAGGGCTGATGTTGTAAGGTCAATCTGGGTCATGTTAGTGTGACATTGATGTTTGCTGTATCTAAATGAACTCAGAAACAGCTTTAATCTCTGTGGTGGCACTTTTAAATATGTATTAGAACCAGGCTGATGATTCTTTGCGTTATAGCCCCTGGATATTGTTTCCCTATGCCTCTCTAATGAGCTTATTTAATATCAAAGATATGACAAACAATGAAACAAAATACCTCAGCTTCATCAGAACTATGCCTTTGCATTGAAATTTTAAATCCAGAATGGATTTTAGAGTTGGACGTGAGGTTTTGAGTCTCTTAAGGGGCATTGTGTGTATCCAAGCCACCACACTTGACCTAAACAGGCAATGTTGAGATACTTAACTGGCGAATGCAAGAATGAATAGTAATTGGTTTTCATGACTTGTAAAAGGTTTGCATGTCCTGAATAGAACCAGAGGCAGACATTAAAGGGGTCCTTCGGCATAGGCTCTCAGAACCGCCGACGGGACGTTTTCAAATCTTACGACAGAGGACATTTACATTTTTTATAGCATTTATCCAAACCGAGGAATATCTCCGAGGAAGCGGAGCAATTCGGGGTTATCGCGCTGAGCCACACATTATTGCCCACTATTGTTAATATTTTAAAATGTAATCCGTGTAATGTGCAAAAAAGAAACGCATTCCGTAATTTGATCCCAGAACAAAAATATATTTAAATATATTAATGTATCGCTTCTGCCTTACTGGAACAGACTACAAACTTACTTAGGTCGCATCAGAATGTTGGTCAAGGTTGTCCTTTCAGTGTTTTCACTAAGTGTACTTTTGGGCTAATCAAACAAAGGGCATTTCCTCGGCAGACCTACCAGCGCCGACGCAGTGATTCTAGGGGACAAAAGTTTCGCTGGAAGCAGTTTCCACTGAGCTGTGATGGAGATTTTCCGTTGACGGTGGCCCCCGTCTTCCGATAGAGGAGGATAATCCGCCGCCCCGAGAGCCGCTTCGCCCGCCCGGGAGCTTTGCTGTACTACCTCGGGATGGCAAGTTCGGGACCTTTTTACGCTAAGAATCCCCCCCCCCCACCGAATGAAAGCACACCATTTCTATTGCAGTGCATCTATGCATTGCATTTATGAATTCCTTCCATATTAGACTCCCACATCTGTATTCGGTGCTTTTACCCGAAGCTCTGACAATGGCTGGCTGTATCAGAGCCTCACTGGAGGACTGCCCGCCCGAAAGCTCTGACAGCGAAGCCGGTCGCGAAGGAGCTTTGCATATTTTTGCCAATTCAGCTGTATGATGGAACTCTGAGGTGAGAGTGAAGATGTGTGGTGTTTCTCTCGTTTATTATGTCTCTTCCCATCCCCTGTTCTCCTCGGCTTGACACCGAAGAAGCGCTGACGGCGTCACTTATCTTCCCCACGAGCCGGTCACTCACCCCGGTGCGCGCGACCTGCCTCGCGCGCTAGGCGGGATTTTTGGGCGCCGTTAAAGGCACGCGCTCGGGATTAAACGGCGAAGTTACCGACTGTCGTTTTAAAAAAAATAATAAACAGTCATTTGTCGCTGCTATGATATCGCCCGCATTTTCTTCAGTGGCGGCTGCTGGTATCGTGTAATGGCTTCTTTCTATTTAAACGGCGTTCCTTTGCCTTTATGACATGGGATTGATCCATTTATCAATGAACTAAATCCATCTTCTCCGTGATAGTTACAGTTTGATCTCTGTCAGCAGAAATCTGAGCGTATAGACCTTTAATGAAAAACAAAAACAAAATTAAGACTAATGCCTTTGAGGATCGCTCATCCGTAAGCAAAGCAATCGTTCTTCTGCTTCTTCAGGGATGCGCGAAGAGGGAATTGATCACCTTGGGGCGGCTTGCTGTTGTTGTGTTGAGGCTTTGCATTAATGCCCCCCCCCCAAAAAAAAATGCCAGTATAGATCTGAAGAGATTAGGAGTGTAGTTTTTCTTGCGTCCCTTTAATAGAATACAGTGCCTTTATTGTCATTGTACATGTCTGTTAACTCCCTAATAACAGCACTGAGTGCTTAGAGTAAATCGCTGTCATTTGGATGTGCGCCCCCCCCTCTGCGGCCCTTAGGGATGTATTGATCTTCCCTTCGGTTAAAACGCTCTCCTTTGAAATGGACGAGCTTCGCTCTTGAACTGACCCCCAGCGACACTGCAGCATGGCTGGTTCACATTTACAGCCCCGCAGTGCCATGGGAACAGCGGCTCTGCCCAGAGCGCCTGGTTCGGCGGGAGGTAGCACTGCTGCAGTGTAATCGCATGTCCGCTCTCAGGTAAGCGTTTGGTGCTGTGTATACTTCCGGGTCTCCATCAGCTGAGGGACCACCTGGATGGGGGTAGGGAGAGGGTGAAGGTTAATCTGCCCTGGCTGGATGCTGTCAGGTTCAATGTGGATGCAGCTCCAACACCAAGCTGTGGCGACAGGATGACCCCAATCTCTGTACTGCCGGCTCTGTCGGGCTGTCTGTCAGTCGCTGGCGGTTATGGTCTCAAGGCAGGGAACGGCACACAGATGCATCGCTTAGTCATCTGGACGGGATGCAGCTGACGAAAGGCTGAGATCCAAGCTTGGCACGCCGTACCGAAGGGAAAGAGACGAGACTCCTAAACCGAGGATGAGGATGGGAGGGAAATATAGATATCAAATTGGCATCTCAGGTTATTAGATTTAATTTGATGGACGCTTTTACCTAAAGTGGCATACAGTTTTGAGAAAGCGGTCAGGGCCTTGTTCAAGAACCTACTGGTGACATCACTCTGCCAATTCTGGGATTTGAGCTGGCAACCTTCTGAACATAGACACGGCTACTAATCTGCTGAACCATACATTAGATTCTCATAGCTAATCAATGGTTAAATGAGTAAATCAGAGAAAAATGTAAGTAATGCGCATCCTAAGTCTCTTAGGCCATTTCTAGAAACTGTAGCTACCGAATGAAGTGTTCCAGCAAGTGGGCGTTCACTAACTATGGGAGACCTGGGTGAAATAAAGAACGCAGGGTTTCTGACACCTTAATCGAGTTAAAACCTCAACACCTCATATTTCCTGTACCTTCTCTTCTGCTTCTGCCTAATTGGCTCAATCCATCAAATACTTATTCCTGCTTACTCAGCAGACTCGTTTATATCGTGCGAGGTCAGCCTTAAAATATCGTCACGTGACTGCGACACCCTAAAAATGATCTCTGGAGAATGGCTGGCATGCCTGTCTGAGGAAGGTTTCGGGTTCCTCTCACTTTCAGAGGCAGACTAGAGCTCACTTGGTGATTGCACCTTCCCTTGAGACAGAAAAACATATCCCCTTTGTTCAGCACAGTCACGAAGCAGCCCCCCGTGTATCAGCAGGCTGGTCCCCGTGTCTCTGAGGGCCAAGCTGAGTGAAACTGGGCTTTAATCTTTAGCTAGGTGTGTCCCACAGCTGTATTGGGTTGTGTGTGTGGATTTGCTAGACAGTTTTCTTAAACCGAAAGCCCAAAAAGGAAAAACATGGTGGGTGGTTTTAATCAGAGATGGTGAGATGATCTGTATGCAGTATGGACGGGCCATATTGGCGGATCTGTTACATTGGTGGGTGGGGGGCTCCAACTCACTTCGTACCTGGAGCACGGCTGCCCTTGTGATCTGGCTCCTTGTCTGAAAGCCGTCTCTCTCTTGTCGTCACAGCGTTTCAGACACAGTGGCTTCAGGAGCTGCTGGAGGGGGCCGCAGCCCACGCTGGGCTGAGTGGGAGGGCCGGGTTGGCCGAGGCGTGCCCAACGCGTGGGACCCAGAGGGGGGAGTCTCGCACACACACACACACACACACACACACACACACACACACACACAGAGGAACACGCACGCACACACACACGCGGGCTCCCACAGACAGTCAGTCAAAATGCCATTCCTGCCTGAGTGTGGGCTGAAGGCTCCTGCTTCCCCAGCAGAGCTCTGCACAAGCACTGTCACGCTAGCAGGGAGCTGGAGATGGCAGTGCACCTCTTATCGGCTAATTGATGTCTCCTTGGTAAGTTCCAGCTTCCTTTGATTTCTTTCTTCGTAACGGAGTGGGGGAAACTTTTTATCACAATGGCGGAGTGTATGTGCCATGCACCTGATTTTATGTGAAACTCTGAGAAGATGACTTCTGACCAGACTTTTTAAGTGCTTACATCGCTTTTCTGTGGTGCTGGGTTGATCATGCAGCTCAGTGAAGTGTCTGGCTGTGGCTTTCTGAGGCAGCAGACTTCTAACTTCTGTCAGTGAATTTGATTCCTTTGTTAATATCTTTGTACACCACGGTGCATATATAGCCGCTGACCTTGTGAGAAATCTGACTGCTTATTTCCGATGCCCCTGCTTTGTTTTTCTCCGTTGGCTAGGGAGATGTGGAACGGTTATGCAATAGCTTTAGAATGTCTTCGGCTAGCAGGGTAGCATGGAGTGGAGTGTAGATGGAGGTGTCTGCAGGTGCATTAAGTCACAGAGCCAGCAGTCTGCACAGCTGTTTCGTCGCGTGATGCCTTCCACCTCGTGGGTCTCGACATGCCACGTGGGCAGCCCCTTTGGTTACCCCACTGGTGTTAAAGAAGTCGTGATCTCTCTCAGATGCCCCTCCCCATGCGATCCCCCTAGCAGAGACTTGGATCCCTGGGCAGATATGCGGTGGTTGCTTGGGTCGTATGGTGTTGGGGAGGAGAGCGGGAGTCCCTTGCAAGTGCCATTTATTTAGCAGTTCTGTGTTATTTGTACATTCTCATGAGCAGTTACCCATGTGTTCAAGGCAGGGGCCGATAAAAGCGAGAACATCTGTGCTGCTGATGGGTAGCATCTAGATTATCCCAAATTGCTGCCTCCTTACAGGCCTGCCATCACTCTGTAGCTTAATTTCATATCGATACCGCTGTGATGAGCATGTCTTCTCATGAAGGGTTTACTGTGCGCTGTGATCAAATCTTGCTTGGGGGGCATGGTGAGAATCTAAATATCATACACCATTTAATGATCCCGAGCCTGTCCTGGCTGTATCTCCGCCGTGGCCATAAGCGAGCTTGCAGCCACTGCCGACACTGCCACTAAGCAGCATGTTAAGATTGTGATTAGCACCTAATTAAATTGCTGCGTGACAGAGCATCTGGCTGTCTCTGTGCCGCTCGATCTCGTGGGGACTGAACTGCGTACATGCACATCCTGGAAGAAGGCTGGTCTTGTAGATCTCTAAACGATTCCGGTGCTGGTGCTCTGACTGCTACCAGGGCTTGTGTGTGTCTGTGTGGTGGGGTGGAGGGGGGCAAGACGGGAAAACTGAGTAAAAGACAAACTTGGGGGGAGTAGACTTTGATCTCGGTGCTCAATTTTTGTTTAGTACTGAGTAGCAGATGGTGTGGCAGTGAAGGAAGTGAGTTTGAATTAAATGCCAGAAAGGCTTCTGTGTTTCCCTCAGAGCTGAACAGAAGAGCTACAGTAATTCACCAACCAAATAAGGTTGCAATAGGAAGCCTTGGCATGTTGCAATTTTTGATTGCTGTTAAATAAATGTGCAGATTGCAGTTATCAAAGGAGTGACCTTGATGGTAAATTTACGAATGACATGTCAAAATTTTGCAGGTATTGATTCCATTTCATTGAATTGATTGTAGGTGGAAAATCTTTTTTCACGGCTCCTTAAAGCAGCACAGAGAAGCACCGAACCTTCGGTTACCATAGCAATGACATCACACTTGAAAAAATAAAACATGTTCGCTGCTGTTTGTGCAGTTATTAAAAACAATGCAGCTAGCATGAGACCCAGAATGCTGTATAATATGTGTTAACATTTTAATATGTCAATTATTACCTGAATCTTCAGATAAAAAAGTTTCAGTTTCAGGGGTATATTTGTGTAATATTTGTGTTAAATTTAGAGCTTGTGCAGGTATTAGAATCCTTGCCTGTCACCGGTAACACCACACAGTAAATCCACTCATTACCTATTTTTGTATGGAATTGTAGCAGATAAAATTTCCCTGAAGCTCAGCTGCACTCTGTCCACTACTTGGTCATGTATTACCACCTAACATGGCACCAGCACCCTTTCCTATTTGAAAAAAGGCTATCTGACCATCTACTGCGACCTCAAGTACCCACCCAACAAGCCCAATCTCAAATATCCCAGCCTGATGTCTGGGGAAATCCTTTTTCTCAAAGTTACCGGTTTGAAGCCCAAAACACTATGTGTGGCTCTTCAGTGAACGAAACTGCTTCAGAAGTACTTGGCATTAAAAGCATGGAAATTTGATCTTTTGAGAACCTAAACAGACATCAGGAGCTTGGTGGTAGATGGAGAGAAGCAGGCAGTTGGGCAGACCTTAAATGAGATGCACAATATATAGATTAACATATGGGCATCGGCCGATGCGTCAGTCTTGGTTGATACTGCCAGCCGTTATTTAGACTCTAGTCAATTATCAAAGTTAA